>OX104029.1:24500492-25100492 GCA_944470205.2 Schistosoma margrebowiei | reverse complement strand
GCCCATTCCGAGACTTTCGCCTGCAAAACTCGATCAGTCATATCACCCTAATGGACACACTGAAAGATCTTAGATATATTTAAACGAGACATGCTTGAAGCAAGAGGGTAAACGATGGCGGAAAATTTCATAGAACTGTTTGTTGTTGTGTACCGGAAGACCTCAAATGACTTATAGACAAAATTTCAATCCTCCCATGTGATGCTCATCGATCAATAGATGCGGGACTAAAGACAGTGATGCGATAGTTGGGTAGAGGGTAAAGTTAAAAAATCATGGGAACGTAATGCATGATATCAAAGTAAACCAAGATATTTGAACCAGGCAAGACAATCAAATAAGGCCAAGAGAAACCAACGATGAAGAATGAATTACGAAACGCGTCACACTGGACTTGGTGGTAAATAATTTTCAACTTTCACCAACACTTACAACAGAGGCAACTAAGTCATGTACTCATGAACAACATCCTTCTGGTTCTTGGTTGTTACTTCAGAAGTCGAATCGCAAAGGCATTTCAAGTGAACCTTGGGTTACGTCGCTATTAACTTTCTCAAAGTAAGGTGTTGAGATATTCAGAAAAATATCCCGAAAATTATTCTGTTAAGTTTAGTGATATCTTTGAACGTAAAACGGTGTTATTTTCCTATTAGTCAAAATTAACCGTAGTCCTAGCTGCATAAATATGCATTTGTCTGTATAGTCTGTATGCAATTTAAGCGAATATTTTCAATCTAGAAATTTAATTCAGCAGGCGAAAATCTATTTCTCAAAACATATATTATAAATAAAGAAGCAGTTTACGACCATCTTTCAATTATTATACCTGAATATCTGTGAAATGATTAACACATTCAATGGCACAGGATGTGTTTATCGTGTATAATCACTGTGGCGTTATCCCACTTACAATCGATGACTGCATTTAAGGAAAATTTTAAACTCATGACAAGTACGACATATTCATACGCCAATAGGAAAACACTGTAGAGTGTAGAAAACTGTAGTGGTTTGTGATATTTGTCCAGATAATATTTTGTGCAAGTCATCACCTGTAATTATGAAGATGTAGATAATTACTTCATTATCGACGCATTGATATTAACATATATATCAGTGAAATATAAGGTATTTAAAGACTTAGGTATAGACATTTAGTACTTTCTGAACATTCATAAATAACAAATGAACAATAATGCCTTGTATTTTGACCCGTCATGTATTGACGTATAATTATTTACTAATCGGGGTATCATATAAATTGAGCCATTCAACTACTCAGTCATTCGGCTTATCATCTCGCAAATGGTTCCTTTGAAATGCTTCGTGACGAATGCTTGTGAATGTTGTGAATAGAAAACACTAGTGCTTCAAAGTTCTAATTTTTGGAGAACTATATATTTGAACGATAAATAAATAATGAACGTTTATTTATACTTTAACTCGCTTATTTATTCAGAACTTACAATCAACATTTCGCTACACCAACAAGCCGAAGATACATACAGAAGAACAGTCTAAAATAACGAAAAGAAGAAAAAAATCACCTCAATTCATTATGGATCTATCAGTGAAGAAATAGTGTTTCTTTATTATTCAGTTCTACAGATTTCATTCTAATATGTAGGTCTTCATGTTAGAATACAGTCAGTCTGCTATTCTGAATTTTGACATCATGTATCCATTCTGTCTAATGCATGACGGTTATCTAAACAAGAAATTAGTTCTGTCGAGGAAAGTATCGTGAAACTTTCGTGCTACATATTCCAAAAAATGTGAAATCGTTACTTGAAGATATGCTGATGTGGCTTTGTTCCAATTACTATTTGGTTGAGAAATAATAGTATATAGATAGTACAGAAAATCAAGTTCTCAAACGATAACATTGATTCATGATGCTTTGTACAAACAATATACATTGTAAACTCCACAACACATTGTAGAAATTTACCCTTTTCAGTCCATAAGTGAAGTTAACTGGTTTCATTTTGCAATTAATGGGTTATAGGAATATGATGGTGGAATCACTATTTTATTTAATATGGCAGCGAAATGATGTGAATGAGCCTTCAACGCAGCTGAACATTTACTAGAAACAAAGAATTTTTGACATATTTCTCAATGAAAGATGAATCGAAAATGTATGTATATTTCAGTGTTGGAAAGGTTTCACTGGTATCCATGATCAGGAGATTTTATTAGAAAAAATGGATCTATTCTAGAAAACCGTTAATGAAGCGTGAAAAACTTTGATTTAATAAACTTACGACATTATATATCACTCCAAAAACAAATAAAATCAACCCAATTACAGCAAATCCACAACAAATCGCGAAAAAAATTATCTTCCAATTTCTTCTTGAACCTTGTAATTTTATATCCAGGAAATTTCCAATTACGAAGAGCATGGTAGCCATAGATAGAGAAATAAATTGTTCGTACCATATTCCAACTGACATTAGTAATACAACACCGATAATTATAAAGACCATCTGAATAAGAAAAAAGTAGTGTGAAAATACTAGCATTTCAGAAATTGAACTAGTCAACAATTGGAAAAATAATGAAAAAATAATCTTCACTGTCCTGCATTTGATTAAAATGCTTTAAGATGAAAGTTTATACATACAATCACATAACAAGTAATGCTTATTAAAGTCCATCATAATGACAAACATGAAATAGTTTCAATGCTTATTCACTCATCCAGTATATATCACCATGTTATGTGAGATTTATTACTTGAAGGGAGTGAGTTATATCAAGTGGAGTAAAGGAACAACTACGACAGTTAGTATTATCTGCGAATCAAAGCACTAAATGATGACTTGTGTATCATAGAACACAACTTCAGTGATAGACTAAGTTTGTGGATTTCTATACAAATTAAAACGACAGAACACAACCATTTCCACTTCTTGCAAATGGTTATAACAGCAAACGTGGAAGTGAGTACATTGTACCCATAATATGTGTAACCATGTCCACATATTCCTGAATTGTCCATAACATGAACAGATTCCTTTTAACGTTATAATATTTTCACCAGTTATCAGTTAATTAATAGCTCATCAATAACCGAATCTTAAATGAAATCAGTAAAACTACAGAAACTGAATCTCTCAAAATTCAACATGGTAGTTTATCTGTTCAACTAAACATTCATGCGTTTTTTTATCTCAATCGCGTCTATCAAACAAACATGACAACATTTTCATTAATCAACAAAAAGACCACTATAAATTCAATCAATTGTTGGATAAAATACCATGAATGTAATTTTAAACAATATTTAACTGACGGTTATTGCGATGAAGATAGTGTTCTCTTTTGATGTTTTATGTAGTTTAGTAATAAATATAATTAGTAATCCAAGAAATAATCCGATGAATCTGAAGAACAAAAGAGAAAAATGTACAACATACTAAACTCAGAGATACAGGGGACATTGTGATGTGGATCAAACAGTCTAAACAAATTGTGTTAATGAAATGGTTGAACAAGTTCCCTGACTCCTCGGTTCGACGTTTCCTGAAGTATATGAAACTTATCAAATTACTCGATGAATGGAACACTTAATGTGTGGTTGTCCTTAATATCTCTTTTCATCGGCAATATGCCCTGGTATGACCGAGGTCGAAGAGAAATAGAACTCACTCTCACTCTCAAAATTCTCTTACATGAACACGAGTATATAGCCACTGCCAGTGAAAGTGTACTCACTGCCTTCTCATGGTTAGGGTGTTGTTTGCAAAACTAAGTGAACGAAAAGCGAATGTCTGGCGCTTCAACCTGATAAGTGAACACAGTGAGTCTACTTTGAGGAATGGGAAAACACAAGCTCCAAATCAATGATGCACATGACTCCAGGATACTGTGGGAAGAAATGGCATATCAACCAGTTATTGGTCACTAGCTAACTCGGAACTGCATCTATGGACCAAGATCCACTGCCTTGTGGATTGAATGTTTAAGTCGAGAGCTCTGTATTAGCTCTGTTAGAAAACCATCTGATTCGGTTTGGTCACTCGAGCAGTATCATTGCCCACACACACATTAAGTGACTTGTATGACGTATATGTATTCACTGACTATCTTCTTCCAATAATTATAAATAAAAAGAAATACAGTAATACATTCCAGCATGACTACTTATTGTGATGTGATGTAACTAAAAATGAGTAGGTTTTGTGCTGGAAACGAAACAAACTAGTTTTCCGTTTTCCAATCCTAAGATTCTTGGGAAATATGGATCAAGTATTTTTCAAGTGTTTTATAAAGTTCATTGAATGATGCCTAATAGTAATACATAATAAATTATCGTTGCGATTTTTGTGCAATATCTGTAATTAAAACATATTACTTACGTTAATATGAGACCACTGAGAACAACTGGTTTTGTATAACAAATAAAGCTGAATCTGTCAAATGGAATGATAATTATCTTACATGCAACTGGAATTGACCTGACTGCTTACCGTAAACGCATTACCAAATGCGAATTTCATCATCATTGAACTATTTTTAATGGAGATTTGTTAGCAATTCACCTTTCACAATCACCGATTATAACTTTCACTGAAATAAGTAAGAATGCAAAATACATTAATGGAGATATTCAATTTCGTGAATCACGTTTAACCTCAAATACTCATTCACACGCACATTTCCTTCTTTTTTCATTGTATTTCAAGAAGTATAGATTCATGGCAGAGTGTTACTTTCATTTGGCTAGTTTGTTGTATCACAATTGCGAGAACAATAACCAAGATCGACAGCCGATGAAAATTGATCTCATTAGATTCACTTCATCTGCTCACTGCATAAGGTGACTTGATGTCATTTACGTTACGATGAAGTTGGTACTATTGACTATTCCGTAATTAAAATAATGTCAGACATCACTCATCGTGGTGTTAGATTTTCACTTTGTTTTTCATCAAATTTTAATGTGGTGTCACAAAACGTTTTCAACATCTCTTAATAAATAGAGAGACTAATTGCTTATCGCATCGCTCGACATTTACAAGGAATATTAACTACCGTTCTACATTATGCTTTTTGATGATTTTCATTAAACAGTTTACCATATTGTGGACAGAGTTGGAGGCAGTGTTGATGATGTTGTTTGGTGAATTGTTTGATATCTTTACAAACATAGTTGGCACTGAAAATACTCAAAAACTGCAGACAAGAGATATATTTTCAAATGTTTGATATCCATACCATGCATATTCTCCATCCTGCAAATCATCTAGGAAAATGAGGCAACAATACACGAGAATCTATAAGAATCTCTTTCGTGTTTGTAAAAGAAACTCGTGAGAATCATTTGTGCTTCGATTTCTTAATTAGACTTATATTAGAACATTAAACTCACCCGTTGTTATTGATACTCATAATAGAACTAATGAACAAATCAAAACTCATGCTTAATGCATACAGTTTGATAGAATTTAAAAAACTCACATGAAATTATTCTGACGTTCACTTTGAAAATGATTCAAAAACACCATACAAATTTATGGTGAAATTTACCAATTACTTTGAATCAAATTGGTTGACGTATGAGAGTTTATTTTTTTCGTTGAACTTTGGTTGTGCTGTCTTTGTATGGATATCATTATCTTCGCTTATCAACCAAACTGTTTCGATAACATTTAACTATTCTGATTCAATCTTTTATTTTGTCTGACAAAAGTGTGTTTTCTTTTTCGCTCAGTAAGTAAGTTAAATTTATCTATGAACAACACGATATGAACTGAGCAATCAATAGAAAAGCAAACAAACAAACAATCAACATTATCCATACAATTTCTATATTATAAATATTAATGTTTCATTTATAATTTTGTCATATAACAATAATCAATGAACCCATTGACCATGCATTAATAACAAGTAAACTTCGATTCATATAATATAAGGTGTTTACTCTGTTTAATATTAAAGTTTTTCACGATTTATTTGACTAATTGATTATGATTAAACGTCAGTTGAAATACTGTTAATATAATAATATATTTCTGTGTTAGCATACAATACTTGAGCGTGTATCCACAAAATTCAGACTTGCGTGTGAACGCATGAATTTATAACCAATGGTGCAAGTGGTAACTGCTAAGAATTATTTATGCACCGTTATATTTGTATTCTTGTGGTATATCTATTAGGTAGGAGTGTTAAGTGTACATAATCAAATTACTTTCGGTACAAGCTTTTATTTGACCTGTTGGTTTGTATTATATGATTTACAATTCCTAATTCATTTCCAGTTTATTAGTAACAGTCTCTTACGATCAAAACCATATTTAACTTGAAGTTATACAATTGTTGTTTTCTGTTATGGTATGATGTGTTCTTGTTCGTTTGTGTTACTGGAATATATGATTTATATTGCGTAGGTTGATACTGATATTCTAGACGTAAGTGACTGGGTTAAGAAAATAATTATTATCCAGATAGACAAAAAAGGAGTGTACGCTGATCGTATAGGTTTATGAGTCATTGTGCCTTTCATATAAATTGAGGTCTCTAATAAACGATCATATCACATTGAATAATCAATCGAAAATAAAAACATAATACCCAATATTATACACAGTTGATGTCTAACTTCAGCAATCTCCAGTTTTTGCTCAGCCATCCTCCATAAAAGCTTACTCTCGATATGGTTGATAATTCGTTCAGCTAGTTCCAAATCTGTGTCCAGATTTCACTTTGATGAACATGTCAGGTGGAACGATCTATGCTGGTCTGTTTTATATTGTATATATTGAAATTAAAGCAGAATTTCCTCTATAGATGTTCAGTGCTTTAGCATTTCTTTTATTTTATTCAAATTATAATTAGGCATTTATATTTTTCCATTAATTTTCACTGCACTTGTTACTTTAGTAAGAGGTTACCATGAGCTTTAAAGCACATGATCGAACTGAAATGAATATTGATTACTCTTCCGGAAATAAACAATAACATTTCAATCTCATATATTTGGTAAACCATTGAAACAATTGAACGCATATTATCAGTCTGTGTAAATAGAAGGCTAGTAATGGAAGAAATTATATTAGATTGCGTAGATTGTTTTTCTAAGCATGAATTCCTTGAATGTTTCTAGTGCTGAACATCAACATTTGAAACATTTGCAAAGAAGTAGAGCTTTGCGATCACCGAGTCTACGTAACCCGCCTTATCAAATACTATATTCTATTACACAATGGACAAACATTTTAAGTGAAAATTGATCGCCGTAATGATCCCTTTTACTCTACTGCAAATTGATCGTTATTGTAAAGGTATGTATATCATACCTAAAAGACAGAAATTGATTACAGTAGGTACATGTGTGCTTAACAGCATCACTCTACGTTCAAACACGCAGTGTTAGTAAAATGAGGAAGCTATTTGTAGAATTCAATTAAACCCTATATTGAGTAGGGTTGTATGATGTTTTACTCTTGGTTTTACTCGTGTATCTTTCTTTGGATTGACACATAGATTACGTCATATGCTTGTCAATCACCCAGTCAGACTTTCATAGAAATGGCACACATCAATAAATCAGTCACAGTATGATTTATTTCAATATTACTGTAACTGTGGATTAAAAACACTTGTTTTGCCGAGTTCATTGATATTAGCGTGTTACGTATGGAAAATGGATGATTTTTCCAGTTTGATAAATTATTTTATATTAAACTTCATCGTCTAATTCATGTTATTCAATTTGATGTACTGACATTCATTTTATGATCATTTTGTATCAGAATGAATAAACATCAGTAAGTATCACGTGATTATATGACGGCATAACTGTGCTTGATTTCCTTGTCCTTTGAAATGTTCTGGTAATTTCATGTGAAACACAGACGTTCCCTGACACAATCGTTTATAAATTTTACCCTGGTAACTGATAGAGTCGATCAGGTAGACTGTTAATCGGTTAGCTCATCAACTGATGGTTATTTGTTTTATGTGATGATCACAAATAATTCTTCACTGTTGAGAAAACGGGAAAAACGTTGTTAAACTCCTAAATACCAATTATGCAATTTATTTGCATTATTTTAATCGAAACTTTGATTTTATGAGCTCTCTATTGTTTCCATAATCCACAACAGTTTCAAGAAACAGGTCCTACAAATTACATCATAGCTACGACTTATCTTTAGAACTTCACTTATAATTATAAAGGAAGTATGTAAACCAATATAATGTCTATTTTCAGATCACTATTCAGTTATTGTCATCCTCAGTAGAACGACATCTCGAAAATGATGTATCTTTAATGATGTGCACTGCTGGATCATCAGAATATGATAACCCTCAGTCAAATGTCATATGATGAAACTGAAAAAACTGAAACACTTCACAATTATAAGCACCTATCGTGTTTACACGTTTGCAACTTTTATAGATGGTTAATGGTTTCCGTTAATTTCGTTCACGGATACGCAACTCAATTTTTTTAAATAACACAAAATATAAGAGTGAATTTTGCATGGATACGTGGTTGACTTTGAAATGTTACTTGACTTATCAATGGTCAAACACTTGAAACTTTGTGAAAACGGAAAACGTAAACAAAAAATAAAAAGTTTGAGAATTTTGTTGTGTTTGTTCTTAATTGATGAGATCAAAGATTTCGGTGAATTTAGGACATAAATGAGTTAGAATACGATGAAAAATCTTTCATCACTGTATATTAGTTTGGGGTAGGAAGAAGGGGGAGTTTACACTTGTAATATGAACTTCAATCTAAACCTTCTATTAATGAATAACTATTCAATGTATTCAATTTAAAAAGATAAAACAATTGTCATTTCAACTCATTTTAAATATTCATCATAGTAATTCGTAGTTCTAATCTATATACGTATTGGTCACAGTTATATACACATACAATGTTTTAATTGATATATTCTTTAGAACGAAATGTAATACACAATTATGAGCACATATTCTATTATAGATTCCGGACAGGCCAATCCATTCATTTCTAAGTCACATATTGATAGTGCCAACAATTCGCTCATCAACATTGACTGTGTCTACTCGAGCGTATGTGCGTGCATTGATTATCTTAGTGATCACATCTCTGCAGTTTATATTTGTCTGGCTTTAAATACAGACAACAGGTTCATTATTCAAATGAATATCATGGAAAGTTTAACATGTTATTGGAATCATTTAAATTGTAGCGGCCCTACTAAATACACACAAGTAAGTATATATAGCTGCCGTAACTGAGTATTTCAAGCTGAACTATTTCTTGTCTTTTAAAAATTAAGTGTTTAAAGAAGTGTATTTTGTTATCTGAAGGATTAGAAACTCATTTAGTTAGTCAGGAGTTCGAAAAACTGTTATGCGATCAGATAGATGCTAGCATTATCGCTGACAATACTGGATTGGCTCAAATGTATGCGTTCGAACCTACATCGGGTAAAGAAAACAGAGCTGAAATACATCACATGATTTAATATAGATCGGTAATTGTTTGATTTTTTTCCTTATTCGTGGATGAAAGAACGTCCATGTTTAAAGTTCTCTGGATACATTTCTAGTGCATAAAAATAATGACGTCAGATTAAATACATAAAGTTCATTTATTGAGCTTAGTAACCGAAACAATGCATAGGTTTGTTAGAGTAGGCGGTCCATTAATCACTGACACATTTAAGGCTATGAGCGTGCTGATGTGTTTTGTATCAAAAATGATTGTCCGTGAACCTTCAGAAATCTAGAAATTATCGTACGACTTGATCTTTAATTCCATTTCTATAAATAACTGCAAAAACATTCATTACGTATCTGAAACCATCCATTAAACGTTCTGATACTGTGAACCGAGATCATTAATTTATTTTGCCCATAAGATGAATTGTATTTCATGCATCTGTAGACATTACAATTTGCATACGTACAGGAAACGTAACCTGGTTTTAGTTAAGAGAAAACAGCTTGTATTGCTCCATGCTTTAATATCCACAATTACCATCAATTACCTTGTGATGCTTCAGACCAATCAAATTGAAACAGTAAAACAAGGCAGAATGAAGTACAATGGTCATCAGCGATTCAGGTATATGTATATCCAAAAACACCGAAAAAATATCATACTGTATAAAAAATTAAAACAAGGCAATGATATATCAAACCACAAAAAGGAACAAACACACAGTTTGCAAATTGGTGTATCGGATTACGTCGAGCTCACCTATGAAGATGCCACAGGTATTTGGAGTTTGACAACACATAACTAGTAACACCTTCTAGAATAACTCGTATCCATCAAGTGAAATTAAAAGACAGAAACGAATAGTTTCGAAAACGTTTTTGATGAACTATCAATATATGGGAGATCGCCTGATCTATTCTGATTAGTGACTACAGTAGATGTCGAGCACGGCGTTCCGACTAGTGATCTGGTGCGGATGCATGATCGAGCACCTTTAGCTAGGTGAGTTCAATAAAACTGATCTGGTCAGCATCTAATATCGAAGACTTACAGAGCTATTTATTTAGCGCTACTGCTGAACGTGTTTATTAAAGCAATTTATTAAGTCCTTAATGAAAGAACGGATAGGTACATTACAAAATGTTGTTGAAATTTAGGACTAGAAGTGACTGGCGTGAATACCTATAACATTCATAACGTGCAATAGATAGCTTCAAACTCTATCTAAGGAATGAAATTTGAAAAGATGAACTATTGTGGGACGATAAATTATCATTTCCATTTCCACTAGTGAGTTACAAATCATGCATTTTGTTGGTAATAATTTATACTGTGACATTAGATATTGTTATTCCTTACCGAGTCTCTTTCATCGATACACATTCTGTTTCAGTGTTACGTGCACCAATAGTAACACTACCTATTTCGCTGTATACTCAAACGATGGTATAATTCACTGGTTTGTTGGACATATAGTGGAAGCCACAGTTCAGTGTTCACAAAGGGATTAAATCGATCATTAATTTATTTTGCTCATGAGATGAATTGTATTTCATACATAGTGAGTAACGTTTTCTTTAGTTTCGCGTTCTAAGAATTGAATGTTACTGAATGGATCCAGCTGTTTTTGTGTAGTCGGTCAGTTATAAGTAACATTGGATCTCGGATATATACCCATTGGTTCATGTCGAAACACCATATAAATACAACGACGTGAAATTATCAAAGCAAACGCTTACAAAAGTAAGCATACTAGCAATGCGAACGATGATTAAGAAGATTGCACATACACAAAGTGGGTCGAGTAGGAATAAATGAGGTAAGATATATACATACTTAAGACACAAATATCAACTAACTCTTCCTGGTCATTCTTCAGTGTTTTCAATAGTCAGTGTATAGAATGTAAGCATGTTAACTGAACGAGACGTACGAAGATTATCGTAACAGTCCTTCTTCGTTAATTGAATTGCTCTAAGAATGCAAACCGTTCGATGTGAAACTAGTCATCTACACTGCCATTCCTAAATGTTCTTAGTTTCAATTATTGTCGGATTATCGATGCGACAGCTCGAACTATAAAGCTGTGTAACGAACTTCGATTTTCAATGTTGTTTTGGTTGATCTCGGTCCTTGAATGATCACTAGTTTTAACTTCTAAGTTTGTTGTCGAGGTTGAGATTATCAAACCAAGTTAGTTGATCATTGAGATGACGTTTTGATACGATGAACTTTGCGATCCCACTTAAACGTACAGTTTATAGAATGACATTCCATTAAATTGTTCGAGTATTCATATGACTATTCGCCCCTCAGTTTAAGTAATGTAAATTAAATAAATTACTTATCCTCTCCTACTTTCATCTCCCGAAGACACAGGAGCATGCCAAATTATGTATCAGGTACCCTGGTGGGTGCAAAATCTCGTTCAGCATTCAATAAACCAAGTCATTGTGTGTCAGAAGTTTCAAGAAAATCGTCATTAACTACGTGTATGCAAACCAAGCTATCAAAATTATCCACATTCAGAAAATGAACTAGACGGATATGATCTTATTAAACAGTATGAATCTTATAAAATCGAACAATCAGAGAATACACAAACATATGCTTAGTCAGATGGCAAAACGATACACCCAAGTACATGGAACAGATTACGAGATGCTGGTTAATTGTATGGTGTAAATATAATTTTGATAATTCGGCTGACTTCATAAGAATAAGCATAGTTGCATTTCAGATTGGTTTATTTAGTTAAACAAATAAAAAAATAAATGAATCTGTTGAAAGCTAGCAAACCTATTTTAAATAAAAATAAGCGGATGCCAAAGACGAATAATCAACTAGGACGATAGTGTTCTAATAATATAAGGATCAGATAGGCACAAATAAGAGAATGATGTAATAAACTCAGGAAACAAAAACACAAGTTTAGAAATTTGAGTTTGAGGCAGACGTTTTCGGTGAATGGTGGTGATAAAATTCCTGTTTCCCAAAAATATTTAACAGTGGACCAGCTGAAAACCGAGTGCTTTATTGAACCGCAAAGAGAGAGATAATTCTGATGACAGGTTGTGGGACATACACGATGACGGTGTTGTTAGCTAAATCTTGAGGACAAAAATCTAATATCCAACGATTCACACGGGTTACTGGATATGCAAAATCTCTATATACCGGTCAGTACAAGACGTCTTCAAAGACATTGATCTCGATCCCACAATTTTAATGACTTTTCTTCTTTAGTAACGATGACAGAAATACTTGTCCAAACAGAGACAATACGTAACCAAAAAGCAATCACACGAGAAAAACGTGCAGTTGAACTTAATAACTCCTTTACACTCACCATTCTACTCCAAAATAAACTTAAACGTTCTAAATCAAAATGGAGTATATTCATTAAAAACAAACAAGTATACGAAAATCCCAAACTTGTCACAGAATTATTTAGTGAACATTTTTGTTTCTCAGTGACTAATTAAAAACCATTGAATGATTCAGAATTAATCCCAGTAATTCCTTATGAAATCACTAATGTAGAATTCAATGTACAAAATACCTCCAAGGCAACCAGAACACGGAAACCCTCCTTCACTGACGGAACAGATGGCATTACATCAAGCATGCTTAATTGTGGAGGTGATGATATGTGCGTTTTGCTTCCCAAACTACTCGCGATATCACTCTCTGCAGCATGTTACCCTACTGCCTGAGAAAAAACATACATAATTTCCAAAATTAAAACAGGACCTGAAGCAAACGCTGAAAATTACCGGTCTATAAACATAGCTTCATTAGTATCCAGAGTGATGGAAAAAGTAGTTAAGGCAGCTGTAGTCCAACATTTACTTATTATTAATCTCATCTCGACATCCCAGCATGGATTTCTTAGGTCCAGATCATGCGATACATGCCTAATAGATTACCTGAATCATAAAACTCTGAAACGAGAGAGCGGACTCCTTGTATCAGTCCTATTCCTAGAAATAAAGAAAGCCTTTGATAAGGTCCCACACAAAAGGCTACTCGTCAAACTAAAGTCCTTCGGAATAAACAAACCACTGTACTCATGCTTTGCTTCGTTCTTAACAGAACGTAAACAGATTGTAAAATACAATGACTGTCTCTCGTCCCCCAGACCAATCACCAGTGGAGTCATCCAGGGAAGCGTATTAGGTCCACTTGTGTTTCTTATGTATATAAACGATATATATAACACCATAGAATTTGAGAGACCATACTTATATGCTGATCTCAAAATAGTATACAGCTATAAGCCTGAGACACTAAGCGAAAGTGTATCCCAGATCCAAAAGGACCTCAATAACTTAACTATATGGAGTGAAAAATGGCAATTACCATTAAACCTCAACAAGTGCGGGATCATGCACTTTGGAAAGCATCCCTATAAACCGCAACTTCACTTAAATGGATGTAGAGTTCAAACACTGAAATCAGTACGCGATTTAGGAATTAATGACACAGGAAGCCTGAACTTTGATGAACACGCCTCCTCTATTATTTCTAAATCTAGACGGCTAATTGGTTTTATAACGAGAATTTTTTCACAAGAGTGTAAACTTACTCTCTACAAAATATATGTACGAACCTCCCTTGAATACTGCTCTTTTGTCTTCTCTAATATGAATATCACAGACAGGATAAGAGTGGAAGATGTTCAAAGACGTTTCACACGTCAACAACTAGGATGTACCTCGATAGATGTAAGCATCTATCTTTAGAACCTTCATGACACCGTAGACTAAAAAACAATTTAATATTTCTCTACAAAGCGATATACGGGCTCTTCTTTCTAACCTCCTGCCCGACTATTACCCACGACTCAGCCTATAGACTTAGAAACAACGCATATACACTACTTAACGTAAAACACCAAAAACAAATGCGTTGTAAGTTCTTTACAGTACGGTATATTTTATTGTGGAACAGGCTGCCAGTGCCTATCCGTAACTGTGAGACGTTTACCAGATTCAAAAAGCTGATAACTCAATTTCTAGGCCCCAAAGAGCTTCAACGTTTCCTTGAACTCCCGCCCACCAATGAAGCACTTTATTACGGACCGCCTAGTATCTGGAAGGAACAAGATTATAATAAGTTTGACTGTTACTAATATGAATATAAGCAAATCACAGAATATATGGCTTATCCTTTCCTATTATTCATTGTTTATAATTCATGACCTTATGCTCCTAACCAGAGCTTTCAGTTCCCAAATATCTGCAGGTTAAATAAACTCAAAATTCGGCCTCAAAGTCTTGTGAGTTTCTCAATGTTTTATTTGTCTTACCCTGAAGTTTTTATTCTACAATTTTATACCCTCTCATATATGTTTTGATTTGCTATTAGTCCTTATTTCTTTAAACCATTTGCTATTTTCGTAGAAGTGTGATATACTATGTGGACATCTAACCCATAAAGCAGACTTTTCAACTAACTGATTTTCTTGTAACATGGACCTAGTAGAGACAGTGTATTCCAAACATTTACTTTGATTAAAGCGGTATTCAAACTTGTCAAAAACGTAAGAGAGCCTAACATCACAAAAGAAGTGACGGTGACGTTACTGACCAGCAAACATGATGATGAGTAGATAATTTCAATCCACCCATGTCTGTAGGGCAGAACATTTTGTTTAATAAAGGCTCCTAACAGTTTAGTGAGATGTCAAGAACTTAAGGTTTTAATGCTGATTTAACATGCAAAATACCCCATTAAATAATGAATTGGTTTCACTTTTTACCCAGTAATCTTATTACAAGAAAACTAGAAAATTTGCTAATATAGGAAGCTTACCCAAGACTTTATGATACCTGAAAAAAAATAGTGCAAAATAACGAAAAAAATTAGACTGAGTAATCATAGCTTCATAAATATCGTCCACACTGCCTCTCGACCTATCTTTTACTTGCTCCCTCTTTCAGACTGTTTGTGATATGGAACAAAAGATTTCATCCTGCACCATCCTCAAAGCCTTAGACATTCCAAATGGACATAAGTTTGCGAATTCTGGAAGCTCCCACCTTCAATGGATCTATTCTTGACCATCAGTTGCACATTCGCAACGCAACTTTCATGAAGCGCGCCAACTGTGGTGCTAATTAAAACCATCTACATTCATATCTTATGAATTATCAACCCAGCTGAGTATTTTACAAAAGTGGATATTGAATCATTTGTACCGATTTGATCTTGCCTATAAACTGGCATGCCTCATGTAACAAACTGTTATTTGAGAATAGATTATTATTATTATCTAGTGGATTTGAGTGATGTATTTCGCAACTCACTGAAATATATAACACGAGGTCGTATGAAAACTGAGCGCTTTAACCATAATATAGCATTATGTTCACTCCAGATCTTACGACTTGTTAAAGTCGTGTAAGAAAAGATGAAACGATTGGACTCCATGGTAACTTTATATTTAATAACAAGCTAGCGACTGTTTGCAACTAAGTGAATAATATAAAGCTCATGATCAATCAGCATTATGTCACCGTACTCCATTAGAACAGGGCATGTACCAATCGAACCACACTTGACGGAGAAGATCTGAAAGATGCGTAAACCATTACATATGTTGGCATCATCATTGATGCAAATGTGAAACCGCGGATCGGCAATGCAACAGCGGCATATCTTCAACTGAACAACATGCAGAACTTAAAACAACAGTCTTCAGCCAACACCAAGCTCAGAACTTTCGATACAAATGTCAAGATACTTCTACTGTGTCGGGTGAAAACTTGGAAAACTACGAAAGCCATCATCCAGAAGATTCAAGTGATTATTGACAGTTGTCCTTGGAGAGTACATTTAATCCATTGGCCAGACACCCCCAGCAACAACCTACTTTGGGAGAGAACAAAGCAGATCTCAGTGAAGGAAGAAAACACAAAGAAGCACTAAGAGTGGATATGTCGAAAATTGGGGGAAGCAGTCATCAGCGTCACAAAGCATATAAAAGCGCACTTTACAATTAACCTGTACTATATGTTTTGTGTGATTCGGCTCCTAGTGACACCTCTGGTTGTGCATTCAAGTTCACCAGCTCATTTTTCATATACTCCCACTTCTCGAAATATCGAGATTATGGGGTAGCAAAGAACCACCAATCTCTCAAATTAAGCTTTTATCACACCCGAGAAGGTGATGACAACTTTAATTGAGATACTCTGTCTTGTTTTAAGTTTGTGAGCCTGCTTTTTATTATGTTTCTTATCGACACAATGTCGATTATTATTACTATTGTTAATATCTCTGATACAAAGACGGATTTAGTCCTGTATTTATCCATCTATCAACCATCACTTTTACTGGCATCTGAAGCACGAATTAACAGTAATATTTCGGACATGAGTGTCTGTCTGGATAACTACTTTCTATATCGAAGTGATCGATGGAATTGACGAAGCAATCTCCCTAGTCTAAAATCACTGTTATTTGAATGCTTGAACTAATTGAACTGCTGGACATGGTGTGAATTATTTTAAAGACTTTAAATTTCGTTTTGTATACAGCACTCCAAGGAATTATGCTCTTTGATCTCCTCAAATATGAATATCACAGACAAGATAAATATAGAAGACGTTTGACACTATCAGCAACTTCCAAATATTAATAATACTATTCCCTGATTTTAAGCCCACCAATGTGGAACTTTATTATGGACCGCACATTATTTAGACCGAACATGAATATAACGGACTACAACAGTCCTTAATGTATTATGCAAAATACCCTTTTGAATCGAAATTAGAACGCTGAATTGGTTTCAGCTTTGACCGGATAATCCTGTTATAAGCAAACTGGACATTTCACTAAATACGAAGCTCACTAAAGACCCTATGAAATACAAAGAAACATTTCATATATATTCGATATAAAAAAGAGACAGCCAGTTGTGCATCAGAATGTTGTTTTCAACCCTATATTTTATATACACATAATTTCATACTTTCAGCTTCTCTCTGAAACACTTAACATTTAAATATTCTTCATCCACTCATGCCCTGTTCACACGTTTTTTCTTTGAAATATCAGAATGCGTTTACCTAATAAGTACTTTTTTTAAAAAGGACAGGATTGACTACTCATACTTTAACTATTTCTCCTTGAACATTTTCTGCTCTGCTTTCATAACAGCAATACTGAAGAAAATCTTTGTCATCTGCATCTTTGTCGTGAAGTCAATGTAACGGAAGAAGTAGGAATTTCATAAACAAATAAGTTGAAATGTTGTTGTGAAACCACTATCACTGCTCTCATCTTGTTCCACGTTAAGAACTTGATCTACGTTTTTGATCACACCTTGCATACCTCGTGTCGAGCTATCAGTGAGCGTTTTAACTCAGATCTTTCAGCATCTTCGCTTTTCTCCTGTCACTATTCTCCACTGAAATGTTCTATATTCGGACAGACACTAAACAATGTCATGCGATTCAATCTTTGAGTTTTAACAAGGCTTTGGACATTTTTGCGCATGTTTGATTGTTGATCACTTGAAATTAGCAAACACTCATTTTATGAGTTCATACATTTATTTTTTTCAACTGTGCGAAATCTTTCCCGTGATTGGGGCTCATCTGATGCTGAAGATGACTGAAGTAACATACAAACAAGACAACTCAAGGACAGGTTCTACCAATTTAACTGTATCCAGGATCTTAAATTTAATGCCGCTTATCTCTCTGAAACAACTCAACTTTGCCAATGTCTCCACGTCTCCACTCATATGCGACAGAGTATTTCTGCAAACTAGCAAACCTCCCGGACAAAAATATTTTTGATCGCGATCATGAACGGATTGATGCTTAAACATTGATAAACATCTGAAGACACTGGACGACTGTTGAGCATTGGTAAGACGTCAACCAATAGGACAAAACTGATGTACATATCTTCCAGGTTTTCAATGGTTGTCCGACATCAATCGGTTAATTTCTTAATCAAAACACTCAATAGTCTCCACAACTACTATACAGACATAAATAATTTGTTATAATGTATGTTTGTATTTTGAAGATGGGAATGTAAACCTGAGGCATTGATGAAATCACTTTCTCATGTCGCTGAATTCAGTTGTCTTGGATTATATTATTATCGATGCATTCATATCAACATATATATCAGCGAAATAATAAAAATGTAAAGAAGATTATCAACTACTTAATTCAAGAAGATTATTTTTAAAACTGTTATCATTATTTTATTTTCAAAAAAAAAATCAATAACAACTCTAACCTGTCATAAATATATAAAACACGTTAAAGAAGTCTTCATATAAACATATAATCATACATAAAACATTCCTTCATGTTAATTGGCTACTCTACCTCTTTTCCCTTCTTTTACTTGCTTCTTCGTTCAGCCCCCTTGTGATATGAAACGGTTGACTTCATCGTGCAGCATCCTTGAAGCCTTAGATATTCCAAACGTACATGAGGTTGTGATTTCTAAAAACTCTCAATTTCCTTGACCATCAGTTACACATTCGCAACGCGACTTTCATGAAACGCGCCAACTGTGATGCTGATTAAAACTATCTACATTCATATATTATAAATTATCAACCCAGCTGAGTAATTTAAAAAAGTGGATATTGTATCATCTGTAACAATCTGATCTTCCCTATAAACTGTTATGTCTGATGCAATTAACTGCTATTTGAGAATAAAGTATTATTATTACAATATTGTTATAACCAAAAAGAACGAATTAAAAATAACCTAAACAAAATGTGTATTCTGGCGAAGTTATTCGTATTAATACTGGTGCATGAATATTATTGAATAAAATGTTAATGTTTCGTCAAATAAATATTAACTCTTTGCATAAATACAAGACTCAGTAGTTAAGTGGATAACATTATGATATTTGGTCCGAATTGTTCTAAGTTCGAGTCTCCGGGATGACTAATAACATGAGGCTGCAGATATATACATTTGACGAATCTCAAATTACACAAAACATTCGTCCTGTATTCCACTGCTAGCCATTATCAATCTTCGTTTATAATAAATATAGTAAGATAGTGTTCTAATTTCAAACACGTTCATTTTGCTTTGAAATCAAATAACGACTGTCAGTTTGATAGAGAAAAGCTACTAAAGTTTGTTTTTTTTGTATCACAATGATAGAAGGACTACTAAGTTTTAATCATGTTGTTTGCATCTACTCTTAAATGCATATACACTGCTATACTCATATACCTCCTTCTACATTCGTTTGTGATTGAGTCAACGTACCACGTAGTATATTTACTAATGATGTTTCTGAACCCTGAGAAACACTGAAACAATCAACCACTGAACGCGGTGACCTAAACGATAGACAAAGAATGCAACAATCATGTTGCTAAAGATAAAAGAGATTTTCGGACAAAGAACCTTCGATGATGGCCTATTCAAAAAAATCTCCTTATGCAAACTCCCTCAACAGGTGTAAGCTGTATTCTTTCCGTTTCAAAACAACACCACAGACGAGCTGACTGCATCTGCCGACCGCATCTGTGAAATCACAAAGTCTGATGCTGAGAATTTACCAGTCAAATCAAAGCGTCAAACGACTCAAAATGAAATAACAGAGTTATATTCTAGAATTACGCATAATCTTAAATTTCGTAACGACCGTGAACGTTCACACATCATTCTAGAAAGCACTTCTAGTAGGCTTGTATCATAATCAGTATAGAAATTCCTCCAGAAATGGCAGATAACACTACAGTTTCCCAAAGTAAAAATTGATCGACACGAAAAATAATTGGGAAAACTTTAAAGACCACACGCGTCAGCGATCACCTTAGCCAGAGAACAAAGCTGGTTGTTATACTTTAGAGATTTTGCTACCTCATTAACACTGGCGAAGGTGTTAGCGTTCTCACAGCAAATTTCTACGGCTGTCTTCACGAATCGGTTTAAAATCGACTAGACGCAAACTGGAAGCCTGTCGCCAAATACGGTCAAAAGCACGTTTACTTTAAAAAAGGTTCACATAAACGCATACAATGGATTTTCATTGTTGCAGATGTTTCTATGTCAATCATTGGTATAGACCTCCTACAGCACCACAATTTAATCATCGATACGTGCAAACGGAGACTAGTAGACGTAAACACTAATATTTTTGTTCGCGTTACTTCTTTTTCTGGTTTCAGCTTATCCCCAGTCACAAATAAGCATATGATAGATCCATTCTATCAACCACTACTCAACAACTATTCTGGGATAAACCAGTCGCAACCGAAATTTCCGTTTGCAACCAGCAACGTTACACATCACATCACGATTACAGAACCAACTGTATTCTCGAAAGCACTCCGACTGTCTCCCAAAAAGTTTAAGTTGGCGAAAAACGACAACATTATATACTTGAATACGATGGGACCATCAAACAGCATATGAGCATCTTCGTTGCGCATGGTCCCTAAAAAAACATCAATGATTAGCGTCCAACTGTTGAGTATCGTAGATTGAATGTTAAAATTATTCTCGATCGTTACCGGTTGACTTACATTCACGATCTGACAGCTAGCTTGAAAAACGCAAAGGTTTCTTAAAAAATCGATTTGACTAAAGCGTTTAACCAAATACCTATGGCTACAGGCCATATACCAAAAACAGCTATCATTACTTCTATTGGTCTCTATGAATTTATGTGAATGCCTTCGTTCTAAGAAAAGCTGCCCAGACTTTCCAAAGGTTTAGAGACGGCGATTTTTTTCGGTATCAATTTCGTTCATGTGTATGTTGACGACTGCTTAATAGTAAGTTCGGAAAAAGAATCTCATCTCCAGCATTCTGATCTTGTTTTTGACTGACTAAAAAATCATGGCATTACTGTAGTCATTCAGAAATGGCAAATCAGGACCGACTTGTTCGAATTCCTAAGACACAATATAGATGCTCAAGGAATTCGACTTCTTTGAACCAAAGCATCGATCATTCTGGATTACCCAGAATCGAACACCGTCAAGCAGTTACGCGCGTTTAACTGACTGCTTAGTTTCTATAGACGTTTCATACCAAAATGCGCACTACTTATGAAACCTCTTGCTGACCAAATTCGTGGAAATGCGAATTTCATCGATCTAGATGACATTGCACGAAAATAATTTTCTACAGTTAAGGAACTTTTTGCTGAATCAATAATGCTTGCTCATCAGGAGACTGAAGCACCCATTAGCATCGCGGTAGACTCATCGAACACAGCAGTCTCAGTAGTCTTAAAACAATAGGTTAACCATTCCCGGCCACCTTTGCCATTTTTCTCTAGACGGTTGCTAGACACTGAATTGAGGAGGAGCACAAACGATGGTTGAGTTTGATGATAAAGGCTAACAGCAATAGAAAAAACTCCGAGAACATGATGTCAACGAGTTTCTATCACAAAAATGAGAGAGATTTCAATGTCTTAGTGCATCATTCTTCTAAATTAAGCTGAACGTGAGAGACATGGATCCATTCAATTTAAAATTTTCATAGGATATCACTTGTCAGCATTTTGCAAGATTTTCAATGTCTATCCTCAACCATGGTTGTAATGATCTCAAACGGTTCTCTACAGCCCTACTTATTGCCCTCAGCACTCTCAGAAATCCGAAATAATCTTTTTTGAAAATCAATGGAAAGAATAATGGAGAACGTTACTGAGTACAGGTAATATACAAAAATCGATAAATCATTAATGTATATGTCGAGCAATGCTAGAATTATTTGTCTCTCTGCATAAAATTTGGGATGGAAATTTTTCCTTCATTTCAACAGCACAGGAGAAGATGAAGAGAAATTAAAGGAGAATGTTATACCACGGTAGATGGCATTTTATATCATTTTTATTAAAGAAACTCCAATAGTACAAAGTTCGTGGCATTACGACGTGGTTAATGAGTTTTTCGCGCTAAAGTCGGAAATTTATTATCTAGTAGGATTAAGAAGGAGACCATTGAAAATACAGACCCTCGTTCACTGAGATACAAATGCTCATTCATTTCAAGAGACTAAGAATGGAAAGAAATCCTCATTCCTGATGCACTCAATCGAACCAACAGAATATTTGACAAAGTAGGAGGCCGATCATGTTTTTTAGTAAAACATTCACTGAGCCAAATGAACGACAAATATTTCATAGTGAAAGGAATCGCTTATTGCAGTAGCACCATGATTCTATTGAGTATTATTTATCGAGATGAGTGAATTCGTCAGTGTTAATTAACTTCTCTGGTGTGAGTGGACTAACCATCATATTCAGTGAGCAACTTACGTAAATCTAATGATACCAGATTTCATCGGCTTTCAATCTCGTTATTCAAATAGCGAAGATTTTACAACTAAGTAATCAGATGAAATTCTGATTCTGTCCATGAAGTCAGACTTGTTCAAATACAATGAAAAAGAAAAGGTATACGAATGTAAACTAATATTTTAGGTAGGTGTCATTACCAAGGTTTGATTTGATAATTTCGAATAAATTGAGCATTGGGTTCATTGTTATAAATAAAAATAATATATTTGTAATATCCCAATGAGTAGAAAATTGGATTTTCTGACGTTTCGTGACTTATTTTAGGGTTTGTGGTGATCCAAGCAATTGAATATCTACATAACCGTATTGCGAATCCTCACTTATTTCAGTTGATATTTGAATTACTGATAAAGTTAGGTAAATTTTTAAACATGAATTGTTCGAAAATCTTCACTGAAGTTACTTTAAAGATGTCGACATTCGCATTTGATGATGTGTCAGTATTAACTAGTGTATATAAAAATCATTGCATGTGAGATATTTATGATTTCGTTTCACAGATTTAGCTTCCTGAGGCTTTTTAATGCGTCAATCTGTCAGAAACATTTTACCTAGTGAAAAAAACATTGATCATTCCCTTTGAAATACTGAGTTTCAGTTATCATACAGATACAGCTGTTCTCAATGGTCTCATTTCATCGTAAGTAATATATGTTTTAAATATAGGTATTACTCGAAAATCCTCACGACAATTTCCTTGTATTACAATTTCGAATTATTCAATAAACAGTAAAATCTACTGTGATGAGAAATTTGATCCGTGCTTGACAAGAATATTATGATTGTGGAAGTGCATGGCATTGTCATTCTGTGTTCCATCACATCCCAGCCAATGATCGCAATGAAGTGTATTTATATATTTCTTTCAACATAAGAATATTTGTAAATGAAAATCGCATACCTACGCGCCACACAAGTCTTGTGTGGTTTCAAAGTTGTTTTCACTGTTAGAATACAAAAAATAAATTTCAATAGGTTGGTTTTTGATCTATTCTCGCGATGTTCTTTCGCCTACTGTGACCAGACATTCGTTCTAATAGTTGTTGTTTTGGAAGTTAATTTACACTATGCCATGACCGTTGTATTAATGAATCAAGATGTTGTAATTGTGGAGTTGAAGGATTTTTAGGCTATTGTTTGTTCAGTACGAATTTACGTAATTCATGTCTGTTTTCGACAGAATAACTCAAGAAGGCTGAAAATTGGTGCATAAAATGAATGGACGAAACAAAGTGTGACAATGTTCATGAAAGAATAGTCAAGGTATGATAACTCAAACAAACCTCTTTTTCTCAGGTACTCATTAAAAAAATGCATTCTATTACGTTGACAGAAATAAGTGTGAACACGTTATAAGTGGATAAGGAACTGTATAAAAGAAGGTGGTTCAGAAAAAAGCTGAAAAATGCATTTAAGTGTAGTCACAAGATATAGTTCTGAAAACAGTATTCTGACACGCAAACGTCTTTCTCCCTTTTATGTCGAACATATTTGAGCTCATTTTGCGGATTTTCCAGTGTCCTCAGTGAGCTTCGTTTTTATTGCATTGTATCGAAAGCTTGTTCCAAGATTATGTGACAAGAAGTGAAACCAATTCATCATTCAAAACGCGCTTCAAAGCGGTATTTGCACAATAAATTATAATCTGTACTATTCGTTCGTGACGGCATACTAGATAATAAGTAGCCGTTATTAAACAAAATGTTCTTCCCCGTAGACACGGGTGGATTGAAGTTATCTCACAACCGTCAAACATTGAAGCGGCTACAAACATGCTCTACCTTTTTTTTCAAGAAGATTTGGGAGAATTACCATAAGTGGAGAAGATTTGTAGCTCAGGTGGATGATTTTGGTGGAGTTTTGTTCTCTGAGCTGGATGGTTTAGTCGTGGAGCTTTCATCGTTCTTCTGAACGACATCATCAGCACAAACTTCAAATAGAAGTGAAGTGTTAGAATTTCTCCATATGTGTTTCACAGCTTGTTCTGTGCACCTCGATGTTGATTGGTTCTTGTTGACCTTAAATTTATCATTGTTTACTTCTTTGTTTTGGTTGTGTCTTCCATTGGTTTGATTTTCGTTCCTATATTTATGCATGATTTTTCTGATTGGTTGATAAATTGGATTGATTTCAATATGTTTGTTGATTGCTGATTGATCTGAGTGCCAGGCTTCTAAAAATTCTCTGGTATTTTTGGAGTTTCCTCTGTCTAAGATTTCTACATTTTCCCAATCGAATGAGTGTCCGTAGTTATCCACGTGTATTCACTTATATCAATACACGTGGATAACTACGGACACTCATTCGATTGGGAAAATGTAGAAATCTTAGACAGAGGAAACTCCAAAAATACCAGAGAATTTTTAGAAGCCTGGCACTCAGATCAATCAGCAATCAACAAACATATTGAAATCAATCCAATTTATCAACCAATCAGAAAAATCATGCATAAATATAGGAACGAAAATCAAACCAATGGAAGACACAACCAAAACAAAGATGTAAACAATGATAAATTTAAGGTAAACAAGAACCAATCAACATCGAGGTGCACAGAACAAGCTGTGAAACACATATGGAGAAATTCTAACACTTCACTTCTATTTGAAGTTTGTGCTGATGATGTCGTTCAGAAGAACGATGAAAGCTCCACGACCAAACCATCCAGCTCAGAGAACAAAACTCCACCAAAATTACCATAAGTCCATAGACTGAAGATCTGAGTTAATGTGAAAACTACAATGTCATTAAACTAGTGTCAGTACCAGCGAAAGTCTCCAACAGAATGTTACTGAACCGGATGAAAGACTCAGTAGACCTGCAGCTTAGAGGTCAAAGAGCTGGATTCCGTAAGGATCGGCCGTGCACAGACGAAATTGAAACACTACGGATCATAGTCGAACAATCAATTGTTGAAAATTAAAAATGCTGTCATGTTACTTTGATAACGGATATCAAGATAAAAAATCTATGAAATTTAAAGTATACGTGGATACACATAATTCCGGTATATTTTACTCTCATCTACGTTTGATGTTATAACAATTTGTAAGATAAGGAATGTGATGTACACAGAAAATAACTAAACAAACTAGATTTCTGTCATTTTAATTTGTGCGATCATCAACACACTTTGTATATCACAGAATTTGTGTTTCATGATACAAAATTTACCATTTAGTGCTTAGATTGACAGACATTACTGCCCATTGTGGTTTATGAATTACCGGGGTGTAATTCACATCATTTATGTGACAAACGTCACATAACGTCTTTATGCATACTGGATGAGCGAATCAGTTTTCAAATTATTTCCATTTTTTCAAAATGATAGATTTGGATAAGGATTCTATTTTATGTGCTTGTATCCATGAATATTCACTTCTAAGGATTTCAATCGAAAGAAGAAGAGTGAAGACTAACCTTTTTTAATTTGTTAAGTTCAAACTTCTAAACAAGAGGAAAGTTAAATTTAACATTTTCCTTTTCAGATGATAATTATGATTGCCGGTTTTGTATTACTAGTTTCACGTACAAACTGGTGTGAACTACTTTCTTCTCTACTTGCGGCTACCGGGTTCACCATCTTAGCCATTCTTATGGGTATCAAGATAAAAGACTAAGAAAAGAAATTTATCACGATCTTGTTCCAGACATTTTGTGTATTCGCAGTAATTGGAGCAATTCTTTATGTTATCGGGTCAATATTAAAAGACGTAAGTTGATTTCATAATGGTTTTTGACAAACTAGTAGTGATTGATGATTATTATCGACTTCTTAATGATTTTTCGAATACCATAGGTCTTCCTAATGAAATCCACTCATCTGGAAGACGGTGAAAGTTTCCTACATCAAAATAGAAATACATCTGTTATTCAAATTAAATTGAGAAATATTACAAACCAGTCTTTGTTTTCTATTACATATTCAGCTCTTTTAAATGTTTACGTGCATCACTTTGCATTCTGAATTCAACAATATTTAACGCCATGATGTTGTCATCACGCAGAAGTTGCAAAATGAAACCAGTTTGCTTTACACATGGATTGAAGCCGGAGAACGTCTACAGTTTGATGTGGAGTTTACACTGTGTGTTGTTGGTCCCGGCATCATAAAGTAATGTTATCATTTTAAAAATTCGTTCTCAGTACTATATATATAAATAATGGTTGTGTTACAAAATGGTCATTACAGTAAACCAAGAATAGTACATCTTCGAGCAACGATTTCACATTCGTGGAACCGGTAGCTAGAATGTTTCATTATAAAGTCCATGAAAAAACTTGTTCGCTGTCTAGACATATGTCAAGCATGTGACAAAACGTGTAAAGGATATTGAAATTTAGAATAAAAAAGATGAACTCGTACATGAAGTGGTACATATTAACTTAAAATTGGTGGAGTTATGCATTTGAGCAATACTGTTTCTTCACTGACACTTGTGTAGATTCATGATGAATTAATATAAATTCTTCTCTTCTCCTCATTTTAGCGTGTTTTACGAGGCGATGCCTGGATTTCTTGGTGCTTTGCAACGTTTAATGTATGTTTTGAATAAACATATTTATGTTATTACAAATAACCGTCCATTCGTTATTATTAATTTAAAAATAGCGTCCTATAGAATTTAAAAATTTGATGCATTAGTGTTTTCTGTCCACAGCATTCACAGAAATTCATCATGAAATATTTCAAAGAAAATATTATGAGATTAGTAGCCGAATAGCTGAAAGGTTGACTTTCAGTGGTTCAATGGCTCAATCAATATGATGCTCTGTTATAAAAACAATCATCTTTAAATATTTTACAGATCATTTGTTATGTATGGATGTTGAGAAACTATTAAGTTATTGAACCTATATCTGTATTATTTTACTGAAAACAATATGGATACGAATGCATTAATAATGAAGTATTCATCTACTTTTTCCTAATTACATGTCATTATATTCACAACAGATTATCTGCAGATAAGCCGTGAACAGTTTTCTAAGATTTACATAATCTTCGTATTATCTTACCAATATTTCGTGCTTAGCATCAATTCAGAGTTTTTTGTTAATTCAGTCTTTGTTTGTAATCAAACCAGTGATAAAATTTCAACGAGACAATGACCATAAACGATGAATGGATGCTATTCCAATGAATGTCTTAGTTAATTTACAGATATTCATGTGAAATATCTCGAACATTATTGTAAACTATGTGTTATTTTTAATAAATGCTCTCATAAACAGACTTCTGCCTGTTCGATCAAAGTTTTGGATTGTTACTTACTAACGCCCGTTACTTCTCGTGAAAGAGCAAAGGTCAACCACCAGCATTCTCCATCCACCCCTGTTCTGGGCAACCCTTTCCAGATCACTTTTTATTAATCTTTTTCATATCTGCTTCTATTATCCGACGTAATGTGTTCTGGGGCCTTCCACTTTTCCGCTTCCCATAAGCATTCCAAGTTAGGGCTTGTCTCGTGATGCAGTTTGACGATTTGCGTAGTGTACGTCCTATCCATTTCCATCGTCGTTTCCAAATTTAATTTCCGGGTAGAAGCTGATTTGTTCTCTTCCACAAATGGCTGTTGCTGATAATATCCGGCCAATGGATGTTGAGTATCTTGCGAAGATAGCTATTTATAAATAGTTGTACCTTCTGGATGGTGTTTGTTGTAGTTCTCCAAGTTGTAGCTCCGTACAGTTGAACTGCATTGAATTTCGTATTGAAGGTTCTCACTTTGATATTGTTAGACAGTTGTTTTGAGGTCCATATGTTCTTCAACTGTAGGAATGCTGTCATTTCTTTGCCTATCCCGGCTTCTACGTCTGCATCTGAACCTCCTTGTTTATAGATGATGCTTCGCAGGTATGTGAAGGGTTTTATATCTTCCAGAGTTTTGCGATCAAGAGTGATTGGATTGCTGTTCCGCGATTCGAGTTTGAAGACCTTGGTTTTCCCTTTGTGTATGCTGAGGCCTACTGATGCAGAGACAGCTGCCACACTGGCTGTCTTTGTCTGCATCTGTTCGTGTGTATGCGATAGGAGGGCTGGGTCATCAGTGAAGTCTGATTCGTCTAATTGATTTTGAACTGTCCATTGTATTCCGTGTTTACCTTCAGATATCGAGGTCCTCATAATGCAGTCGACCAGCAGGAGAAATAAGGCAGTGAGAGAGTACACAGCCTTGTCTATCTTCGGTCCTTACTTGACATGCACTTGTCAGCTTTCCTATATGCACGACTTTGCATTGTACTCCGTAGTATGTGTTCCTGATGATATTGAAAATCTTCTCAGGAACTCCGTAGTGTCAAAGGAAATGAAAATGATGTACAATGACGAGTTCCACTCAACTGATTGTTTGACGATGATCCGTGGTGTTGCAATTTGATCTGTGCATGATCGACCCTAACGGAATCGAGCTTGTTGATCTCGAAGTTGTGAGTCTACTGCATCTTTCATCCGGTTCAGCAACACTCTTTTGAAGACCTTCCATGGTATTGACAGCAGTTTAATGCCTCTAAAGTTTTCACATTTGCTCAGATCTCCTTCCTTTGGAATCTTGACGAAGTGCGCTTCTTTTCAGTCCATCCGATGAGATCCATGTAGTCTTGTTCAAACGCTTGTGTGGAAATATTGTGCTTCCTATGACCGATTTCTTTAGTGCACACAGATTTGCAAATCATTCTCATTTTTGTTTCTCTCACCCAGTCCATGTCGTCCCATAGTATATTCATATCCGGTGTCGTCTATTCCAACATTCGCATATAGGTCTACAATTAGAATGGTGAGGTCCTTTCTTGAGTATTTCTCTATGATTGACTGCAGTCGCTCGTAGAATTGATCTTTACTGTCGTCCTTGCAATCATTGGTGGATGCGTAACATTTGATAATATTCATTAAAATCCCCTCCTTCTTTGTTTTGAACGATGATTGGATGATTCTGGATCCGTGAGATTCCCATCCTACAAGTGCATTCCGTGCTACTTTGGACAGTATTAAAGCGACTCTCTGAGTTTGTTGAGCATCTTTTCCTCTTCGTGACCGGAGTACAGCAGCAGCTCTGCCGTAGCTAACCTTTTCTGTCCAACTTGGATCTAGTGGGTTTCGCTGATTCCCAGTACTGCCAAATTGTATCTCCTCATTTCCGTTGCTATTTGACAGGTCTTCTTGGTTTCTCACATTGTTCGGACGTCCCATGTACCTATAAAAACTTTTTGCTCTGGTTGTGAGAAGGGGCTTCGGCCTCAAGGCTCCCGAAGGAACTCGGCTTTCACCATGAACCGTCATAATTATTCTAGATGAAGAAATTCTAAGTCTCAGGGAAGATTTAAAATGATTTGAATTATTTTCTCTAGTAAGCGTTTTTTAGAGAGTTAGTTTACTACGGGATAAAGACGGTAATTTCATGACCAAACCCTCTCCTTTACCCTGCCTTGGGACTGGCAGTAACTCTAGAAAAGCTACAGGCGGAGTTGGATATTCTTTTCAAATGCAAACACACAATGAAAAACATTTCGAATGTAATTGAGATTCAAACAAACCAAAACGCCTGTAAGTATGAAGGAAGAACAAAATTTGAGGTCAGTGTCGGAGGTAGTGTCTAGTCACACATCTTCACGATTTCAGGGATAGTGAGCCAAGTTGAGTTTTTTCAGGGAGGAAAGCAGGATTGAATTTATGTTCCTGTATACAGTGGAATTGTTAGAACTAATCCTTAAGTCTTTTAATGTGGATATCACACCATTCATCTTCGGTGTCACACGAGCCTTCATCACAGAACAACTTTGCGCAGATGAAAAAAATTACTGTATGAACCGAGAAAGAGAGTGTTTGTTAATTACAGGAGATCACTACTTAAACCCGGACCTTGTTGAGATTCACAGATTGATATGCGTAGGATGCATGAGATTGTGTATTGTCTGCCCAATAATAAACGAAATTCTGGAGGTCAATTTTTGATCGTAGTTATTACAATGCCGTTTAGCATAATGTGTCCAGACATTTGCTGTTATAGTTGTTATTTAGGTAGTTTTCCTTTACATCATGCCAATACTGTTGTAGTGATAAATTAATATGTTCTAATTGTTGAGTAGATGGATTCTTTCGCCATTGTTTGTCCAGTGATTTTCATTATGCTGCTCAAAATGGTTAATTTTATTGCATTTCCTTCTCTATAAAGACGCTAAAATTCGGTTCATCGGAAGTACTGTCAAAATAAAGCATTCACAATGACATTGAACATAGATTTGACGGAAACTGTTGACAGAATGCAATAATGTGCGCATGGCTTCTGATTGATGATAAGAAGTAAATAAAAAATACATGTGTCAGCACTGCAACGTCAAGTGTGTGCCATAAATTAGAGGAGCACAAAATTTCGCTTATCGAATTCACTAAAATACATTTTATGAACTACCTATCAACGAATCTTAAGTCAACTTGTGAATTATTAGTCAATAAGTGAACAGTCAGTATAAAGTAAACATTTATTATCCAAAACCAACGTAATAAAGTAGATACACTTCATAGAGGTTCAAAGGCCTTCAAATTGTCTTGCATGTGGAAGTTGAAATCATCTATATGGCAATAAAATAGTCGAAATCTATAGCCATGATAAAGTCTCAAAAACTCTTCCAGCCTGGGACATGTAGCTTCAATATTGTTTATATGCACTCTGGTTGTCAAGAAAATAAAATGCCACTTTTGGATAACGACACGATGCACATAATCAAGTCTTTGTAGGAGACACTACGCTCTTCAACCATCCGTATATATTGTACCACGTGGCTGTAGCTAACGTTACTGGTGCCCTTATTATGCACTTCGCAATAGTTGTCATAATGTAACTTAGTTAAGAATTACATACAGGGTTTTCATCAAGAATTGACATCAGCTCTAATACGAAAAACGTATTAGCTCAAACGAATGAGAGGTTGTTGCGACAAGATCCGAAATCTTTAATCATAGACCTGATTGCTTAGTCCACAAATTATAGTCTGGCGTTTTATTTTCTATAGTCGGTCAGTTATCACGTCTTGTACAAACTTTTCTGTGAAAAGGCCGGACGTTAACATCGTTTACTTGGGAACAGGAGCAATCTGAAACACAACACGACAGTCGGAACTGTTAAATGACACTGAAGAAAGCTAACGGCATACTGAAACAACGGATAAGTATTTAAAAATTGGAAAACGCGCTTCCAACACAAAAAGGAACCTATTAAAAAATGGGTTAGTTCATTGTTCTGCAGCTTCAGCTTGCATAGAGCTTTTTTCTCTTCATCCAGTACCTTGAGAGGAGGAAAACAAACTCACATAATTAACGTCAAATGTAATGAAATTTAATACCGCTAAATCATTAGGTACTGAACTTGGCGCCGTGATCTTAGAATCCGTCTGACGCTTCTGACTGGCTCGTCTAGAAACTAGAGACTTATCATCATTTCTAGAAATTAATTAATGATCAATTTTGACAACAAACTTTGAGTGATCGCCAGTTAGATTTAAGCATATCGGACGTCATTATCTTAATTATATTCATTATTTTCAATAAATATTACTAGCCATCATGTAGCGTCCGACTGTACATCTTCGTCATTTTACCGCAAAAGGTGGAAAACTTTCCACAAACATATTTGTATAGTTTATGCAATTATTCGACATAATGATCTGTTAAAACAAACAACTTGTTGAAATACGGTGGAGAAGTGTAGTCTTAATATTGAAGTTGGCCGGGACTCTTCATTGCTTATGTAATGCACTTACGTTACAAGAGCCATGATATTCCTATTCCCTGTAGTGCATGATGGCTTGTTGTCTGAAACAGAAATGACTAATTTGGGTGGCTGTGAACATGATAACGTCACTTAATGTCAGACCTGTCATTCTGAAAAAGATCAAAGTCACAAAAGTAGACTTCTTAATGAGCTAAGTGTGGCAGAAATTCTTTCACCTATGGCAAATAAGTTGTTTGAGTTCATGGAGTGCAACTGTATTTCTGACGAGCAAGTCTTCAATATTACATGTTACAGTGGGTTATACATTTTGCATCTTTCGCCGATCAGCCAGCTATTATAGATTTTACAGTGATTAGGCTGAGCTTTACCTGTTTTGCTTGTCAGTTATTTTGAATCTATAAGAGGTTTATATTCACTGGTATTCACTTTCAGAACAGCAACATCCGTCAAAATTTGCGTGAGTTCAAAAACAGTTACTGGAGATTCAGTGTCATTTGTGTGCAAATATTTTCATTCACAAGTAGTCTGTGAATTGATAAGTGCATATCTAGTTTGATTTTGACTCTGAAAAACGTTTCTCTTTGGCTTTGCCTAGTTAACACTAAAATTACTGGTCTAGTGATTGCGTGTTCTTCGTAAGTTGTAGTTGTCGAATCCACCAGTAATTTTGAGTAGTGCTCAGAAGTCGTAAGAAAAGTTTCAATATCAAATTTTAAGCCATTGATGAATTCGAATTATATCTTTCTAGCAAATTAGGATTCAAATCATCTCACGCAATGTGATAATGAAACAGTACAAAACACACGCTCTTCAACAGAAAACTCATGGATATTCTTGAGAACAAAACGCTAAGGATCTCGATTTCAAAGCGTCACAATCAGCTATATGCACCTGTTTCGAAGAATGAAGGAAGAAATTGTGACATTTGTTTTCTGAATAGTTCTGTTTGAACAATTGGAGTTTTTCGCATTTCTCAGCACCCTATCCGTTATTATTTCATTCTGGTTGATCGGATTGAATGTGACTGTCACATTTTAGTATTCTTCTATCGTTTTTAGTAAATCGATAAAAATTCAGATGTACTAACACCTTCGAGCCTGATTCATATGCTGTCATTTGAATTATTTATTTCTACGTGATTTATTTACATTGTTTATAGCGCTCGGTTTTCATTCGACTTCGTGTTCATATATTATGATGAGTCGGGAAATACATCACTAACTGATGAGAATTTATTTACTTACTAGAACATGGTAATCTTCGTGCTAATGGGCACCAAATGCATATGCGCTTCACATTTCATCTGATTTGTGTGTGGATTATCACGCTGTTCGGGTGCCAAGTACAAAACGTATAGTTTCAAAAGGGCAGCCATTTCAAGAGCACACGACCTAAAATTCTAATCTACAAGGCAGCGAAATAACTTCAGGACATATAGTCGGTGACTAATGTTAGGTTTATACGCCATTTTTTAAGCCATACTGGATCCCATGTGCACCATTAGTTTGTAATCAAGAATTAACAACTACTGTATATGGACCAGTATTGGTTAGCGAAAGCAAGAGAGATGGAAAAGGCTGCGGCAATAGGTAACAGCAGACAATTGTTCAGACCCGTTAAGGAAACCGGAATTAGGAACCAGAAAGTTAGCGAAACAATCTCAGAGAAAGATGGACATATTATTTATTCTCAATCCAGGAGTTTAGATCGATGGACAGAATACTTCAAGGATCAATTCAACTGGCCTTCAGCCACACTTCGGTTTCCCACAATCTCTAGTCAAACTGAATGGCAAATTAATGTATGTCCTCCGTCCCTTCACGAAGTTGAAAAAGCCATAAGAAATCTGGGAGGAGGGAGAGCATTATGCCCTGACAGATTGACTCCTGAGATTTTTAAGTAAGGTGGTCCAGTATTAGTAATGAGATTAACCGAGGTCTTGAGTAGAATTCAGGAAGTGAACATAATCCCATCTGACTTGTCTCAATCACAGATTGTGCCGGTCTATAAGAAAGGATAAAAGTCCTCTTGTTACAGTCACAGAGGAATCAGTTTGACTAATATATTGTTTAAAATATTAGCCTGAATAATATTTTGACGCCTAATCAAAGCTCGTGAAGAGCAAATTAGAGAAAACCAGGCCGGTTTTCGACCTAGACGTGGTTGTATAGACCAAATATTCACACTACATTAGGTTCTAGAACACAGACACACGTCTAGACGCCCCACAATGTTAGTATTTCTCGACCTTAAGGCGGCATTCGACTCTGTTGATCGTGAGGTTCTATGGCAGTGTTTGTCACTGAAAGGAGTACCAAAGAAGTACATTAACCTTATTCAGGCTCTCTACTCGAACACATCTGGTATAGTGAGAGCTTATGGCGAACTGTCATCAGAATTGATTACATCAAGTGGTGTTCGTCAGGGCTGTCCACTCTCCCCATTCTTGTTCAACTTTGTGTTTGACGTACGTTCAAAGATAACACTCTCCTCATCTAAATTTCCAGGGGTTGAACTTCTACCGGGAGGTTCATTTGTTGTCTTAGAATATGCTGATGACATAGTTCTATTTGGTGAAGACGCTGACAAATTGCATAGTATTCAGATCACTCTAAGCAACAATGCAAGCAAGTTCGGGATGCGATTCTCTGCCTCGAAATGCAAAATGTTGCTTCAGGATTGAGTCACATCAACACCCGAACTAGTGATAGGAAGTGAAGTAGTTTGGTGTGTCGACCGCTTTAATTATCTTGGAAGTCTCATCAGCTCTTGTGGTCTGGTATGTGACGAAATATCAGCACGGATACAGAAGGCACAACTAGCTTTTGCCAACTTGCGTCATTTATGGCGTAAGCGAGATATCCTTCTATCAACTAAAGGACGTGTTTACTGCGCAGCAGTTCGTCCCGTCATACTTTACGACAGTGAAACTTTGCCGGTATGAGTGGAGGATATTCGTAGGTTACTAATATTTGATCGTAGGTGTCTTCGAAACATTGGTCGTGTATAATGGGACCATCGAGTGAGTAACACAGTTGTTAGAAAACGGGTACTAGGTAAGGATGGCAAATCAATTGATGAAGTGGTGAAAATCCATGAGTTGAGATGGCTGGGACACGTGTTACGTAAGCTCAAAGACCGACTGCACAATTATTATTATTTCCCTTCTAGGTATTCAATAAAGCATTCGAGTTTAGTCAATCCCAAGTTATATATTTATGAGAAGTCCGTAAATATATATCGCAGGAAGAATCTACCCCGAAAAAAAATTTAAAAATTATTTTCTTGCTTCCTGAGTTGATAACAACATTCGCTCCTAAGTGACGATCTAATCTATCTAATATTAAAACGCTAGTGTCCCAGTTGAATAAACTTTTTTGGCGATTGCTTATTTAATTTAATCCAGGCTTCTTAGTTTTTAACAGATTCGTTTATCCAATGATTTGTTTAACTAAATAAACTTATCTTAAATGTTACAATGCTTATTATTTGACATCACACAACTGACTATCTCCTCGTAATCTGTTCCATGGACTCATGCGTATCATTTTATCATTTGACCAAGGATATGTTTCTGTATATCTTGATTATTCCATTTTATTCAATTTATACTGTTGAATAAGACCAAATCCATGTAGATTATTTTTTGAACGTTGATTTATTTGATAGCCTGATTTACAAATAAGTGGTTGAACATAATTTGTTAAAACGTTCCATACACAATGACATGGTTTTTTGAATGTTGAACGATTTTCGGACTCATCAGAATACTTGTTCATGTTTGTTTGGGAGATGAAATTAGGAGAGGATAAGAAAACTAGTTATATGTAAACAATACAAATTTATCCAGAGAACTATGAACGTAGAAATTCTATTTTTTATGATTATAGAAAAAGTCGAACAAATACCAAACTATCTTGGTTTGTGATGGATTTTAGTCTTGTTTTCCTTACACAATGTAGATTCCTACACTTATGTGTGAGCCAACCTAGTTTTGTCAGCGATAATGACAGTATCCACCTGATCTTACAAAAACGTGGTCCGAACTTTCTATTGACTAAAAGAGTTCCAAATCTTTTAGATATCAAAATGCACTTTCCTGATCAATCAATTCTGTCTCACCACTAGATTTTGGCTTCAGTTAAGGTTAAAGCTTCAGACTTGGACTCTTCGACGTCTTCCGAGACAATCAAATAAGTAATAAATACTCTACCGTCTGCATTCGTTAAAGAGTTTATTTGTTCTCATTTATGTTCAAGCATTTTTTTCACTCAACAATTCACAAGTCACTCATCGATTTTGAAACATTTGGAAAACGTTCACAATAAACTAGCATTTGCCAAATATTTTGTAGCAGATGTCCCTGCATCGATAAGCCTCAATATTGACTCCGTAATAAGCATGATCCACATGAGCAACAAAAATAACACCAATCAAGCCGATCATACTAAGCAGTCAAACGGCATGATATCTCCTCACTTATATCAATACACGTGGACAACTGTGGACACTCATTCGATTGGAAAAATGTGGAAATCTTAGATAAAGGAAATTCCAAAAACAATTGAGAATTTTTGGGAGTCCGACACTCAGGTCCATCAGCCATTACCGAGCACATTGAAATCAATCCAACTTATAAATCAATCAGAAAAATCATGCACAAACGTGAGAACAAAAATCAAAACAATAAAAGGCACAACAAAAACAAAGAATTAAACAATGACAAATTTCAGGTTAATAAGATCCAATCAACATCGAGGTGTAAACAAAAAGCTCTGAAATGCATATGGAGAAATCCAAGCGCTTCACTTTTATTTAAAGTTTGTGCTGATGATGTCGTTCAGAAGAACAATGAAATCTTCACGACCAATCCATCCAGCTCAGAGAACAAAACTTCATCAAAACATTTGACAGTGAGCACCATTCACTCATCAATCATGATTGTGTTTATGTGAGAAAATGAGCTAGCATTGTTTATGGTACTCATCTCATGTCTGTAGTTTATCTTTATTTGCCAAAATATAGATTAACGCTTTTTTAAACTGAGTTTACTCAAACACTTTCTTCACTGCGTTAAATTTCGCTTCACTCGTAGCTGTGGTAGTAATCCAATTAAGCCGATCCTACTTAAAGAGAAATTCTGGAGGATGTGGAAACTTTTACGCACCTGTTCAGCACCATCATCGATGGACAAGGAGGATCTCATGTAGATGTGGTAGCACGGATTTAGTAAGCTAGGACAGCAAACCTATAGTTGAAGAATATATTCAACCCTACAAACTCTCAACCAATATCGACATCACAATATTTTGTACGAACGACTAAACGCTACATTTTAACAAATAAAAATAAACTACAGACATGTGATGAGCAGAATAATCGATGCTAGCACATAGGCTCACAAATTCACATTCATGATTGATAAGTGAATGGTGCTCACTGTCAAATTTTTTGATGGAGTTTTTTTCTCTGAGCTGAATGGTTTGGTCGTGGAGCATTCATCGTTCTTCTGAACGACATCATCAGCACAAACGTAAAGTATAAGTGAAGTGTTTGGATTTCTCCATATGTGTTTCAAAGCTTTTTCTGTGCACCTTGATGTTGATTGGTTCTTATTGACCTTAAATTTGTCATTGTTTACTTCTTTGTTTTGGTTGTATTTCCCATTGTTTTGATTTATATTCTTATGTGTGTGCATGATTTTCCTGATTGATTGATAATTTCGATTGATTTAAATGTGTTTGTTAATTGCTGATTGACCTTAGTGCCAGGCTTCTAAATATTTTCTGGTGATTTGAAGTTTCCTGTGTCTAAGATTTCCACATTTTTTCAATCTAATTGGTGTCCGCAGTTGTTCGCGTGTAGTGATGTAAGTGAGGAGATATCATGCCGTTTGACTGCTAATTGATATTCATGTTTGTGCTGATGATGTCGTTCAGAAGAAGGATGAAATCTTCACGATCAAACCATTCAGCTAAGAGAACAAAACTACACGGAAATCATCCACTTGAGCTAAAGATATTCTAAACCAATTCTTTGTTGAAATGTTGCTCCGGAAAGGTGAATAAATTGGCTTCATCACAAACCAGATTAAGTTATGAGTATATAATTGTGCAAGTGTAAACTTCCTTTCCTACCTACTCCAAACTAATATACACTGATGAGTGAATGTTCATCGCGTTCTAACTCATTTATATCTTATCTTCACTTGAGACATTGTACTCATCAAATAAAAACAAACAACGCTACTTTCGGTTTTGTAACCTTTGCTTTTTGTTTTCGGGTTTTCACAAAGTTTTGAGTGGTTGATCATCGATAAGTCAAGTAACAATTGAAAGTCAACTTATATTTGATTTATAAGGAAAGGTGGAAAATGGCTAGCACTGGAATTCAGAACGCGTGTTTCGTCCTGTCTGGGACTCGGCAGCTGGATGTGCCTGCATCTCAGAGTTGATGTTCATTCTGGGACTCGAACTCAGTACCGTTTGCTTCAAACGTCATCGCGTTATCCGCTTGGCTACTGAGTTCTGATAACCACGAAACGCGCGTTCTGAATTCCACTGCTAGCCGCTATCCATCTTCGCTTATAATGCATGTAAATTAAGGCAATATCGAGGCATACGCACAGTATGCACATATGCCAATAACAGACTGATCAATTTCAGTCTTAAAATATCAATGGGAAGATTCAAGTAAAAACAATATCAAGTGAATTATAATCGATTTGAAATTATTTTTATTGTTTTGTGTTGCATAAGGATTTTGTGTTTCATACCAAAACACAAAGTTAACCAAAACTATTACCACTTATAAAGTTGTAAGTGTTTTAACATAATGAATTCTTATAATTATAAACTGTTTCAATTTTTTGTTTTATCATGTTTTCATGACGTTTAGACATATGACTGAGGATTATCACACTCTGATGATCCAATGCACCGAACTGATATATGAATTTCAAGATATCTATCATGATTCTTATGTATTGTTAAACAGAACAACTGTGCGGACAGATAAAAAGTGCAATGTCATTGATCATAATTGTCTTTCGTACAGTGTGAAACGTTCATAACTAACACTACCATCATCAAAAACATCTAGCATAAAAACTTCTTATGTAATAGAACGGAACAGATTTTCACGCATGCAATCAAAACTGTCATTTCACTCAATATTAATCGCTGAAAGCGCTCTCAAAATTGTTATTTTTTATATCCATTGAAATACCGGTAATTGACAGTGAACATTGTTAATTATATTCATAACTGACTAATCTAATCAGTGACTGAGCGTAAACCACATAGATGTGGTCTGACTTGTCTGAAGCCTACACCTGTTGCACGTGACCTGTCAAATGAACAAAATTAGTTTCTTCTTATATAAATTCAATTTTCAAGCTCAATTGTCTTTTTTCTGATTATGGTTTCACATACATTCACATAGATTCCGAAAAAGTCATTATCAAATTTAGAGTTCATAAAGAATATCTGTAAAATAAAACAACAAGACTAATTCATGGACGACTCAATCAGGTGTAGGATAACAGGCTTTGATTTTTGGCATTATAGCTATTGTCAGTTTGTGATGAAAACTCTATATGTAATTGACAACCGTGACCAATAAATGTAAGTCATAAACGCAATTCCACACACAGGTTTATACAATTGATTTGGTTCTAGTTATAATTTGGACACTCTCAACATCACTATAGTGTCAATCAAACGTCGTCCATAATTTATAGTCTCACCGTCAAAATAAATTGCAGAAACAGACCAAAATATCACCATTGAATACGCATATTCAAGCAATAAATAAACAAAGCCTTGCGAAGCCAAACATTATTGTCAGGATGATATGCTATTTAAATTGATATAATGAAAAGTGTCTGATGAATAAAATAATTGAGTCGAATCATTGTTCTAAAAAGAATCATGTTCAACAATGGTAATAGAATAAAAATAATTCATGACCTGCTTTTTTTGTCCTTGATCAGTCTCTCTGGCTTACAACATTCCTCTTCTAGTTTTTCGTTGTTTCGTAAAAATATTTCATAATTCCTTCTCTTGCATTTTTTTGCCGTCGTTGCTGTTTTCCCTACTTATTTCTGCATTTCGGCTTCAATGCTCTTCTTCACTTGCTTGTTTGTTTCTATGTACTCAGTTTGTGCTTTGGATTTCTCTTCATTTGATCAACTGTTGTTAATTTCTGTCTTCTTGTTCTCTTTTTACTTGATTTTGTCCACTGTTTCTGTAGTGACACATTTCATACGATGATGTTTTCTCAAATCCAAATCATCTTAACACGTTTGAGTTAATGCTACTTTGATAATTTTCCAGTAGTCCTCCATAATAGATTCTTCTTGTTTCATTACATCGTTTAAAGCTTTGAACGTGTTGTTGAAAGCTATCTTGAATGCAATGCGTGTTTAGTATTTCGAATGAAGGCTGTGTTAAGCTACCACCAGGTGATGATCTGTAGCCTACGTCTACTCCACTCCTGGTTCTCACTTCTTCCGTTGTGTTTCGGAAATTTTTTGTCGATGCACATTTGATATTTCTGCTCTTCTGTGATGTGCTCCGGTGAGATTCATGCAACTTTGTGAGTAAACGTTTGTGCGAAAAGTATTGAGCAATTTGATAAATGCACATAGATTTGCAAATATTTCTCCATTTTCGTTTCTCTCTCCTACCCCATGGCGTCCCATGATTTCTTCATATCCTCTTTTGACTATTTAAGCTTTTGAATTTAGATCACTCATGAGAATGCTGTGATCCTTTCTCGGAGACCACATTATGATTGACTGCAGTATCGTCATCATTACTATCATTGATGAGGGCATAACATTTCATAATATAAATTGCGATTCCTCTTTGTTTTGAATGATGCATTGATAATTGTGAATCTGTAAAAATTCGATTCTACAAGTGCATTTCGTGCTTTGTTAGACGGCATTACAGCAACTCTCTGAGTGCATGTAGCATTTTCCTTTTCTTTTCCAAAGTATAGCAGCACTACATCTAACACTTTCTGTTAAGCTTCAGACCAATGGGTTTCGCTGATTCTTAGTACTGTCAAATTGTATCTCATCGTTTCCGTTGCTTTTCGACTGGTCTACACAACCCAACATATTGTTCCGACGTTCCATGTACCTTTAAAAATGTTTACTTTTGTTGTTAGAAAAGGGCATCAGCTTCACGTCTTCCAAAGAAATTCATCTTCACCATGAACTCTTATTTTTCCTAATGAAGACCTTCTAACTTAAAGGACTGAGTATGAACGGCTTGTATTATTTTTTTCTAATTAACGATTTTTAAGCGAATTAGTTTTTTGGCAGGATGGGTTGCCTACCTGATGATCGACATCCGATTTTTACCCGGGTATAAGAACAACAGCAAAACCAGGAAAGCTACAGACGAAGTTTTCACTGCAGTACTCCTTATTTTACTGTTTTATTTCAGGTTCGTATGTTATAGATGGATATAATGAAATGGAGAAGTGATAAACTCTATTGATGACATAAACATCAACATTTTAAATACAACATTTTCAAGTAAAATTGTAGGGTGAAAACTGGAAGGTTTTAGGACACTGAGAAGCAGTTTTACATTGATAATACATTCGTTGAATAATATTAGGTATTTGTTACATTTGAAATAATAAATAAGGTTTGCAACACAGATGAATTGTTTCGAGGAAGTTTTTTCTATGAGATGGATGGTTTTTTCGTGTAGCTTTAATTGTACTTCCGTAGGACATCATAGGCACAAATGTCAGATACTCGTAGCAAAACGATTGTGTTCTATTGACTTCTATCATCCGATAATAAACTGTAGTGACTGCATCTTATTAATTTCTGATTTCAAACACCGTTGACATGTTTCAAAATAACGGTAACACAGATTGTTCATTAACGAAGCCAAACCACTACACTTTAATCGTCACGATAATAGTTTAAATAGTTTGTGAACTATGCATTTCTAATTAGAACATGACTTTTTCAATCCTCATGTCAAATAAGGTATCATTGTCTTTTATTATCAACCAAACTGTTTTGATATCATTTAAGTATTCACATTCAATCTTTTATATTGTCTGACAAAAGCGTTTCATTTCTTCTCTCTCTTGCTCAAGAACTCAGTTAAATTTATCTTAGAACATCACTATATGGACACAAAATTCAATACAAAAAGCATGCAGTCAAAATTATCTATACATTTTATGTATTATAAATATACATGTTTCATTAATAATTTTGTCATATAAAGATAATCTGTGAACCTGTAACAGCATGGGTAGGTTGGTTGACAGTTGACCTCAAAAAACCAAGCATATGCTTAAAAAGTATAGGTCAAGTATTCATTCACTTCCTTATTTTGCGTAGGCACTATATTTCCTATTATCTTATATTGAATGAATTGGAGTTGATGCGATGGCATGACTAGACCATGCAGGTGTGGTCCCTCTGAAATGTTACATAATATCTTCTATTCATAATAAATATTTTGTTCTTTCTCTAGCGTAAGCTTGTACTACATCATGTATTGGTAACTGTTACGACACAGTGAGTCGGTGTAAACGAAGATTTAACTTCAACGTGAGATCTCATAATTTAGGCAGTTATATCATGACGAATCTACAATTTTTGGATTAGGACTATTATTAAAGCAGTACTAATATCATTGGATTCCATAATTCTACAGATCCATTGAATATTTATTGAAAACAAATCAATTACAATTCACATATTTTTAGCGGAATATTGTAGTAAATAATAAAGATTTTTCACGATTCATATGACTAATTGATGAAAGCTAAACCTTAGTTGAAACACATTAAATAACGAAAGATCGATTTTTAATGGCACACAGCACTCGAGCATGTGTCCGCCATATTTAGACTAGAATGTAAACGCCTGGAGCCGCAACCATTTTTCCTATGTCATATCCGAACGACACAGTGAGTCGGTGTGGACGAAGATGTAAATTCAACGTGAGATCTTATAGATTAGGCAGTTATATCATGACAAATCTACAATTTTGGGACTATGTCTGTTAGTAAAGCAGTAATAATGACATAGTAGACCATAATTCTACAGACCCTATGAATACGTATTCAGATTAAATAAACTATAATTTACATATATCTAGGGAAATTTTGTAGTTAATAATAAAGATTTTTCATGATTCATATGACTAATTGATCGAAGTTAAACGTCAGTTGAAATACATTAAATAATGAAAGATCATTTCATAATGGCACACAGCACTCGAGCATGTATCCGCAAAATTTAGACTAGGATGGAGCTGCAACCATTTGTCCAATGTTACATCCAAAAAGAGACCCGATATGTATTAAGTGCTGGAGATTATTTATGGACCGTCATATATTTATTCTTATTGTATAACTATGAGGCAACTGGCTTATTTGTACATATTCAAATTACTTTCGACACAAGCTTCTATTCAACCTGTTGAATACTATTATATGATTTACAACTATTTATTCATTCTCACTTTACAGGTGCCCGTTTCTTAAATTCAAAATCGCTTTTGGATTGATCTCATATAACTAGTGTTTTCTTTTACGGTATGATGCGATATTGTTCGTTTGTATAAATGAAATTATGATTTATATCACAATTTATATCTTATTCAAAAATACGTATACTTATTCATCATAACTGGTGGTGACGTATGTGTTTTCTTTCAGTATAACAACAGTTACCGAGATATCGTGGAGTGATTTTGAATAAATGTTCTCAAATACAAGCGCACAATTTTCAGAATAAATGCACCACAATGAGAGAGGTTGCAACTCACATGTCATTTGACTATCAGACGGTAGAACGTCTCTGAATACACTCAAATTTTGTGGGGTCCTTGATAAACGACGGTCAATATGACCACTTGTTGTCAGTGTATTTTGACATTTTAGACAAATCAGATACAAGAACAACTTGAAGAGCAGCAATTGAAAAATATTATTAAACAAAGGCTTCATCGGGACAGGTCAGAATAAAAAAGTAGGGAAATCAACAATAACGGTGAATTAGAAGTTTGAGAGACGCTGGATGCAACGTTTAAGAGAAGAAAGTTTTGTTGCCTACCTTTAAGTCTAAGTAAGATGTTTAATGTTGTCTGGCTAATTAATGGAATACATTAACCCCATATGTCAAAGTCACGACACGCCTTTACTTGAGAAGTATGGTTGTTGAACGAATCATTTCAGCCGATTCGGATCGTTGTAAGTTCAAGTATAACCAAAATGTCTTTATTCAGGAAATTAATACCAACAAACGAAGATCTGTTTAACAGATTATCTATTATTAATGACAGTGCACTTTACAATTATCTTCAAACTATTCATCATGAACGCATATGAATATATGTAAACAAATTTAGACAATCAGTGAGGAAGCTTCGAGCTATTGTGTCCAATCCTTTTCTCATTTTATGAATGACAATCGATGATTGCATTTAAAGAAAATTGTAAAGCGATTACAAGTATGATATTTTCAAACAATAATACAAAAACACTGTAGAGTGTTGAAATCTGTTCTCGTTCATGGTATTTCTTCAGACAATATTTTGTGAATGTCATCACCTGTGTTTATGAAAACGTAGATGATTACTTCATCATTGAAGCATTGTTATCAGTATATGCATCATTGAAATAATAGACATATACAAATACAGGGTTAAAAATGTCGTAGTTTCTCAACATTCATACATAAAAAGTGAACTGTACGTAATTTGTATTTTGATCTGTCAATTATTGACAGATGGTCAATAATGCTTCTTAGTTCTACATATTATAGAAGGATATATATATGGCAGCATAATAATCGATGGACCATGTGTAATTGCAATTGTTTATTTTTTCAGAACTTACAATGAACATTGCGCCGCACCAACAAACCATGACTGCAACTTGTAGGCCAGTCTAAAATAATGGAAATAAAACAATTCAACTCAATTCATCATATATCTTCACAATTACTAATAACTCTTTTATCATTCGAGCGAACCATTAGTAAATAATTAGTAATCAATATTTATTTCTAGTTTGTGTAAATATTCGACTAGAAGAACTCACTGATTTTAGAATCAGCCACACAACCATGAGAATGAATCCAGTGAAAAGGAATCCACCAGACATTGCAAACAAGAGTATCTTCCATTTCCTTTTTATACGATCTGGCTTTTCACCTAAGAAAATGGCTATGATGAGGAGCAAGGTAGCCGTAGATATAGAAATAAGTTGTTCGTACCATTGTGCGGTAAATATTAGAAATGCAGCGCCGACATTTATAATGATCAACTGAATAAGGAAAAAAAGTTTGAAATTACTGTATGTTCAGAAGTTGAATCGTTAACAACTGAAAAAATAATGAAAGAATAAACATAAATGAATTTCATACTATTGAAATGCATGAAAATGAACATTCATGGATACAAGCACATAACAAGGAATGCTAATCAAAGTCTATCATAATGACAAACGCGAAATGATTTCAAACGAAATTCCCTCATCTTCAAAATATGACCTAAATATGTGAGGTTTATCATCTAAACAGTGTCAAATATACTAAATGGGTAAATAAACAACTCCGACAGCTAGTAATATCTGCGACTCAAGGCACTGAATGGTGACTTGCGTATCATAAAACACACTTTCAGTGATAGACAAAGCGTGTGGATGATAAAACAAATTAAAATGACAGAAATTCGATTTGTTTATTCATTCTATGTTCACAAGCAATTCCACTTCTTGAAAATGCTCATTACAACAAACATAGATTAGGGGAAAATTTATCTGTGTGATGCGCATACACGTCTATATATCTGTCAATTATCCATGACATTTAATGTTATATCATATTGCTTACATAACGAGGAACACTTATAGCCCACGATACAACAGAATCATTGGTGATCTGAGTTGTATACATTGACAGTTTTATTTAATCATTGAAACTATAGAAACTGGATCGCTAAACGTATTGTTATCTTCAAATTCAACATCGAATATAATCTGTTAAATTCAACATTCAAGGTTTCTTTAATGATGATATCCATTATCAGACAAACATAAGAACATTTTTATTATTCAACAAACAATATTACTAACTAAATTTAATCGATGGTTAAATGAAAATATCATGAATATCATTTTAAGCAATGTACAACTGACGGTTATCACTATGAATGTATTGTTCTTTCTGGGTGCAGTGAATAGTTGTCTATTGAATATTATTAATAATCCAAGAACTAATCCGATCAATCTGAAATACAATAGAAAACTATGTACATTATCATAATCTCACAGATACAATTAACCATAGTAATGTATATTTAATGTTCTACATAATCTTAATGCATGAAATGGTTGAACAGATTTTCCAGTGTCTCAGTTTGACATTTTCGAAATTTTGTCAAACTTGTCGGAATAATCCATGAGTGGATTACCTGATGAGTGATAGTCCTGTTTATCTCATTTCATAATGATCATTTGTTATAATGTGATGTAACACGAAATGAGAATGGTTTGTACTGGAAATAAATCAAATATCTTTCTTTTCCTCAGTCATATTATTCTTGAGAAACATGGATAAATTGCCTTGTTTTAGTGTACAATACATTTCATTGGATAGTGATGCACTGAAATTGTCGTTGTGATTTTTGTGCAATGCCTGTATTTAAAACATATATTACTTACGTTAATATTAGACCACTGAGAGCAATTGGATCTGGAAAACAAATAGTGCTGAATCTTTCAAATGGAGTGATAAAAGCCTTACGTGTATTCACAAGTTTGATTAACAGATTTGTTTGACGTATCACCAAGAATGGAGAAACTAAATCTTTCAAAGTGAATGACAAATGTCTTACTTGTACTCAGAAATATTCAGACACCCTGAATTATTAAAAAGCCTTTGGTTGCTAAGTCTGTCAAATGGAATCATAATCGTCTTACATGCAGAAATAATTAATGGTTAAATTTGTAAAATTACAATAGTTATCCGACTTCATTAATGTAACTTCAGTTAAGGTTTGCGAACGATTCGTCATTGAAATTTCAGTATTCACAATCAACAAATTTAATCTGAAATAATTAAACATTCACGAGATGGAGATATTTTATTTCATGAATTACATAAGACCTTAAATATTCATTCATATGGCTATTTCGTTCTTCAATAATTGCTTTTACACAAGTTTGGATTCATGGACAGAATCAGAATTACATCTGAATACTTCGCTTTATCATCTTTATGAGAATAACAACAAAGCTGGACAATCGATGAAAATCAATCTCATTAGATTCGCGCTACATGATTTCCGCACATGATGTTTTGTAGTGATCAACGTTGACGTGATCACTTCACTAATTACAATTAACCGTTAAAATATCTAATCACCCACATTAATGATACTCAACGAAAGTATGATTCTCTCTCCATTATTCTATGTAGAGAATTTCCGAAAACATTTTGTCGTATTTTGAAGTGTGCTTAAGGCAGTGAGTAGGGTGTACAGTTAATATTCAGGGATTATTATAGTTACGCATGTTGAAAGACATTGAAAATCTTGCAAACTACCAAAAATTGATTTTCTTCCAGAATTTGTGCCATCCAATTCTTCATTATCTTTCGACTTCAATAAGAATATCTCTTCTGTTTGTAAAAGACATTTGTTGGAATCATTTGTATTGAGTGTTCTGTATTGAAGTTAGTCTATAACATTAAACTCAACTGTTATTATTGCTACACGTAATACAACTTAACAACAAATCGTAACTCATTCTTAAATTAGAACTTTTGTTAGAAGTTAACAAACTCACATGGAATGATGTTCACAATGAAAATAATACAATAAAATTGCAGATATATATATATATATATAACGGAATACTCTTATTATTTTGAATCGTCTTTCTTCACTCATGAGTGCTTATTGCGTTCATTGAACTTTGGTTAAGTTAACTTTGTACAGAATACTAGAAAATGTGATTCGTTAGAAATAAAGCAAACTCATATTACTCTTAGTTCACTATTTGTGAATGAGTGATTCCACCTCGGAGTGAGAATAATTTGGTCGCCTTGACGTGCTGAATGGTTGAATGAAGTTTCTACAGAATAATGACGTCAGGTGAGACATCATCGAAATAATAATAATTGCCACACGTTTTTAAACAGAATGAATAGATATGTTGTCGGTCAGGACATATCTTCTACACCATCAGCATATACGTATTTGTGTAATGTGATTGTTGAAGTGAGTCGTTGAGGAAACCTAGACCTAGGTTTCATGTGACTACGTTGTCGTGAGAAAGCTTCAACTGTAGCCTTGAGGAGAGTAATGCTTACACTTACGTGTCTAACAGCCTGACAATTGGTGACGTGGTCCCTGAAATGTAATGAGTCTCAAATTAATTATCCCGTTGTTACGGTTTCATCGTCAATTCCCATTTTAATTATCCATTGTTGATATCACCCCCATATTTTGACAAATTATTCCGTCCTATAAGGTCAGTTACGAAGTTCATATTTATATATTTATTTATTTGCTTTCAATGAACAATACATAGCTCCACTGCCTTGTTGATTAGAACTTTAGGTTTAACGCTCCTGATGTGGCCTAATAAGAAATCCACCTGCTTCGGTCCGGGAATCCGGGTAGTAAGTGACTAGTGTGGCGCATATGTATTTGTAACCACCCTCCACTCCGCATCAGTATTTATGTGTTCGAATAAATAACAATAAATAAGTGCATTATATCTTGACTACATATTGAAATTCACCACACATATATGTACTTGAATTTGTTATATCTAAGCTGCCACAATTAAATGTTACTAATCATTGCTATTTAGTATGAATTTGTCATTATTTCATTTGAAAATTTAATAACAAGATAATTGAAATGCTGTATTCTTACGTGAAGCTATTACTCTTATTATTTAGCGCTAGTTTTTAGAATTATTTACATACATTTTTCAACTGTCATAGCAACAAACCATACTACTGTCAACTTTGATTACGGTTAATTTTGGTCAGGCGCTCAACTGAGTCACATGGCAACACCTCATCTGAAACCATCAAGCAAGACAAAGTAGAAGAAGATGAAAAATAAAGCATTAAATTGAGAAACGGAGAGAGACATGAGAAAAGTTACTAGAAGTGATGTTCCAGGACAGATTGGGTCGGAGAATGCTGGTCGAGGTATATGCTCCGTTAGGATTACAAGGAGTAAGAGAGTAAGCGAATACATTCAATTGTCATTTTGACAGACGATGTTATTTGAACAGTAGGATATCTCAGAAATATCAGTAGTTTCAGGATCACTATCTTTTCTATGCAAACGTGTACGCTTGGTCATATGATAGACTGTATCTACGAATGTTGTACACTTCAACATTGCTCGATGCTTCATTCTCTTTTCCATGTGTAAATGTACTCAATTTTTTTATGAATCTTTTCCTCAACTGTCTAAGTTTTATTCGACTTGACTGTAAATCACTCTCTATATTCGCTTGCATATATACATCCGCTTAAGTGCTTGAAGTTCGTTTGACGTGCTTGTAGATTTGTGATTAATCCCTTCCGCTTCTTACTAAAGTCTCACTTCAAAAATCGTCGAGAATTTTAATAAAAACGGTAACAAAGATTGCGTATTAGGAAGTCAAACCACTACTCTTTATTCGTCACGATAATAGTTTGAATAGTTTGCAAACTATGCATTTCTAATTAGAATATGACTTTTTCAATCCTCATTATTACGTGTCAAATAAGGTATCATTGTCTTTTATTATCAACCAAACTGTTTTGATATCATTTAAGTATTCACATTCCATCTTTTATATTGTCTGACAAATGAGTTTTATTTCTTCTCTCTCTCTCTCGGTAACTCAGTTAAATTTATTTTAGAACATCACTATATGAACTCAGCATTTAATACAAAAAACAATCTAACAAACAATCAACATTATCTATTCAGTTTCTTTATTATAGATATAAATGTTTCATTTATATTTTTGTCATATAACAATAATCAGTAGCCTCATTGACTATGTATTATTTAACAAATAAATTACAGTACAACTAATTCTCAAGAAATAATCATGTCAATAATAAAGATTTTTCACAATTCATGTGACTTATTGAATAAAGCTGAACCTCAGTTGAAATACTGTAAATATTGTAAGATCATTTTTTGTTAGCATTGAACACTGAAGAATATATATCCACGACCTACAGGCTTGAGTGTGAATGCCTGGAACTTTTACCATTAGTACAATGTAATAATAATAATAATAATAACATTTTGTTACATGAGGCATGCCAGTTTACAGGCAAGATCAAATTGATACAAATGATACAATATACACTGTAGTAAATTACATAGCTGGGTTGATAATTTATAAGATATGAATGTAGATGGTTTTATTCAGTACTACAGTTGGCGCGCTTCATGGAAAATGCGTTTCAAATGTGCAACTGATGGTCAAGGATGAGTATATTGAAGGTGAGAGCTTCTAAATGCCGCAACGTTATGTCCCTTTGGAATGTCTTAGGCTTCAAGGATGGTGCAGAATGAAGTCACCCGTTCCATATCTCAAGGGGTCTGAAAGAGGGAGCAAGTAAAAGAAAACACGAGAGGCAGAGTAGCCAATATTCATGAAGGAATGTTTAAGGTATGTTTAGTCAGTCTAATTTTCTTTTATTAGTGTATTTGTTAAGAAAGAGCAATTTCATGGGTTAAAGAAAATAAGTGTTAACAAGGTGTAATTGGACATACAACTGACAAATGAATGCGATTCGGAAAAAGCTGAGAGTATAAGTTTGTGTGATGAAAAAATTAAATATAGTGCTAGAAACAGTATTGTGATATACAATTGCCTGTCATCCTTTTATTATCGAAGCTATTAGAGCTCCTTTTATTTCTTTTACTTTTTTTTCAGGTATCATAGGTTCTTGAGTGAACTTCGTACATTAGCGAAAGGTCTAGGATTTATGGGTAGGAAGTGAAACCAATTCAACGTTCGTAACACGATTTAAAGAGGTATTTTGCGTGATCAATCAGCATCAATACCATAAGTTCGTGACATCCCACTAAACCATAAGGAGCCGTAATTGAACAAAATGTTCTGCCCTACAAACATGGGTGGATTGAAGTTATCCCCCCACCATCATGTTTGCTGGTCAGTAACGCTACCCTTTCTTCTTTTGTAATGTTAGGATCTGTTACGTTTGTGGTAAGTATGAATACTGCTTCAATCTAAGCCTATAGTTGGAATACACTGTCTCTACTAGGTCCATGTTACAAGCAAATCAGATAGTTGAAAAGTCTGTTTTCTAGATTAGATGTCCATATAGTATATCACACTGCTATGAAAATAACTAATGGTTTAAAGAAGTAAGGACTAATAGCAAATCAAAAGACATGAGAGGGTATAAAATTGTGGAAAAAAAAGAATTCAGTGTAAGATAAATAAAGCATTGAGAAACTCACAAGACATTGTGGCCAAATTTTGAGCTTTGAATGATCGGCCTGAGTAGATCAGAATCCATAAGATTGAGCCATCTATCTACTTGCAGTAGAAAAAAAACCTTAAATTTTAGGAAGAACAATGCACATTTAACCTGTGGAGATTTGGAAACTGAAAGCTAGGGTTAGGAGCAATAAGTCTTGATTAATAAATAATGAATAATGGGAAAGGATAAGCCATATATTCTGTGATTTGGTTATATTCATATTAGTAACAGTCAAACTTGTTATAATTTTGTTATTTCTAGATACCAGGCGGTCCGTAATAACGTGCCTCATTGGTGAGCGGGAGTTCAAGGAAACGTTGAAGCTCTTTGGAGTCTAGAAATTAGGTTATTAGCTTTTTGAATCTGGTAAACCTATCACAGTTACGGATAGGCATTAGTAGCCTGTTCCACAATAAACTATACCGTACAGTAAAGAACTTACAACGCATTTGTTTTTGGTGTTTTACGGTAACTAGTGTGTACGCGATGTTTCTAAGTCTATAGACTGGGTCTATAGACTGTCTCTGATATTCATATTAGAGAATACAAAAGAGCAGTATTCAAGGGGGGGTCGTACACACATTTTGTAGAGAGTAAGTTTACTTTCTGTTGTGAAAACGTTTTTCATTAAAAAACCAATTAGCCATCTAGATTTAGAAATAATAGAGGAGGCATGTTCTTCAAAGTTCAGGCTTCCTGTGTAATTACTTATTAAATCGCGTACCGATTCGAGTGTTTGGACTCTACATTCATTTAAGTGAAGTTGCGGTTTAGAGGGATGATTTCCAAAGTGCATGATCCCGCACTTGTTGAGGTTAAACGGTAATTGCCATTTTTCACTCCACAGAGTTAAGTTATTGAGGTCATTTTGGATCTGTGATACAGTTTCGCTTAGTGTCTCAGGCTTATAGCTGTATACTATTTTGAGATCATCACCATATAAGTATGGTTTCCCAAATTCTATGGTGTAACATAATATTGTTTATATACATAAGAAACACAAGTGGAACTAATACGCTTCCCTGGATGACTCCAATTTTGATTGGTCTAGGGGACGAGATACAGTCGTTGTACTTTACCATCTGTTACCGTTCTGTTAAGAACGAAGCAAACCATGAGTACAGTTGGTTGTGTATTCCGAAGGACTTTAGTTTGACGAGTAGCCTTTTGTGTGGGACCTTATCAAAGGCTTTCTTAAAGTCTAGGAATAGAATTGATACAAGGAGTCTGCTGTCTCGTTTCACAGTTATATCATTCTAGTAGTCTACTAGTCATGTATCGCATGATCTGGACCTAAGAAATCCATGCTGGGAGGTCGAGATGAGATTATTTGTTAGTATATGTTGGTCTGCACCCGCTTTAACTACTTTTTCCCTCACTTTGTATACCACTGAAGTTATATTTATAGGCCGGTAATTTTTAACGTTTACTTCAGGTCCTGATTTAATTTTTTGAATGATATATGTAGTTTTCCAGGCACTAGCGCAACACGCTGAAGAGAGTGATATCGCGAATAGTTTGAGAAACTAAACGCTCACATCATCAACTTCACATTTAAGCATGCTGGATGGAATACCATCTGGTCCAGCAGTGTAGGAGTGTTTCAATGTACTGATAGCCTTGGAGATATTTTGTACATTGAATTGTATATAAGTAAGTTCACAGGGAGTTACTGGGATTGTTTCTGAATCACTAAATGATTTTTCGTTAGTTAGTGAGAAACAAAAATGTTCACTAAATAATTCTGTGGGAAGTTTGGGATCTTCGTATATTTGTTTACCTTTGATGAATATACTCCTTAACTACTTATATCCGAACAGAGAATCAAGAAATGGTAACTCCTAGGAATTATTTATGCAGCATTATATATATAAAATCACCATCACTTTAGTTTTGTTCTTATATGATTGTTGTTTTCTGTTACTTTATCATGTGGTGTTATTTGTTTGTATGTCTGAAATACATGATTTGAATTGTGGAGGCTGATATCAGCTTCTGGACTTAATTGGTTGAGTTAAGAAAAGAACTATTGTCCAGATAGGCAAATAGAAATTGTTAGCTGGTCGTTTAAGTTTGTGAGTCATTGTCTGTATAATATAACTCGATGTCTGTAATTGGCGATCATATCAGTTGGTATAATCAAGCTAACATATAGTCACAACACGCAACATTGTATAAAATGAACGTCCAATTTTAGTCATCTCACGATTATATTTCCATCATTGTTATCAGTTAAATAAACACTTTCAGAGTAGTCGCGTGTTAATCATCACATTTAGTAATAATCAAATACAATAAGAATTAAGTTGAAAGTCATTTCAGTTATAAAACTAGTAACACAGCTTTATCCATTGAGAGTTAGATTATTAGACTAACGATGTTCAGACTTTATGTGCAACGGCTGAAGTAATCAGCTTCTTTGTTTCAATTTTTAAATTATGCTTTCAGGATAGACGCAAATAACGATGAGCGTGGTCACAATCTTATTCAAAGGCATATACTTATTTATCATAACTGGTGAAGACGTAGGTGCGTTCTTTTAGTATGACGTCTGTTACTAAAATAAAGGTGCCTGATTTTTAATAAGAGATTAATTTTTTCATTGAGCAATTAGAAATCGATTGAACTTAATTTTAGATCGTTTATCCCGTTGACTACATAAAAAAGTCATGTTTCATGTGTCAGTTATTGTTTGAGAAGGACGTCTTAAAAAATCAACAAACAAATAGTAAACTATTTCATACATAATGATCATTGACAATTTTATATATGTTTACGCATTTTTGCTTTCCGAATCGTCAAGAATGATTCCTAGGGAGAATACAATGTTGAGTAAGTTGTTGAATGTCAATCAAAACCATCCTGTCAAAATATAAAATTAAACATCTTTAAGTTCACAGTCACAAGTTTTTGGGGTCTATTAACCTCGGTAAATCATATTAGCATCATCGTCTACTCTGTAAAGTTTTACAATAATACAATGTATTTCAACTTGTACGACTTGGCCTGTTCTCATCCATGAACTGTGAGAGGTTTTATAATCCAACACAGTGTTCTCTTTTAATAAAAGAAATGGATGGATTAAATAACGATTTATTCATTAACCCTTGGAACAACAGTTTTTGGAAAACTAACTAGTCCAAACACCGTCTGATGAATATTTGATGCCATGATGTATACAACTACTAATAACATTCGGTCTATCACATACGAACGGTATTTTTTAAGTCTCATACTCTTTTAATCCTTCGCACTATTGAAAAACACTATTTCACTCACATCATCTAAAAGACTGTTAGATCGTTTTCTTTAATAATGCTTATCATATTATTCCAATTTTCCTCTTTTGAATTACCATAAGTGATAACGTAAGAATGTTATAGTTACAAAGTGAATTATAATTATACGTGTTTTTTCTCTCAATTACATGATATGAAACTGGTTGTCACATCAGCATATTGTTTTTCCGTAATTGTAGTTTGTTGATCGGTTAAGTCATCAAATGATGGTTGTTGCTTATATGTGATGCTTACAAATAGTTCTTTTATTTGTAATAAAAACACTATGATACATTTGAAGTAGCTGTCAAAAAGCATTACCAAATGTGATTTCATTCCCGATTATGAAGATAATGGTGTTGAAATGAATTTCAAATTTCACACATTGATGCATAAAACAATCCGTCTTTAGAATTCGTGCGTTATAAATCGGTTTATTTCTTGAAATCATGACACACCAGTAGTTTGTTCATCTATCAGTTCTGTGTGCTCAGATTACTAATTCTATTGTCAAGTTTTCGAAGTTTGTTTCCCATGAATGGATTTTTATTCTACACTGGTTCAGTGTGTTTTATTATGTCAAACAAGATGAACTTGAATTTTTGTATGGTGTACTTGATCGAAATTCTATTCTATCTAATGTTTCTTTGAAATCTCAGCAAAAGATGAAACCAATCAAATGGCGTTAGTATAATTGTGATGTATATAAAATAACACATACGTTTACTTTAATAATTCTAATGTTCACATTTGGTTCGAAACAAATGAAGCTAAAATATATGTTCTTATGCAATTCTGATACAACAGATTGTATACACTTTACATTCCTTTAAATTATGAAGAGAAAAGTGTAAACATGAGTAATTATAAGTGTTTTGAAATGATAAGTCCAATAATAAATCATATTTTTTAATGAAGTCAACACAAACCATTTCATACAAAATGGATTGATACAAAAGTATAATGAATAGCAATCACAAGATTTGGGAAAACAAGAAAACGCTTTTCGTGGAGTTAACCCATACTGAAACAGAATCCAAAGACTTTCTTGAATACAGAACATCACATTCCTTTTAAAAAGTTATTATGAACGTCCAAAAAAATCAATAGTGGGAATGCACAACGACAACAAAATGTACATCAAAATTACTGAAGTCAAACACAAAGGTAACTGCAAGAAAATTTGATGAGAGGAACAATTGCCACAACATAAATGGAAGGATACCTTAGCAAGGTATTATAGAAAGCAGATATGAGAGCATGTGAATAAGTTACATATGCACAATCACAGTGTATGAAAGATGCTTAGAACAATAATTTATGAAAATCAAGATCAACATCTCCGAACTGATATGTCAGTTCAATGTATTCAATCATCAGATTATTACAGCCCACAGTCGTATGTCTAAAGGTCATGAAATCATTTTTTTAACGAAAAACTGAAACAGCTTATAATGATAAGCATCTATATTATTCACACATTTTCAGTTTTTTAAACTGTAATACGTTTCGTTTACTTTGTTCATGGATACTAATCACAAAGTCCAAAAACAAAACAATAATATGAACGTCAAATGGACACTAAGTAGACTTAGAAATGTTACTTCATATATCAATGGTCAAGCACTTGAAACTTCATTAAATCGTAAAAGAAAAACAAAAATATAACAATATTAATAATTTTGTTGTGTTTGTTTTTTTTGATGAGTCTAAAGTCTTCGGTGAATGTGAGACATAAATCAGTTAGAATACGTTGAACATTCATTCATCATTTTATATTAGTTTGTGATAGGTAGGAGTGGACGTGTACACTTTTGCAATTATATACACATGAATTATTCTGGCTTCCGAGCATGCCAATGTATTCACTCTTCCTGATTAACATTTTGACAGTGAGTACTATTCTTTCATTAGGCTTGACTGTGTTTGCAAGTGTGTATGTGCTCGCATCGCTTATTTTACTCATCACACGTCTGTAGATTATTTCGATTACGCCAAAATATAATTTAACGGTTGATCAATGTTATATCTTGAAAACTGATTTTTCTCGATATACCGCGTATAACAGAGTACTAGAACACCAAAACCCTTCCAAGTCGCAATAAGAAGTCAGAAGACTAAGGAAAGGATTATTATTCCAAACAGTGTCCATCATAGTACAAAATTGTCAGGCATTTATAGTTTTTAGTGAGAACGAAATCATAATTATCAAATCGTAAAGCTACATGTTAGAATTCTAGAAAATTCTTCCGAAAGGTGATTGGATGAGACGTCTTCGGCTCTTACAGCCTCTTACAGCTCCCTCGAGTTCACCGGTGGTCCGTCGTCAAACTTCCCCAGTTTTAAAGTCCGTTGTGTAATATTTTTTTCCTGGATCCACCTGAAGCTTGGGTGTCGCATTTCTCTTGCGATCCATTACTCTCGAGGGTTGTACAGCTTTCTCTCTGCGTCGTTTGTCTTTTCGATATTCGCGCTCATGATGGTTCTTCTGAGATGAGTCTACGAATGAAAGATGGTTTTCTGTGACCGCTGTACTATCATTTCTTTGCATTTGATTTATATGTCTTATGCATTTTCCGACACCTTGCCGGACTAGGTAAAGTACATTTCCTATTCGACGTTCTATGACACCTGGTTCCTACTTCCTATTACCTTGATACGACCTGACAACTAATTTTTCACCCACCTGGAAGCTACGATTGACCTTACGATATTCATTTGTGGGTTTATTTGTCTATCTGTGCAACAACATACTGTTAAAGACCGTCCGAATTCTTTTCCGAACATACACTCGGCCGGAGACTTTCTTTCCGGTACTGCCGGATTAGGGGTAACTCTGTAAGACCTCAAAAACTTATTAATCACTTGTTCCGGGATACATTTTTTGATCCAAAAACTGTCAGTGACGGTTTGTGGTCTGTAAATAAGGTGAACTGTCTGCCGAACAACATCTTGTGGAACTTTTTTACAGCAAATAAAATCGCGAGGGCTTCTTTCTCTATTTGACTGTAGTCTCTTTTAGTCATAGTCACCGTTCTTGCAGCGTGAGCGATTGCTTTCTCGGAACCGTCATGGTAGTCATGTGTAGTTATTGCTCCAATTCCGTAGATCGACACATCTGCAGAAACTATAATTGGAAGGTTGGGATCATAGTGTGTAATGGGAAGGTTCGATGATAAAAGCTGCTTCAGTTTTACGAATGCTTCCTGACATTCAATTGACCAGAACCATGTAGTATCCTTTTTCAGTAAGCAATTAAGAGGAGCACGATAGCGATGCAGATCTGGAAGAAAAACTCCATAATGACCAATCATTCCCAAGAAAGAACGTTTAGTTTTATACATTTGTCGGTGGAGGCATGGACTTAATGGCTTCGACATTTTCAGGATCAGGTTTTCTCCCGTTTTTATCGATTATGAATCACAAATACCGGATTGAGCCTCTTACACCTTCCTCGAGTTCACCGATGGTCCATCGTCACAATTAAACTTAGTTGATTTAATCGCCTTCCTCACTGAGTGTAATTTCGCTTTTGTGTTCGTTTTCTTCGATCAACGATCCTATGTAATATTCGAAATGTAAATTCTTTCTCGTATTTGGGCTCGTTGATTCGGTTATTCACCAATCTGAATTAGCTTGATCATTATATACGAGAGTTGGAGACTGATCGGTGGCCTTCTTGTGCATCTAGGTTACCTGTTTCAGCCATCTAGATATTTCAAAAAGTTATCTACTCTTGTACTTTTAATATATCATTATGTTTAATAATCGCATAACCAATTCAGCTGCGTTTCTGAAAAGTGTACAACCTTTTGATGATTATTGAGTTACAAAAATCACAATAAGAGACAATGTGGTTGCTGACAATATGCAACAAAAAGTATGTACATTATTCAGATGTTCATTTCCTGAACTTCTAACATATAACTGGCGATCACTCGATATTTATCACGAGGACCGATCAAGAAGAAAGAAGCGGAAACTTGTTGAAATACTCTGCACTGGGAATTTTCTATTGTACCTAAAATATAATATTGTATAAAGCTAATGATAATAAAATAATTCAAAAATAGAAATTATTCAGAGGAAGATAGTCTACAACTAGCTTGACTGGCGCAATACATTAAAGATATAAATGAACGAAAAACTAAGGATTAGGTATAAGTACTTCATAGATAATTCACCTTCCACCTGAACGTGACTTCTTTGTGCGTTACCTTACAACTTTTATTTACATCGTTATAGTTTTATTGTTGAGGATTTTAGATCCAATAAACATATCACATCATACATTTGATGATGAGAATCAAAACGTGTGAATTATCTGACCGGTTTGCACAAAAACAGATCACTTTCTAAACTCATTATGCAAGTATGATATACATTGTTGGAAACAGACGTTTAAGTGAGACAGCATAATTTTTTCTCAAAACAAAATTGATTTCGTTCTCATTCAAAGATCGCTGAATTTAAAATAATTAAACGCTTCACATTCCTTTAATTCTTTGAAACGAGATTGATCAAAATTACTGAAATCTGTCAAACGAAATACAGTGATACAGTGAACATCATTGTATTTGTTTAATCGTTCCAGGTTTATATTGTTCATTTATAACACATCTGTTGTTATCATATTGATCGTTGATAGAACCGCGTGTGGTTTTTTTATTTTATGATTTTAGTAGAGCTTTAGTGAATATATTCAACAGAAGTAATACTAATATATGTCATTATTGCTGATCGCTTTACACAATCAAAATTGTTGCAAATTGATTTTGGTCACGTATCAGTAGCAAACGTTTCATTGTGTTATTCTGTTTCACTAATATATTTTGGTTTCTGTTTAAGAAAGTGGCGAACGTTATTCCCACCAAGTTCTTTGAGCTACAGACGTTGACTTAACGACGTCTACAGAAGCCATCAATTATGTAATTGTTACACTTTCGTCTACATTCTGGAAAGTAATCTTTTGTTCTTATATACCTGAACGTTTTTTATAATCAACAATTCACAAGTCACTGATCGATTACGAAACATCTGAAAAACGTTCAAAATAATTAAACATTTGCCGAACATAAAAATTGTCAGTTCTCATTCATGTGCTTCATTCTACACCTTTTGTACACATTTAGTAGCAGAATTTCTGTAATCAATAAGCTGAAATATTGACATCGAAATAAACAAGAACATCAACCCAGCCGATCATACATGAAAAGAACCTCCGAAGGAGCTGAAAACTTCCATGTTCTTGTTCAGCATCATCATCGATGAGCACAGAGGGCCTCATATAGATGTGAAGACACGGTTGACAAAGCTAGGATAGCATTTTTGTAGCTAAAAATTATATTCAACTCTAAACAACCATCAACGAATACCAAAATCAGAATCTTCAGAACAAACGACAAGACAATTAGTTTTACTTCATTCACAATACCCAGAAATACTTCCACACCTACCACTAAGAAGCATAAAGAGCAAAATCAATCGAATAAAACAAAACGTAACACATTTTTACGAATGTCATCAACAAAAAACAGCACACTCTTTATCATTGAATGTAGAAGCCAACAGACGTACGTTTTTGCTGCGGAATTTGTTTTCAGTAGATCAACATATAAACCTAGTTCTTTCTTCTTTCGTTCATTTATATTTATTATGTATTCAAACAAGCATGATGGTTGTAGATAATAATCTTTTGATTTATTACTCGTCTCCCATCATCGTGTATATTGATCAACCTAATTCAGAAACAAATGCAAGAAAGAATTTTCATTACTTATATTACACACGACCGTTGATCGAATTAATGTAACACAGAAACGAAATTACACGCAGTGGGGAAAGGTCGCTTAAACACAGTGAAGGTTGATAAGTGAATAGTTGGCACTGTCAAAGAAAGCGTGAATAAATTGGCTTGCTCGGAAGCCAGAATAAGTCATGTGTATATAACTGTAAAAGTATGAACTTCTTTTCCATCCTACTCCAAACTTATTTACTGTTATGAATGAATATTCGTCGTGCTCTAACGCATTGACGTCTTACCTTCACCGAAGACTTTCGTCACGGTTTGACGATGTTTAGGCATATGACTGAGGGTTTTCATAATCTGATGTTCCGATGCAGTGAACTGACATATCATTTTTCAGATGTCGACCATGAATGTGATGGATTGTTTTCAGGGTTACTGTACATATTCTTACGGCGGAAGGTCATTGATCATAACTGGCTTTTATACAATTTGATAGTGTATATCGCTTTTATGCCTGATTCTACACTCATATGAGCATTGGATTATCAAGAACAGGATATAATAACCAGTCCTGTTATGGTTTCTTCTTTGTAGCATTTTGAAACATCATTTATTTTCTTGATATCTGCCTTCCATTCCCTGCACAAATTGTTCTTGTATCTGCTATTTTTTTTCCGCCTCCAAGATTTCAGGTCATGGATTGCCATGTAATGATGTAACTTGTGTTTTTTCCAAATAGGTGTCACTACGAGAAGAATGAGAGAGAAGGGAGAAAAGGTAGTCTTGTCTCACACCATTATTCGCTTGTAACGACCTGTAAAATGTTGTTCGATCATAACCGTGTAGTTCAGCTCGCAACATAAACGTCGACTGATGTCAACGATCTTCTTTGTTACATCCTTCTGCAGAAATCTATTCCTTGAGCTGATACTATCCACTTTGCAAAACGTTTTCTTATCGTAGAGAACGTTGATGCATTCAACGAATTACTTTCCATTGAATGCACGACAACGCAGAGCATTGTTTTGATTTGATTTATGTACGACCAATTCTTATGGAATTCAATCCTTTGATCCCGAATAAAGGCAGTCTGCAACCTTATCTGCTTAGTATGTCAGACTAAATTCCAACTATTCCTCTTTGACCACGAATAATAGAACATCTACGTTCAATGTCCGTATTGAAGATTATTACTTTGATATTGTATGACAGGTACGTTTTGTTATATATGTTCTACAACTGTGCGAATGTGAGTTCAGTTTAAACTTATAACAGGAGTTAATGTTTTGCGCAAACGTCAAAACTAAACCAAACATACCAGCATGCATTCAGAGATCACTTGTCAATCGATTAATCAGCACACAGGTGACTCAAAATCGTCGGCAATGTTTTTCACACACAGCTTGAACCAACCGTTGTGAAATCCATCAGAAATGGCTATTTATTGATACCGCATTCTGTATCACTGGCAAGACCAATCAGGTATAAGGTAACGAATGTGAGAATTTGGTGCGAAATTCCCTGATCCATCGACATTTGGCATAAGAGATGTTCTAAGTAATTAACTTCGTGATACTGAACATCAATCTTGAATCATAATTCCTAATATCCACTCTGGTTTGTAAAACTCACTGAGTCATATTTTATAGGTTGACACTATCAAGGTAACTCCGGCAGCGACAAAGTTTAGTCCTTGAACCATAGACTCACCTTCATCTGTAATAAGCGCCATATTGGAAAGAAATGCTGATTCATTTGGCTTATAAAAAAATCGTACCATGTGAATATGAGTTATCCAACCAAACGAAAGTGGAAATAAAGGTAAACAAAGGGAAAGCACTTTGGCAACGTTAATTTTACTTACTTACATATGCCTGTCACACCTAATGGAGCATGAGCATTCATGAGCATTCACTAATCCACCCTGTCCTGAGGCTTCTTTTATAGTTCCATCCGATTCTAGTTCATTTTTCTCATGTCTATTTCCATTTTCCGGCGTAATGTGTTCTTTAGTCTTCCTCTATTACTTTGGCCTTCGAGATTCCATGTAACGGCAGGTTTTGTGACGCGATTGAGTGCTTTTTTAGTGGCGTTGAACCATAACCACACATTCGTCAAAGCTGAACACGAGACAACTCGGAAAATAGACATACAATATTTAACGCGGAGAAATACCTGACGATGGAGAAGGCGGGAAGAATGAACTGGAGTTGATCGGATGGCATGACCTGGCCATGCAGGTGTAGTCTCTCTTCTATTCATATTAAATATATTGTTCCCTCTCTAACCTAACCTTGTTCAACATCATGTATTAAAAAATGATACGATACATTGAGTTGGTGTAGTCGTTGATGTGACTTCTACTTGAGATCTTATAGATAAGGTAGTTATATCATGACAAATCTACAATATTAGGATTAGGTCCATTACTAGAGCAGTAATAATATTATAATAGACCATAAGTCTACATTAGTGAGCTCAACTAAATAAACGCAAGCTAATATTGTTTATCCTTATTTCCACATGTATGATCGTTATGTTATATTGAATAGTTCTCATAACATACTATCTCAATCGATAGTAAAACGTGGTCGTCTATTTTAGCTTATTGGCTTTGATGGTTCGTCAACAAGCTTTAATAGCATTAAAATACTTCAGCTGCAATCTTGTTTAAACATCAAGCTTTAGCAAATATAACATCTAAATAACGTAAATATACATTGACTAGCAACGTAAGCAAGGACTAAATAGTTATCGGGATCTAATTCTTATCGCTCCTTCAATTAACACCTCATCCAGTTTCAAAATAAGCAGTATCCTGTAATATCTTTTCTTCAGACCACCGCGGGCTTAGTTTCATGTTTCCAAATTCCAATGACAGACAACCGATTTGACACTACTCCAGAAACACGGTGAGTTTAAGCTATGAGTTTTCTGCAATAAAAATTAATTTTAGGTGGCTCGTTCAATAGCAACCACAAAATTGTCTGGATTCAATCAGTTGTTCTGATCATAGCGAGTGACAAAAACATCAACAACATCAAGCACCCGAGAATTATTTGCCATATTGCGTGTATTATTCTGAATGCTTTTGGATCGTTACTGCTCACGAATGGCGTTATAAATGTCGTCCACTAAGTAATCTTATTTTCAAAAATAATCCAGGCGAGTTCAACTATTTTACTGGATGATTTTTTTGGTACCTAACATGTATATATTTTTCAGTTGCTTATGCCACGTATTTGTAAGTGTCCCTAGGCTAATTGCAGTAACTTATGGAACGTTTATAACGCGTCATATTCCTAACTGACGTTTCATAAGCAGTCTGATCATGTTCATTATTTTTAAATTATCATATACGTCAACAACTGGCATGTTAACCTGACCCGTACATTAGTTGCACTATGTCTCCGCGTCCTCTAAATTTAGAAATCATCTTAATCGCTTTTAACATTTATAAGTAAATACATCATAGTCGTTGTTGCTAATCATATTTGGGTTTATTGATTGGTTTATCATATTGGCAGCCTGAAATGTGGACACAGTTTGGATAATAATATATCAAATTTAAATACTATCAACTGCATTAGTAAAATAACTGAACCTCAGGTAGCTGTTGGCTAAACAAACGTTTAAAATCAAAACTCCGTAGCCTACTAGAATTAACACTAAACGAATATTTGTGAATTTGAATTTTTAATACAATTAGGCGTCTCGGATTCTTCAACGTTATAAATTTCTAATTATTGTGAATCACAAAGCAACAACACCTACTTACTACTGACTAATCCTCGATCAACACTAACTAGTTAAACTTAATAGTTTCACGATATCGTCATAAAGCATTGTCACGATTTGACATCCACGTAAGATGATTGACAACATTCATGAAATTATTAACAAAATCGGTCAGCAAATTGACTTAGAATTATCACTAGTGTTGTTTTAAAATCCGACCGGAGTCCCTCCGAGATCTTCTGCCGATTCCAAGCCCGGATGAAAGAGTAAGGTTGGGCATGGGGTTAGCGACATCATCCCATAGAAAACTAAATCGCAAACAAACGCTTACCAGAAAAAAATTATTCAAATCTTTTATACTCTGCCTCGGTAGTCAGAAAGTATTCATTTAGAAAAACAATGACGCCCCATGATGAAAGCCGAATTCATTAGGAATGGTGAGAGATTTGTTAACCTATGTGTCTTCAGTAAATTGTTCATAGTTAGCACCGAATTCCCACATAAACGCATTCACGAAACCACATGAACTTCACCGGATCATTCTACACAAAACCAAATCGACCATATTTGCATCAACAAAACGTTCAGGAGAACGTGCTAACCAAGAGACGAGCTGATATTGTCTGAGATCATCACTTGTTGGTTGCCAAGATGAAATTGAAGCTCAAGAAGCTATGGACAAGGTGGCGGACAATGTCACAAATGTTCAAAACTGCCTTTCTTCAGGATACTAACAAACTCAACAAGTTCATGGTAATTCTGAGCAATAACATGCAGGACGTTCGTGATCTACTCAATAGAGAAGGAGCTTCTATGGAAATCAACTGAAAAAGGATCAAAGAGACAATAACTTTAACATGTCAGGAGGTCCTGGGCCACAAGAAGCATCTTCACAAGGAATGGATCAGTGTTGATACACTCGATAAGATTCAGAAAAAGAGGAACAAGAAAGCAGCGATCAATACCAGCCGAACAAGAGCAGAAAAAGTCAAGGCACAAGCTGAATATACAGATGTAAACAAACAAATTAGGAGGAGTATCAGAATCGACAAAGGTCAGTATGTGGAAGATCTAGAAAAAACGGCGGAAAAGGCTGCAAGAGAAGGGAAGATGATAAAAATGTACGACATAACATAGAAACTCTCTGGAAGTCGCTGCAAACCCGAAGGACCAGTGTAAAGCAAGGAAGGCGAGGTAATCACCAACATTGAAGAACAACAAAACAGGTGGGTAGAACACTTCAAAGATCTCTTGAGTTGACCAGCTTCACTGAACCCACCCAACATCGAATCAGCACCCACGGACTTCTGATCAATGTTGGTTCACCAACAATTGAACAAATCAGCATGGCCATCAGACAAATCAAGAGTGCAAAGCAGCAGGACCAGACAACATTCGAGCAGAGGCAATAAAAGCAGACGTAGCAGCAACTTTAAGGATACTCTACATACTCTTCAATAAGATTTGAGATGAGAAACAAGTACCAAAAAACTGGAAAGAATGACTTCTGATCAAAATCAACTGTGATAACTACAAAGGCATCACTCTTCTCTCAATAAAGCAAAAAGTCTTCAACAGGGTACTAATAAACAGAATGAAGGACTGCAACGACGCCCAACTTCATGACCAACAAGCAGGATTCCGTAAGGATAGATCGTGTACAAACCAAATCGTAACTCTACGGATCATTGTGGAACAATCAATTGAATGGAATTAATCACTCCATATCAATTTCATTGACTAGGAAAAGGCATTTGATAGCGTAGACAGAACAACACTATGGAAGTTTCTTCGACACTACGGCGTGCCTCAGAATATAGTCAATATCATACAAAATTCATGTTATGGATTAAACTGCAAAATCGTGCATGGAGGAAAGTTGACAAAGTCCTTCGAAATAAAGACTGGTGTCGGGCAAAGTTGCTTACTCTCACTATTTCTCTTTCTCCTCGTGATCATGAAGACGTCAACATCTGAATGTAAGCACAGAATACAGTGGAGATCTAGGATGCAATTAGACGATCTAGACTTCGCAGATTATCTGGCCCTTCTATCCCAAACGCAACAACAAATGCAGGAGAAGACGAACATTGTAGCAGAAGCCTTAGCAGCAGTAGGTTTCAAAATACACAAAGGGAAAAGCAAGATTTTCCGATGCAACACAGCATGCACCAATCTAATCACAATTGACGGAGAAGATTTGGAAGATGTAAAAACGTTTATATATCTGGGCAGTATCATTGATGAACATGGTGGATTAAAAAAAAATTAAAAAAAGTGTACCATGTACCTTCTTTGTCCTCTTCTTCAGCCCAAAACAAAAGACTATTTCAAAGGATAACAGATAATCACTCGTTATTCAATTAGAACCAGTTAGTAATGAAGAGGAAGATGAAATGGTCGAATAGATCAAAACTATATATATAACGGCGCTATGGATGGCGTAGAAAGAATGAGCATTACATTTAAAATAATTTTAAAAAGATACTGTACCTGCCTGTAGATGAATAAGAAGTAAGTTTAATTATCCTTTTGATAGAATAAATGCATGATGACAAAAGCCATACACGTAAATAATATGTTGCCTAAATTTCACAATATACCGATTATATATATATATATATATATATATATATATATATATATATATTATTCGTATACAACAATATTATATTCTTTGCAGCAACATAGAAGGCACATTACATTTGTATTTACGTACGGAGTATGAATAAAATTGTTCCCCATTAACAGAATCAGAAAGTTCATAGAAAACAGGATAATGTGTATGTATATAGAGAATAGTGGTACATGTATAAAATAGTTTAATCATTAATACTGATGAAAATGTGAAGGCGCGGATAAGTAAAGCAAGAGCAGCATAGAGGCGACAATGTCGTTTTCAGTTTGCAGGAGATTAGCTCGACTGCATAAATTGATTTTTCGCGCGAACGATATTGTCGTTAGACTACCTATTGAACTGGACGGGTTGTATATCGCCGAGTAGTTGAACAGCCGATTGATGTACCGAAATCATCTGTGAGATAACACCCACGAGGAAACAATACTTCATAAAATAAAGTACGACGTCGAAGTAGAAAAACTCAAATAGTTCGGATGTATTAGAAAGTCAAATCTAAATAACATCGTTCTTACGCATACTAACAGTTGCACTGCACGGTCGTTTAGGTATTATTAGCGTAACAGTTGAATGTGTGAATAAAAGCATATACGAAAACTATGGTTGGGTTCATGGAAAATTTTTGAGGACATTTAGATATTTTTCAAACTCGTATTGTACACAAATATACCAAAAATGGAATTGAAATGACTGTCGTGTAATAAGGAATTCGAGCCATAATTTACCGTGTGAAATAATAACAAATACAAGGAGTATAGTAAAAATTAATTAAAATGGTAATCACCAATGAAACTAAAGTTTAGACGGTTAGGGAAACGTGACCATTTCGTATAAGGCTGATACAAAGAGCATATTACCAGCGTTAAGTGAAATATTAAGTACGACAACGTCTGTACTTAGGACATGGATCAAGCGTACTTGTGTACACGCAATATGTTTTATCACGAGTCATAAATGTACATGATTTCGACTAAAACCTGACGGCAGTAACAGAATATATGCCTACTTCACGTAAAACCAACTACGAAATGTTATCACGGATCATGAATATAGTACGAATTAATCTAATGAAATTATGAAACTCACCTAGGTTACTCTTGCTTCTGAGTAATGAAGATATGAAGTAGACAGTAGCTTCAATCTTTATTATGTACGAGGTACTATCGGTGAAGTTTTTCGATTGACACAACGTTGTAGACTAAATTTGTATAACTTTAGAATTAATTTAAGCCAAAATAAATAGCATTGCTTGACAAACAGACTAAACGAGATCTAAGAATGAAGAAAATATATGGCTGAAGAAACGGCACAGCGAATGATGTCCTCCTACGATGCAGTTTTTAAGATCTCCTGACCGCCCATACACCAATTAGTTCAAGCAAATTTAATAAACGTGAATAGCCAAGTCGTCCGCCTTGGGAAAACTTCGAATAGGTCAATATCAACCCTCCTTATTATCTTTGAATGTTGTAACAATGCCAAACAATTTATTGATTTCATCAAAATGTAAGCTCATCATATCCATACAAGAGCATGAAAGTCATTCCAGATATAACGCTTGATCAACGTCAATCCAGAAATAGCAGATATAGTTGAGTCTGAAGATCAGAAAGTTTTTAGTAAAATTCGGATTCCATCTTTCAACAGAAAGCATAACAAAATTTCCTCAAATACTATTCAGTGATTCTTGTTATTCTATTAATAAATATTTAATGATAACTCGATGCAACTGTCGTAACACAAACGACAACGCACACTAACTTCACGTTTCATGATTATTATCGATTGCAGAACAATAAGTAATACCACCCGTCACGACTTGACTAGTTACATTCTTCAAAAAGAAACTCTACGCATTTAAATCCGAATTTACTCATCGCTACTCGACACTACATACTATACATTTGCTCAAAAGAACATGTTCATATGTCACTATTCTGTCGGCATTACATGCTGTCATATTCCATTCTACTTATTTCACGAATTCCCTCGCTGTCGTGCCCAAAAACGATTTATCAATCTTTTCACCACATTTTGAATCGTTCATACGAACGTGTTATTTTATCCTTTAGACAGTCAGAAACTTAAGTTCATGTTAAATTTTTCTACGCTTATTATTTGTTCATATTTGCATGCTAACATTTCCAGTTTTGTCCATGCTCATATGATATGTTCATGTGTTTTTCTACATAAGCATGACACTTTCTATAACACACTCATCCCTCATATGATAATTTTACTTTATTGAGCGTAGCACCACTTTTTGTCACTAAGTATTATTAACGTCAACCATATAACCCTTTAAATTTATTTTCGAAAACAGACATTTTTTCAAATGTGCTATTTTCTACAAGATGTCGCTAATTATGTTAAGCCTAAATATTTTATTTTGGTTTTTCACAAGCCAATCTATTCATTCTACATAAGCCATTTTTTGACCTTGATAAGTATTCGTTTATCAATCTTGACGATTTTGAAAGAACGTATGTGTGTGCACGTTTCTTATCTTATTCATGTGGGACTATAAATATTGGTAAACGCTTCACTAGGTGGAGTAGGCTTATTCGTCATCTCCAATGCGCGTTGTTTCACGTTGCTTTATTACTGATATACAAAGTATATGTATTCAAAAGTCTTTTTTCAATATTTGAATCATTTAACTTCGCTTCATTCTCAACGCGGATCAAGTCAATAAACAAACAGAAGAATAGTCAGGAAATATACTTTGATAACAACAATATTATCCAATTTTAGTCAGATCTCGAGCTGTGTGGAAACGTTTGATAAAATCAACATACGTTTACAAATGTCATCTAAAAAACAAGAATATGAATATATTTACAAAAATTACATTGGAAATCGGAAACAAGGGTGTCTACTATTTTTTTCTGCACCACGTAGCTTACCGCCGAATAAAATTGCTAACATGACAAACACGGTAGCTACAAATACAGTAGTTATTCTTTTATGCCAGTTTGTACATGAAATTATTTATGCACAACCAACAATCATCATAATCGCCTAAATAAAAAAAAATAAGTTTCACATTTCCATTGTGTAAATACTATTAGATGAAAAGGTCAACAGCTGGACAAATAAACAAAGAATATGCCTCAATGTCCTACATGCCAATAAATAGCTTACATATGTATATTTAAGGATCCAAATACATGACATGGCATCTTTATGTAAGTCTATCATAATAACAAACTCGAAATATTTCCTCAGTTTATTCGCTAATTCATGACACGTAATCATGTCATCTGAGGTTTATCACCTAAATAGTGTGAAGTATACTAACTTGGGTAAACCAGCAACTTCGATAGCTAGTAATTTTATCAACTCCTAGCAATTAATGATAACCTGTGTTTTGTAGACAAAGTGTTTGAATGATTATACAAATTAAAAGGACAGAAATCTAATTTGTTCAGTTGTTCTGTGTTTACAACCAATTCCACATTCAAAACAACAATCATATATGAGGGTAAAATATACCGATATTATGCGTATCCACGTGTACTTATTTCTGATTTGTTCATCACATTGACCGATATCGTTTTATGTCATATAATTTTTTCATCACATAACAAGGAGTCCTTAAATCTAACGATCCAATAGGTCATTGGCGATCTGATTTATAAATGTTGACTGACTGATGAAACCAATGAAACTATCTAATCTAGATCTCTTAGCAAATATAATAAACCTTCAAACGTTCTACACAATCTGTATGCATGAAATTGTTGAACAAATTTTTCAACTCCTCATTTTTATAATCGGTATGGTTTATGAATCTTGTGAAGATGAGCGATGTGTGAAATACTTATGTTCGATCGTCTTAAAAATTTAATTTCATTACTTACAGTATGAATTTTTATTATGATGTGATGTAAGAAGAAATTAAAATAATTTTTACAGTAAAATAAATATATTATGTTTCTCTACCTTGATCATTATATTCTTGTCAATTATGGATCTGATTTCAACATGAACTATCTTCTTGAAATAAAACTATTGAGATCAACTGAACCCCCATACATTTCACAGCTGAAAGAATTCTTCTGATTGATAACCGTTGACGCTGACCCTCTTTTACCAATATTTATGAATACCAGTAAATACATTTTATTACGCTGATCTATTATGATGCGGTGTAACACAAAATGAGCATGATTTCTTATGAAAACGAAACAAACTAATTAATTTGCTCTATGATCATAATATTCTTGTCAAATATTCATCAAGTGTTTCGAAACAGTGTATTACCCAGTTCGTTGAATGATATGTAAAAAGTAATACACAAAAAATGACGTTATGTCTTCTGGCGACTACCTCTATTTAAACCGTATATTTTTTACGTTAAAAATAGACCACTGAGAACAACTGGATCTGCAAAGCTTTCAAAGACTGAATCTGTCAAATGGAATGATGAAAGGCTTCACATACAAATAGAATTATTCTCAATGGTAACTTTTAACACGTCTTCAAACGCATATTTCATCATCGTTAAACTATCTAAAATGGAGATCTGTGAACAATTCACCTTTGAAAATTCAACTTTGACATTCACTGAATCCAATTTTGACTAAAATAAGTAAGAATTCACAATAAAGTGATGGATATATTCAACTTCACGGATTACACAATTCCGAAAATATTCGTTTACACGCTTTTATCCAGATAAATTGTTTTCAAGAAGTTTGGATTCATGAACAGTTTTTCAAATTCATTTGACTAGGTTTTATATCATCATTTCAAGGTGAATAATTAAGGTCGACAGCCGATGAAAATTGATTTAATCAGATTCATGCTAGCTGCTCATTGCATAAGGTGACCTTAAGTCATTACCGTTATCGCACTCAATCCAGTGAAGATAATAACAGCTGACATTTGCGTTCATCCAAATACATAATTTTCAATGGAAGCTTGTTGTTGTTTACGTCAAGCTACCTGTTTTATTATGAAATATTTTTCTTTAATTACTATTTGTTCTCGGTTATAAATTCATTGACGAACAATGATTGTCCTGATATTCTGATTATCACGATGCCAGCAATTAAAGCAATTTTTCTAAGTGCTATCCTCCTGAAAAGAATGTATCTTTGTATTTCAGTGAAGGAAGGTCTGTTGTTATTTGTCATTCATAACCCTTCCAAATATCCAATTTATAACTTTAGCCACGAATAAGGCTTGAACATGCTGTTGTATTACCATGATGTTTATGCAACTGGATTAAAGCGATGTCTGGTTTCGTAGTACAATAATAATGAATTATTATTCTTTGTCTTTCCATATCGAGGAAAGCTTTCGATCTGGTATTTTATATATAGAGCCTACATGCTTTTGACATTTCTCAACATTTACATTGATGATATGCTGATACCTGCGTATTAACTACCATTCATTAGTGTTCTCCATTATGCTTTCAGTTGATTTTAAGAAAACATTTTCGTGCATAGACGAGAGTGCTAAAAGCAATGATTAGGGTGTATGATGAAATTAATGGAAATTATTTCTGCCGAAAGTCTATATTGTAGTTAGCCCATAACATCGATCGAAATCGTTTTTACGGCTACTTATAATACAGTTTGTCAAAAAATTTAAGCACTTGCTTAAATCATACCATTCCATAAAAATCAACATAATTAGATGGACTTATTCTAATGTTCAGTAAAATGAACGTCTCATAAATACACAAATTGATAACGAAATTCACCAATTCCCTTGCGTCATTTTTATTAACTAATGAGTGTTTACGGTGTTCAATAAAATTTGGTTAAGTTGAGTTTTTACAGAAGAGTGGAATTAGTGATTAGTTTAGAAATAAAACAAAATGATTTCACTGTTAGTCAATTTTAGAATAAATGAGTCATAGTACCTCAAAATGAAGATGATTTTGCCGCTCAAATTTGATGGTTGTTCGAGCTTGAATGAAGTGTTGACAGAGTATTAACGTCAGTAGAGATGTCCGTATTTTTCTTTTCTTTATTACTATGGTTAGTTTCCGTGGTGGAATACGATGTATCTTCTGCATCATGAATGCATACTAATGTAACGTAATTGTTATAGGAAGTCGCTGAGGAAACGCAAATATATGTTTCATGTAAAAACGCCGTCGTCAGCAGGCTTTATTTTATTCTCGGATGTAGTGATGTATTTGACATCGTGTCTATCAACTCCACATTTATAGATGATGTCACTAAACGACTCTTTTTAACTTCTGTGTATAAAGGCAGAACAGTTTTATATGTGAATGCTGTAAGTCAGCATTCTGAAGTATTCTCCTTAAAGCTTGACATTTTTGATTTGAGATGTGCTTGTGTTCTCACGAATACGGTATCAACATAGATTTATTTTAATCTAGTGGTTAAAAGCTACGAAATCTCATATAGTTGAATTGATGATTTATATGGCATGGCACCAAAAAAATCACTGTAATATGACAGATGATTATGTTCTGCAAATTCGTAAGAAATTTTCAACTACTTAACGTATAAATGAATACGTAAGTACAAATAATTGATATCATGAAATAATACAAATTTAGTAGAATGCTTTGTGACTTAATAAAACAAGTGAGTTTGCTTGATTGTTAACTCATTGAACTATTTCTAACGACAAAGTCGATATTTCATCTAATGAATGAACAGTCGTTTATCATACAGTATTTAATAACACTGAAAATGTCATCAAATTCATTCGCTGAATTCCACTTATTCATATGCTTAATATCAAATGTGATCAAACAGTTCGATTTCTATGATGAAGGAAATCAGCAATCATGTGTGGAATTCCAGTAGATCGCGCTTAATAACTGGACACGGCAGATAACCACTAGTTGAGAGTTCTTCCCTGCACGAGGTAGCAATTTAAAAAATAGGTTCACTCTGTTGCTAGCAAAAGCTAAATTGTTTTCATCTAGAATTAAACATAAGGTGAATACCACCAGATTTGAATGTTCTATACTGAATAATAATGTTCTACTAGATGAAATTTTTTATAGTCATAATTTGATATGCATCATTTGTTTTTATCACATGTGCGAATAACTGGAATTGATCTAAGTATTAGGAACTTTGAAATATAAGGTTTTTTGCGTTATTAGTAATACTGTGAAAATAGACTTAATCAAAAATTGTAGATTTGTCAAAACGTAACTGCCAAATCTTTGGGGTTTTTCGTTAGAAACAAATCAATATCCACAGCTACTCATCGGTTCTCAAAGAACTCTAAAATATGACGGAGAACAAACTAGAGCTAGAGATAGAACAATATATTTAATATAAATTAAATATGATGTTATAACACTGAGAAGTGAACATGCATGCTAGGCCGAGCCATGTCATTCGATCATTTTGAATTAACACGACTGATATAAATTGCAACACTCTCACTGGTGGTAGTCAAGTAGAACAAAACCTGACCAAAACTATTCAAGACCTATCACCATTCAAATATTTAACCGGAAAATCCTAAAAATTTAGAAAACCCTGAACCTTTTTACAAGATACTGAAAATGTAATTGATCACCTATCATGTGAAGTGTTGAAAAGACTACAGTGTATGGAAAATGTCACTGTGCATAACACACCTGATAATGCGAACTTGAGGTTTGCTAAAAATACTGTGCAATAATAATATGGATTGTCGCGATTTTGATGAGTAACAAGAAGAATACGTAAAGCACAGGCCATAGCCTCTGGTTCGATTCTATTTCAGTTTGGCAATATCAAAGAACCTTATCACCTCCATTATAGTCAGTCATTACTAGGACAAATTCCAACATAAAAAAAGATAAGAAAAAATCATTACAGGACCAGTATCCAGCGTACAATCTTCAGTGGATTGCAAACAAATCAACCTGGCCTACGTAGTAGCGGCAGTTACAACGAAAGTCAATACACAAATCTTATGTCACCATACTCTGCTAAAAGCTCTAGGAAAAAACTATATTTCCAGAACCAGCAGCCGTTCATCCTAAGCTTAAACACTCAGTTACTCAAAAACTCCATCTGTTCCTTTTCTGAGCTATTCGAGTCACCTTTTTAAACAGGTGATTGCAGCTTAAACGCAGTTTTCAAGATATGTTACAACTGAGCTTGTGTATACTGCAGTAAACATGGTAGTATCTAATTAAGTTAATGTCCGATATAAAGCACTGAAGGGGCCGACTCCCTTAGATGCGATTTTGCGCCAATGGGGTGTCGTTTCAAAATCACTAAACATTGTAACTTCCAGCGCTTTTATCCTATATTAACTTTTTATATGGATTTTTGTTGCGCATGTAAAACGTATTCTGAAGCCATATTTTTTTCCGTTTAACAGGTTATTGAATTCCTCATGTGTCATAATGGTCTGTATGAATATTCTTTTCACTATTTTAACCACAAAACTGACGAAACTTACAGGTCTGTAGAACGACAGAATTTCTTTTGGTTTTGTTTTTTTGTTTTATCCAAGATCGGGTTACCTGTTTGTGTAATTAAATTAAACGCGTTCATGCTTTTTTTACTGATGTCCTTGAGTCAATTTATCAGTTTTACCCAATGCTCTAGAGTTGACTGTAGAACAACATGCTTTGCACAACCAAAGTAATAACGGATGCTGCACTATTTATATGCGGCCGGTGTGAGTCCGTAGTGTACATTGTTATATCACGTATTGCAGTTATCGCATTGAATCTAATCATCAACAGAAAATCAGCATGTCGGCCTTCCACAATAAGTTTCAATTGTGCCATAGATTTGTTTTAGCCTTATATGCAAAGCAGTGTACTTGACGAAAATGAAAAAAAAGCTGGCTTTCATAATTGCTTAAATACCATAAGATTTATGCATACAAGCAGTATCCAAAGATACACTCAATGTTCACGTTTTTGAATCTGTACACGTAAGGTATGAAGGACAAACTTTTCTAGATAAAAATCAGTAATTTTAGTGATTAATTTAACTGAAATAAATTCAATTAAATCAAGAACATTGTGTTCAGCATGTAAGCTGTATGTTTTTTAAACATTTGACGTGCAATGTTATATGATCACAATATAAAATATGATTAAGAAATAACTTGCTCTTATAGTTCGACCATTTAGCATAAAAAAATTAATAAATGAAAATAGTAAAAGATGGACAGGGATCTAAGCAAGACCAAAACGTGACAATAAGGTTGTGAATAAGGCAATTAAGGAATACATAAAATGATGTTAGCTAAATAAATAATTCTTTTATTTTTTTCTTCACCACTGACACGGATTGTTAGCCTATGCATTGGCTCTGGAAGTTCCAGATACAGCTCTGGTGATCAGTGAATAAAATCATGAATTATTTTCACATTTTAACTTCGTCGTCTAAGATGTTTCCTAATCCAGATCTATTTCAATACGTATTATACGGTAAATAAGGCTTCTACTAGTCATATGCAGTAAAAATGGCAAGCACTTATAATAAAACTATCATCTTCTTAATGATCACTATTATTTCTATTTAACCTTGTCAAAATTTTATATCTTCCCTATCTAACGTTTTTTGCATACTTTCACGGTCTTTTGTGTTTTTTCGTTGAAAAACTCACTTTAAAATTACTGTTATATTAGTGCCTCAGTCTTTGTAATTCTGGCTGTAGTTTTAGAAGTTCTTGCATTTCTCAGAGCTGGATCCAATATTATTTTATCCAGTGTAGTTGCATTAAAAGTTAACGTCAATCTATGGTTCGTCTTAGTGTATATTGTTAAACATTTCTGTGTTCTACTATACTATTAAAACAAAACAAACTCAGACGTGGTTAATCCTCTGAGTCTGGTTCATAACCTGTCACCGGAATTATTTATCTTCCAGTGATCAATTTTCAATGGTTGAATGACTTGATTTTTAGTCGGCCCTACGATCTGTATTTTTGGGGATTCAGTTGAGAAACCAAAGAGACGTTCTGAGTTTCCATCTAATGACTATGACAAAATGGGTGTGATAAACTAGTGTTCGGAATTGAGACAGTTGTTGGTTAACTTCAGATAATAGATAACTTCGTTTTGTGAATGCCCAAGGAGTTTGGGACTCACCAAAATTCTTGATACATATTGCTGCTTGTCCTTGTGTTTTCGGGAGAAGAAAGTAGATGATAAGAAAACTAGGTAATTTCAAGTTGACATTTTGTACTGCTTGAACTGGAAAGTGGGTAGTCATATAAGAACTCGAACATTTTAATGGACTGTCATTCAATAAATTGTACACTTTGGTGGAAATGCAACGTTTATTGTATGGAAACTAAATCCAAATAACCAACTAACTAGCTATAATAATCTTCATCTCAACTGAAAGAACAAAAATTGAATCCAGTGAACATTCGAAGAGCGGGGATCAAATGAAGCAATATTTAAAATCGTAGCTCATTGTACAGATGATTCTCCAAAAGTCGCATCGATAACCAAACAATCACTGGAGATGAGAACCTTCATGAATAGTGGTGCAGAATACTAATTTCAGATCAAACAGTCTGCATTATTAGCGCCATTCAACTATCAATGAAACATTGATGCGTTCCCCTTTGTCCATTTCGTCCAGTTGACATGCTTACCTCCATTACAGTGACTAGTGTAAAGACTGACGGAGGACTAATATTCTTTAGTGGAAACGTGTGACTCTAGTATTTATATATTTTACCTCGTTCATTCTTTCTGAAATCATATTGTACATGTGTAATCTTATCAACTACCATTGAAATCGCTGTTACTTATCCTATTATCAATAGTTGCTTTGCTAATTTCAGCTTATTATATTTAAACAGTGTGTGTCATCATGAACCATTAGAAGTATATCCTAGATTCTATATTACTTATAACTGACCAACTTTACAAAAACAGCTAGGTTAATTCAATATCACATTCTTTTTAAAAAGCGAAACTAAACAAATACTTACTCAGTGTTTCTTCAACATTTTCGAAAAGTTTAAATGACGAATGTGCCTTGTTTTGTGTTGTGGATGACTGACTAAATAAAAAATGTTCACAAAAGTACCCGAATTGTTGATGGCCATTGAACTTCTTCTTTTTTTCACATATTATATTTGATTGATTCTAAGAATCACAAGTTTTTCGACGTTAAATGTGAATACTGAAACGTGAAGCAAACAAAGGTCATTTCTCTTGACTAAAATCAGTTTGATTTACCTTTGAGTATGCAAATTGTAGTGTTTTCAGATGTATGAAATACAATTCACCTTACGGTCAAAATAAGTAATTAACCGATCTAATCCCTTTGTGAACATTCAACTCTGTCTTCCTCAATGTGTTTAATGAAGCAATGTAATATAACGGCTGGTGAGTCTACTGTGAAGTAGTGTGTAACTAATCAGACAGATCAAGTGCAAGAATCAGCAGCAAAGTTTGAGAATGCTGGCAATCAGGTCAATTAACAGTCACTGAAGCTACTGTAGTTGGTACATATTATAGAACGAAAAATGAAAAAACAAAAGATATGGCAAACAATGATGGAGGTGGGTTCAAAGACACTATATTCTACTAACAAGAGAGGAAAAATTCTCTGCCTACTTTATGTGGACGTAATATGTTAGTTGTTGCCTGAACAACAGAAGAAAACCAACCAGCTCAAACAGCGTCAAACAAACAAAAGCAATCAGTGAAAAATAAGTCATTTGTCAAAGTCACGACAGGTGTATACTTGAGACGTACCGATGTTGAATAAATCATCACAGTCAATTGGGTGTGTTGTTATTCCAATTATAATCGAAATGTGTCCAATTTTTGCTTTCATTTTAAACGGATATTTCCAATCTGAAAATTTAAATTAACAAACGAAGATTTATTTAACAGAATATCTATTATGAATAACAAAACAGTTTAAAATAATCTTCAAAATATTCCACCAGAATATCTGTGGATGTCTGTATACTAGTTAAAACACTCAATAAAAATGGACACAATAATCCTTCCTAATCATCTTCTCATTTCTGGGATAACAGTCGATGGGTGTATTTAATGTTAATTTTAAGTTGACGACAAGTATGTTATGTCTATACATCAATAGAAAAACACTTTAGAGTGTAGAAAACGTAGATTGTTCATTGTGTACGAAGATAATATGTTGTGAATATAATCACCTGTAATTATGAAAACGTAAATGACTACTTCATTCTTTATGATTTCATATCAACATTTGCATCAGTGAAAAAACGCACATCTACATGAACATTCATACATAACAAATGAAAATTAAATCTCTTGTATGAATCATTATCAAGGTTTGTTTTCGATAATTACGAATAAAATGACCATTGTTTAGATTGTTATAAATGGAAATAAAATATTTCTAATATGCCAGTGAGTAAAAGAATAGATTTTCTGAGAACGACATTACTCTTCGCGACAGATGTCCGTTGAGCATCAGTCTAATCATGAAATCAATAAAACTCGGCTTAATTTCAAATCTACTTACTTTTAACGGTACTTTATATAAAAAAGCTAACGGTGTAACAATAAGATCCCCCGTATCTTTACTAGAGCCAAAGAACATTAGGTACACAATGAAACCTCCTAACAATCTTGTGTAATTGAATCAACTTCAGATTAAATCGGCAATAGCAGTTCATGCCATTTTGAACTACCACCAAATTGATTATAAAAACATCAAAATATTTCAAAAAAGCTTTTACAACTACAATGAAAGGAGGGTAGCTGAAGCTTCCCATATAATGCCTAATCCTACTTCTCTCAATAGAAAGGAAGGCCTAACCATACATCCTACTTTAACCATCTATCCTAACCTTTCAGTCTGATCATATTTACAATTCAGACTACCATATTACAAGTCAAACTCTATTCTTTCTCATCATAAAGGTCACACAATTTTTCACTCTTAAACAACGAACGCATAAATACACACAAATTAACATACATATCACTTATGAATCACCTTGACAGAAATGACATGACACTAACTTGTTCAGATCTATTTTTGATTCATCAAATATTATTTATATTGTTTCGTTGTACCATTTAAACTTGGATTAATTTTAATTTGGTCATCCATTCTTTGAAGAAGTGACTTACACTAAGTCGCGAAACGTCAGATAATCTATTCTTCTACTCACTGGGATATTAAAATTTTTTATTTAATCATAGTAAATGTCTTGTAATTTGATCTGTCATTTAGTGACAGATGATCTTTTATATAACGGAGCATCTTAATAATTGAGCGATGCATTCAAGGAAACGAATTGAGCTATATATTTACCTACTAAATCAATTTCTTCTACTCATATTTTGTGATTCGCAGCTCTCAATGTTTCCTTGAAAATATTTCGTTACGAATGATTGTGTATGTTGTGCATAGAAAATCACACTGCTTCAAGGTTTTATTTTCTACAGGACGCTAGGTTTGAATGCATGATAATCAATAGATGTTTTTTTTGTATTTGGAGTTCTTATTTATTCGGAACTTTCAAAGAATATTGCGCCGCATCAACAAACCTAAATTGCAACTATTAAATATTTCTAAAATACAGAATAGAAAATGATTCACGTGAATTCATCATATATCTTTATAAATATTAGGAACATTGTTACTATTCGAGTAAACCATCGGCAAAGCTATAGTACTCACTACTAGTATATAGAAATCTATCATGAGACAAACTTACGTTTCTAAATATCGCTCGCAAAACAATGAGAATTATTCCAGTTAACACAAATGCTCCACACATCACAGGCAAGAGTATCATCCATTCAGTTTCTGCACCATGTAGCCTTACACGCAATAGAATGGCTGTGATGAGGAACGCAGTAGCCACAGTTACGGAAATAATTTGCTCGTTCCATTTTCCGAATGACATTAGTAAAGCAATACCGATATCTAGATAGATCATCTGAATTTTGAAAAATAAAGTGTCAAATTAATTTTAATTCAGAAGTTAAAAGAAAAATCTTCACTGTCCTGCATTTGACTGAAAAGATTACCAATGAAAATTGATGGATACAAGCACATACGAAGGAATGCCAAACTAAGTCTATTATGATGAAAACATGAATTAGTTTCATAGCTAATTCTCTCACCCAGTACAAATGAGCATATTAGGTGAGATTTATCACTTCAACGGTGTGAAGTATACCAACTCGGGTAAACGAGCAATCACGACAGCTAGTTCAGTGATATAAAAATTGTGTGGATGGTCATACAAATTAAAATGACAGAAATCCAGTTTGTTTAGTTATTTTGTGCTTACAACCAATTCCTCATCTTGCAAATGGTTGTAACAAGAAACGTAGATTAGAGTATAATGTACCGGTATAATGTGTATCCACATCTGCATATTTTTGAATTACTCAATAACATGAACAGATACCTTTTAATGTTAAAATACTTTCATCAGTTATCAGTTAATTAATAGCTACTAAACAACCGCATCACCACAGAAATCAGTAAAACTATGGAAACTGGATCTTCAAAAGCAGTGAGATCTTAAAGTTCAACAGCGAAAATCATCTTTTCAAGTCAGCCTTCAAACATTATTTAACAAAAAAATCTACAATAAATTTAATCGATGGTTGGATGAAAACACCACGAATACCATTTTAAACCATATTCAACTAATGGTTATAACGATGAATAAACTGTTCTTTGTGGATGTGATATGTAGTTTTTTATTAAGCATTATTATTCCAAGTATTAAACCGATCAATCTTAAATACAAAAAAAAATGAACAATATAGCACGCTCACAGATACAATAAACCATAGTAACGTGCATCAAATGTTCCTCAAAAACTGTATGCATAAATTGGTTGAACAGGTTCCTCAACTCCTCAGTTCAACATTTTCTAAAGCACACGTTACTTGGCTAAAAAATCGGCGAGTAAAATACTTAATTTGTGGTCGTCTTAAAAATTTGATTTCATTCTTTATATGCCCACGTATGGCCGAGGTTGAGGAGAATTCGCTCTCCATTTCAAATTTCTCTCACTTGTACATCAAACGCATTGGTCGAGGGCTCCGTATTAGCTCCGCAAGAAAACCAAATGCTTCGGACTGGTAACCCGAGCAGTGCAATATCTGTATTTAAAATATAAATTACTTGCGTAAATATGAGATCACTGAGAACAACTGGTTTTGTATAACAAATAGATCTGAATCTGTCAAAAGGAATGACAAATATCTTATATTTAACTAGAATTGTCCTGTCTGGTTACCGTAGAGTCATCACCAAATGCAAATTTAATCATCGTTGAATTACTTGAAATGTAGATTTAGGGAGAATTCATCTAAGAGAATTCACCTTCCATAATCAACAATTCCTAGTTTATTAAAAAATTAAGAATTCACAATACAGTAATGAACATACTCATTGTCATGGATTACGTAATACCCTAAATGTTCATTCGTATGTCCATTCTTTTCTTTTTCCATCGTATTTCAACAGATAAGGATTGATGGATAGAATTCGGATTCCATCTGACTTGTTCATGGTATCATCAATACGAGAATAAAAACGAAGGTCGATAGCCGAACAAAACTGATCAGTTAGATTCACTTCAGCTGCTCACATCTTGTAGACATGTCCAGTTTCCTGAAATGACAGTTAGTTGATGACAAATGTTAAAGTGCATTATTGATTATGTTACAAGAGAATTTTATTTTAGGTTATCAGTTAACATTGCTGTCGTATTATTATCACTATTCAGTAACTTTCAAATTGTCATTTGAAAAATAACCGTCAAGAATATACAAATTGTGGATGCTGTTCTCGATGAACGAACCACCAAATAGTAAACCATTCCTCACGTCATAACTATTGACAAACTTATATATGATTACATACTTCATACGTAGATGTGTAGAATTATGGTCTACTATGATATTAGTACTGCTCTAATAATAGACCTAATCATAAAATTGTAGATTTGTCATGGTATAACTGACTAATCTATAAGATCTTACGTGGAAGTCACACCATCGACTACACCAACTCACTGTATCGTATCAATTACCAATACATGATGTAGAACAAGGTAAGGCTAGAGAAGGAACAATATATTTAATATGAATAGAAGATATAAGGTAACATTCAGATGGACCAAGCCTGCATGGCCAAGTCATGCCATCCGATCAACTCCAGTCTATTCAGTTCATTATTCGCGCCTTCTCATTCGTTAGGTATTTCTTCGCGTTAAATATTGAATATCTATTTTCCGAGTAATCTCGTATTCAGCTTTGAGGATTGTGTGGTTATGGTCCAATGCCACTACAGATGTATGCAACTACTATCAATATTCAGTCTATCACATACGTGCGGTAATTTTCACATCACATTAGCAAAAGTGATTACAATGGAATTTATTAGATCTGAATGGAAGTATAATTATAAGTGCTGTTTCTCTCATTTACATGATATGAAATTGGATGTCACATCACAACATATTTCACAACATCCAAGCATAATATGTCAGACTGTAATTGCGCATGCACATTCATCATCTACAGTTCGATTTCACTGTTTACATTCATTTCATCATTCACACATCAAGTTTCCTAATTATTGAGACGTACCATTTGAATATTCACAGCATGATGTGGAAAGAGTTCGAAACTGCTCAGTAAAGTAATTTCGTCAGACATTATTCACATCATTTAAAGGATGCTTTCAGCTTATTTCAATTCTGTGTCAAGAGTTCACTTTGATGATCGTCTCAGTCGGGAAATTTTATGTCGAACTGTTTTAAATTGCATAAATTGAGATCAAAGGGCAAATTCTTTTATAGACTTTCAATGTTTTGCATATCTAATAATTTATTCAAAATGTAATTATTTATTTAGAATGTTTATGCATTTTTACTGTACTTGATTCTTCACTAAGATGTTGAATTCAACTACCAAATATTCATATTGAACAGTTCACTAAATAGTATTTTAAACCGGTATTAAAGTACATGATCTAACTGAAATGAGTATTTGATAATCGGCTGAACATAATCATCAGCACCTTACTGATATATTTGATAACTCATTCAAACAATTGAACGGATAATACTAGTTTGTGTGAGTAGAATTTTAATAGTTGAAGGAAATTCAGATAGTTAGATTGCCTAGATAGTTTTCCTAAGTATGAAGTCCTCGACTGTTTTCAGTGATGAACAATGACATTTGAAATATTTGCAAAAAGGAAGAGCTTGGTGTTTATCTAGTTTACATATCTCGCATTATCTAATTCTGGTTTGTACTACATAATTTGTAAACATTTTGTGTGAAAATTGATAACTGTAATAATTCCTTTAACTCTACTGCAAATGAAATATAATTTTGAATGCATATTTATTATACCTGGAAGACAGAAAGTGATTATTGTAGTTAAACGTGTGTTCAAAATCATCATTTCACATTCAAACATACAGGGTGAGACTCTAATTTAGGGATGAGTCGATCAGAAGCATTTGAGAAATTTCAAGGTCACGGATCCAAGTTCGACGCGCGATGCTAACATACAATCGGTTCACAGCGTATTTTAGAAAGGAGGTGATTAATGAGAGGTTACAGCAGATGGGACGGCGTGACTCTAATTTAGGGACGAGTCAATGAGAATCGTTTGAGCAATTTCAATTAATAGCCAATCACGAGATAGTATAAGGTAAAAACATATTACGAGAAAGTAATGAATTACATTGGGTATTCTTCTTTTACATGATTTAACAACTTGTTAAGGTTTGATGAAGACTCACAAGTTCTGACTTCAGAATGCATACGGTATAGAAACACGTCCATGGGGTTAGGGTTTAGCGTAAGGGTTAGTTTAGTTTTAGAGTGAGGGTTAAATCTAGGGTCAGGTTAGGGTAAGGGTGCTAATATGCGGTCGGTTTACATCGAATGTTTAGAGAAGAGATGTTTATTGAGAGGCTAAAACCCTAACCCTAACCTAAAACCTAACTTTGACCCTAAACCTAAACCTTAACCTAACGCTTAACCTATGGACAACTTTTTATACCATATGCATCATGAATTCAGAACCTCTGAACCTTTATCAAACTTTTACAATTTTTTAAATCATGTAAAAGAAGAATATCCACTGTGGTTCATTACTTACTCATAATAATTTAAGATTCGTTCAAAGGTCGTCCCTAAATTAGAGTCTCGCTACATGCATTGTGTTGGTATGATGAGAAATTTATTTGTATAATTCAATTAAAACTTATATTGAGTAAGGTTGTATGACGTTTAACACCTCCTTTTTGCTATGTATCATTCATCGCATTGAAATATGGATTACGTCGAATGCTTGTGAATCGCCTAGATGTTCGTCCAGTTAGATTTCCATAGAAATGCAGGTGTCAATATATCAGTCACAGTATGATTTCTTACATCAACACTGTAACTGTGGATTGAAAACAATTGTATTGCCCTTTTTATTGATATGAGCAGGCTCATTGTAGAAGATGGATGATTTTTCCAGTTTCAAAAATTATTTGATAAACTTCTTCATCATCATATTGCTACTGATGTACTGACATTGATTTTATAATCATATTGTACTTGGATGATAAAATATTAGTAAATATCACGTGATCACAAGGCGACATATTAGTGCTTGAATTCATTGTCCTTTACATTGTTCTATCAATTTCATGTTAAGCACAACCGTTAGCTGACACAATCGTTCATGAATCCTAACCTGGTAACTAATAGAGTTGATCACGTAGTTGATTGACCGTTTAGCTCGTCAAGTGTTAGCTATTGTTCTGTGTGATGTTTACAAATAATTGTTTTGTGTTGTATTAAAAATACTATGACACATGTGATGTAAATCTTCTGAAAGCACTACCGAATGTGATTTCTTTCCCGATTACGAAGATGAGGGTCGTGAAATGAATTTCGAAGTTCACACATTGATAAATGAAAACGTTCGTCTGTAAAATTTGTGCAGCAAGTCATTTTATTCACCAAAATCATGAAACACGTGTAATTTGATCTTCGATCAATTCTGTGTGCAGATTAATAATTACATTGTCAAGGTTTCTTCACTTGCTTCCAATATTTGTGAATCTAATTTTAATTTACACTATTTGAGTGCGTTTTATCATGTCATTCAAGGTAAACTTGACTTTTTTGTATAATGTACTGGATAAAAATTATATTATATCAAATACTCCATTGAAATCTCTGTATAAAATGAGACCAACCAAATAGCTAAGAATAATTATGTTATATTCAAAATAACTAAAACGTTTTCTGATTCATTCTTTTATTCGCAACTGAATTTTAAAGTAGCTCTGATATTATTCTGATAAATCAGATTGTAAACATGAGTAAATTAAAGCTAGGCTGCCATGGAAAACCTGGAAGCGCGGGACGGCCGTTTCATCCTAGTATGGGACTTCTCAGCAGTACGCGTACACGATCCCGCACCCAGCGGGGTTCGAACCTATGACCTACTGGCTTCGCGCGCGAGCACTTAACCACTAGACCACTGAGCCGGTATCCAACGATGCTATTGTCTAATTTCAACTGATCCACGAAGTTGCGCCACTGTACACCATTGTCTTCAATGAGTTGTTATCTCACAACAGACCTGGTTGAACTCAACTTGTAAAGGCTTCTCATTAGAACTCCAGGAGTATTTTCCTGAGGTCAGTCATCAGTGAGCAGTTGGATGCCGGCTCAGTGGTCTAGCGGTTAAGAGCTCGCGCGCGAAGCTAGTATGTACTTGGTTCGAATTCTCTTGATTGCGGGATCGTGGATACGTATTGCTGAAGAGTCCTATATTAGAACGAAACGGCCTTACAGTGCTTCCCAGGATTTTCATGGCGGTCTAGCTTCAACAGACTGATGATTTCAACCTGGGAAATTTCTAAAACTCTCCACAAAACCCATTATGACATCAGATTGTATTCACTTCAAATGATAGATAGGGAAATATATACATTAATTATTAGTGTTTCATACAAATTAGTCAAGTAATAAATAATATTTTCCAGTGACAGTGAAAATAAATAATTATAAACAAAATTGATTGATACAAAAGTATAATGAACAGCGATCATAAGGCAACTTCATTTCGGAGAACAAGGAAAACCTTGTTTTGGAGCTAACTCCCTAAATGGCAATCATGCTATTCATTTGCAATTGTGTAATGTGAACTTCAATTAAATAAGCCCTCAGATGTTTCAGTTATACACGATAGTTTCAAGAAACAATTATTGCAAATAACATCACTGCTTATATTTCTCTTCAGGACTTGATTTCTGATTATATAGGAAGTATGTAAACCAAGATAATTTCGATTTTCAAATCACTATACGGTTATTGTCACTCTTGATCGAACATCTTAAACTTTGTTGAAATAAATGATACAGTAAAATCTTGTAACAATATAATATAATAAACACCGCGCTTGATCGTCAGATTATGAAAACTCTAAGTCATATGTCTAAACGTTATGAAACCATGATAAAACAAAAAATTGTAACAGTTTATACCTATGAGCATCTATAATATTTACACATTTAAAACTTTCATAAATGGTCATAGTTTTCGTTAACTTTGTTCATGGATAAAAAACTCAAAATCCTCAAAGAACACAAAATATCAATGTGAACTTCAAATGGATTATAAATAGACTTTGAAATGTAACTTGACTTATTAATGGTGAAACACTTGAAACTTTATGAAAACTGAAAAGAAAAACAAAAGAATCACAATATTGAGGATTTCGTTGCGTTTGTTTTTATTTGTTGTGCCCAAAGGCTTCGGCGAAAGTAAGAAATAAATGAGTTAGAATACGTTGAACATTCTTTCATTACTGTATTTAAACTTGAAGTAAGATGAAAAGGAAAGTTACATTTGTACGATTATATGCACATAACGTATTCTGGCTTTTGAGCAGGCCATTCTATTCGCTTTTACTGAGTAACATATTGACAGTGCCAACTATTCACTCATCAACATTGACTGTGTTTAAGTGAGCGTATGCGCGTGCATTTATTATTTTTTCGTCACACGTCATGGCTTATTTTTATTTGACTAAATTATAGATTGACGCTCGATTAAACAAAGTTAGTTCAAACGCTTTTCCCAATGCATTTCGTTTCGCTTCTGTGATATAAGAAATGAAAATTCTTTCTTGTATTTGGCTTTGATGATTCCATTATTCACCAATCCGAATTAAGTTGATCATTATATACGAGGATCGGAGACCAGGAATAAATCCATAGAAGATAGTCTACAACCAATTTGATTGGTTGAATACATAATAAATAATAAAAGAACAAAAGAAGTGTATGTATTTCATAGACAGCTCGCCTTCCATATAAACTTGAATTGTTCGTACGCTACATTACAACGTTTATTCACATCACTGAAGTTTTATTGTTGAGGATTTTAGAACCGACAACAATATCACATTAAACATTTGATGATCAGTATTAAGACATGTGGATGAACAGAACAGTCATCTTATAACGTCACAGGGCATGTATTTTAAGTGAAAAAAGCCTATAAAAACATTGAGTTCTAACATTCGATCTCAGCGACATTCATTACGCGCACTCACAGGAAGTCTCACACTTCAACGAAGTAGAAATCTAATGCTTCATCTTGTTTAGTGGTCGTCAAGTCAAGATCAGTCATCAATGTGGAATATGAAAACTGCTTTCTTAATAAGCAATAAATAATAATAAATGTTTTTATTCTGAAAATAGTAATTACAGAATTCACGGCACTTTACAGGCAGGATCAATTTGATTTAAAAAGGAACATTAGATGTACAGAACAAACATGTGATAGAAGAACGTTTTAAGTATACTAGTTAGGTATTTGTTTAGGTATTACATGTTTAACAGTGGTCCAATGCATCAGTTGCAAAATTTTAATATTTCCTAAATAAACAGCCTGTTGATTTATTAACGGAGTAATTAAGGTCAATTCGTGTTCCAGATCGAATTAATGATCATTATACACAACTAGAAAAATTAAAACCAAAACACAGAGCACTGAAAAACAAAGCAGTAATTACCAAAGTATATGAATCCGGTCTACCTGAATGCATGTGTCATGTAACACAGCGATCAACTGTTTGTGTTATTCAAATTAGTTAGTGTTGCTAGGGACAGTGTTAACATATTGACAGCAAGTGGGTTGTTTTACTGAGGGATTTACCAATAAAGATGGCTAAAAATATCAGGTTCCTAAAATATCACTTTTGGAATGAGGAACACTTGCAGGCGCTACACCATTCAATGCATTTTCAGAAGAACAGTATACATCGATGCAGCGAACAAATAATGGGAGTGATTTTTTCGTGCGGATAGGTTGTGGTAGGTTATTACAGAGTCTAAAAAAATTACAGGTGAAGTAATTCATATAAAAAGATTATTTGAAATGAGTTTGTTACACTAGTGCCAAGGAATCACGGATGTCATAATGAGAGGTTTCTGTATATTGAATCGCGTGATCGGATGTAAACGATAGTTTATGAAGTAGTTTGAAGAAACAAAATAGGATTTAGTTTGAGTCTCCTCCTCCATAAAGGGTCTAGCCCAAGTTTATTACATCTGGAATTATAAGTTAAGGTACAATCAGCTCCAAGAATACGAAGTGTAAATCGTCTCTGTACCGATTCCAGCCTTAATTTATCCTTTATGAGCGCACTGCTAAGAATAAACGTGCAATATTCTACAAGAGGTCGAGCACAAACTTTGTACATTAGTATACGTGACTCATTGTTGTAAAGATTTTGAGTTATGTAACCTATTATACGTTGAGACTTAGAGGTTTGTTTTAAAATATGCTCTGTAAACGACAAGTTTTGGGAATATCTAAGTCCTAAGTCTACTACTGTTTGTAATTTACATAACACTTCTCTATTTACAGTAATGACTAGGTTTAATGATGTATTGCCGAAGCATATTCATCCACATTTAGCCGTAGTAAGTTCCAGTTGCCATTTTAAGCACCACTGTGCTACCTTGTTAAGATACATGCCAATGCAATTTCGCATATTTGCATATATGAGAGTCGAATCTGAACAAGACTGGACACGAGTATTTCTGGTGCTTTTTATTATGTCGAATGCATTGGCATGGACTGTCTTGAAGGTAAGATGCTTTAAATATCAAATTCCTTACAGTTTTAATGGGGATTCTGTCAGGTATATTTTAAACAATCACGTTATTGCGAGAGACTATTCGCTAAGTAACGTCATTAGCGATAAAGTCGATAACATATTCTGCTTTTATAATGTCATCAAGTTTAGCAGGAACGATATCTTTTGATAGAAGCAGCTTAAGGGGTGATCATGTCTTTATTTCTTGTTTCAAATCATCATGCTTTAATAAGGAGCTGGCAGGTGACTCAACTTTAGAACGCATGTCGGTTAGTTGTTTAACGACAATGTATTAATTCACTTTTAATATTATCGATACTCTTTGATCTTGATGTGGAACTCATTATTAAATTAGAGACAGAGTCATCCAGCAACGAGCGTGGTGTAAGACCACTCCCAAAATTATCAGAATCAAAATGAAGTAGCAGAACATGTAGAATAAGTAATAACAGAATTGTTATAATCTGAGGTTTAAGGGTATTTCCGAGCCCGCTTTTTGACTGTCGAACAATACCGCTTTAAGTGTAGATTTGGAAGTTATTTATGAGTTATAAACTAGGATTCAACGATATTCAAACAATATAAACTAGATACTGTGTTATTGTCACGCGAACTTTGGACGTATGGCTGATATCAAAGCCTGAACTATAACGGAAGCGGATTTACATGCATATAGCACTCAATAATAGCATCATGCACTGTTCAAAAGACGCTCGGTTAAAGTGAGTTGGCTCAAGAGTTTTTCACAACTCAGTGATGGCTACTATTTTGAAGCGTTTGCAAACATCATTTATTTTATTGATATCTGCCTTCGATTTCCGGCACAACTTGTTCTTGTGTCTGCCACATTTTTTTCCATTTTCAATATTGCAGGTCATGGATTGCCATGTAATGCAGTTCCTTGTTTTCAAAAACGGGTGTCCCATCAATTATCTTTCAAGATAATGTAGCGGTTAGTAAATACTCAACCTAAATAGCTCTGTAAGTTTGAGACATTGGATGCTGACCATATGATTTAGTGTACTCATCTAGCTGAAGGCGCTCAGTCATGCATCCGCACCAGAGCATGCTTTTGAACGCTGTGCTCAACATCTATTGCAATCACTAGCCAGATTAGATCAGAGAATTCCGATATATTGGTTATCACCAAATACACTCTTCCGATCTCCTGGAATCTGTCTTTTGATTTCTTTATATGGGTACAAATTATATTAGAAGGTGTTGGTGGCAAAAGCGTTGTCAAACACTGAATGCCTGTATCATCTTCAATAATTTCTTAATGTTTCTCTACCATCATAACTCTGTTTGTTCTATGTTACAATAGGCATAGTTGCATGCACGTTGTCCATTGTATTTCGTGTTTCTCATTTGAATGTTCAGTTGTTTATAATCCAGTCGACTACGAGAAGTATGACAGAGAAGAAAGAATTAGTATTCTTGTCTGAGTTAGGTTATAGGCGTCACTGTTTGTTAATACAATGAATCATATCTACATTACTTCCAATATTGTCCACGTCATCTGAAAAAATCATATTATCTTTCATAATTCCTATAGAACATAGAAAAGAACTAAATAAGTAATTAGAACGAATAATCTGAAGCCTATTATACTTACTGATCAGTCTGTATCCTACTCTGATCTTCCTACAGCTACAACTCATGTGCACCACGTACTTGAGCGTGATATATCACTACCTTGCATCTTGCATGTAGATATAAAAGACAGTACTCACATACCGTTTGAGTCGACATCATTTTGAGCCTTCCTGGGGGTATCAGTGGTTGTTAGTAGTATTAAAACAGTGCGGCTGACTCCAAACATCCAAAACACCCACAATCCATCATCTGGTGTAGCGACACATGGAATGCACGTAAGTCTGTCTACAATAGCCAGCACAATGATGCAGATCTCGACTATTCACCCGAACATATACTCCATTCCTCAACTATATACGCACAAGGTTAACACTCAAAATACATTTGCAACATGTCGTCATGCAATCATATAAACCCTAACAATATTGATATAAATTGCAACAATCTCAAAGGTGGTAGTCAAAGAGAACATAGCTTAACAAAAACTATTCAAGACTTATCACCATACAAATATATAATCAGTGTTGTTTAAAAGATATTGATTGATCATATATCATGTGAAGTGTTGAAAAAACTACAGTGTATGGAAAATGTCATTGTGCACAATGTACTTGGTAATACAATCTTAAATTTTGCTTAAAATACTCTGTTTAGTAGTCGAATTTACAGCACACACAAATCCTAAAATACCATACCCTACCCATCCAATAAATGCGTCAAACTTCTATCAGCTCTAGGAAGAGACTTGCACATCAAACAGCTGCAAGCGTTCATCGTAGGCAAAAACCCTCAATTACTTCAAAATTCGAGTTCACTTATGCCTCAACAGTGCCACAACCCAGTTCGAATGACTTCAATAAAATGGCTAAAAAATAATCGCCTTGGGAATCGTTCTATTATCTAGAGCCGCTCAAACGCATAAATACGAAACAATGCTAAATTCTGTGCAGAAATCTTGAAGTACTTCAGCACTCTAAAGCCACAACATCTATCATTTACAAACAGTCGAATAACCTACAACAAACATAGTGAACTGTCAGCACCCACTCATACTAACGTAAATCAACACTCGACTGAAATCACACCTACACGTGATGTCAGAATGCCATATAGTGTGAAACGTGCCAGCTCGAAAAACCAGTACACAACCAAACACAATACGGAGACCGTACTTGACAAAATATCAAACGTTCCTACATTCCGTTCCAAGAAAATCCAACCTTGGATATGGCTTATTGTACACACCCATGGATGTAGAATAATAACCGGATGTGTATATCGATCTCAAAACACACCCAGGTCAACTAACACTATTGTAAATAAGTCATTTGCCAAGACTGCTTTGCTTGATTTATAGTGACTTTAACCTATTCACCGTCACCTGGAATACACATTCTGGCTCATTGCGATGTGAAAGTATACTTAGGTCCATAGAAATGAACGGTTGACAGCATAACGTAAACCCGCTTACACGAAATCAAAACACTCTTGACTTGATATTTGTCATAATATCACACCAACATCCATAGTGGTTGGCGAAGAGTTTCACAAGAGCGATCACAAAATAGTCTTCTGCACTCTTCCGATTCTTGTCATGTGCAACAAATTAAAGATATTTAATACGCTTTTCAATATACAGACACGGGGAACACCTATGGCCTTCCTGGCATCTGTAATAAATCATCCGTGTGTAATTTCCTAAGACCATATTTCACTACAAGCGCTCTACAGTCTACCTTACAACAACTTAAAAAGTTGCATTGTACAAATCCTTAGCACAACCGAAATTCAAACGTATTTATTTCGAAGTAGGATCTTGTGTGTAACGTGGGCGCAGTGTTACTTTGACAATATTCCGTAGACTGTACTCAGTGTAGTACTAAAGCGTGAACGTAATCAATAATACTTCAAAACATCTTCACGAATGAACAAATATTCACTTTTATTGATTATATTTAGTTTATGACTTTAATAGCGATGCATACTGTTAGCCAATAAATGTTGTAATTTGTAGATGATGCCTGTAAAAATGATATGAACCTGCTCGTGTAGAAAAATATTATCACAGTATATGGACGAAATTCACTGTAACATCATGAATCAAGTGAAATTAAAATATTTGATTTGCTGGATATCATGGCAAATATATTTGTTTTTGTATACTGGAATGCTCTGAACTGGACCACAAGGTCAATCAGGTTTCAGATCCCTTCAGCCGCGACTTTTTGTCGGCATTAAACACTGTTAACTCCAGCGTCTTTATCTGATATTCCCTGTTTAAGAAGACGTTCGTTGTGCAATATAAACACTTTCTGAAGCCATGTTGTTCTCTGTTAAACAGGTTATTGGATTTCTTGTATGTCGTAATGGTCTGTTTGACTATTCCTTTCACTATTTTAACTGCAACACAGGTGAGTCTTACAGGCGTGCAGTTAGGTGGAAATTATTTAGGTCCTGTTTTATGTATGGGGGAGACGAATGCATCGTTTCAGTTCATATGATACAAACCTTGATCGAATGACATATGGAATATCACAGTCAGCGTGGCTGCGATATATTAAGCAAAACATCTCAAGAGTTCTTTTCGGTATAAGTCGAATATCCCGGCCTTTCAACAAATGACCGTGCTTCATCTTCTTTCGAACTATCCAGGGTTGAGATAAATAAAATGAGTTATTGCCATTTGCAACGATGTTTTTGAGTCAATTTACCAGTTTTGTCCGACGCTATGGAGTTGTATAATTCCATGTCTGCATCGATAAAGGTTTAACCGGTAATACAACAGGATTCACATTTGCTTAAGCGGAAGTCATCTACTAGATATTATGGTCTAAGATATATTAAAAATAATTCGAAATCTTGCCGTCTACATTTCACATGCCCTTCAATGGTGTTCCAGTTTCTCAACTGCTTGTATGATTGTGTTATATTTAGTTTGCAGGACAACCCCGCCTTTACTACGGTATAATCTATCACGCTTACTGAATAAGAAACCAGTGAATTGAATTTCATTACCGAACGTTTCTGACATTCTTTATGTTTCTGAGATACCAATGTCATCAACAGAGAAACGGCATGCCTTCCTGCGTTAACTAGGTCTCAATCGATCCAAAAATTTGTTTTATGATTCAATTAAAGCAAATGTGCTCAAAGACAATGAAAAAAGCCAACATTAGCAGTTTCAAAAAGGCCGTAACACTTTTGCATACATACATTATTCAAAGATATACTCAACGATGCAGAACAAACAACAGTGCTTTTGGTATTTTGTATCTGTACACGTAAAGTACGGATGACAAACTTATTTAGAGATAAACCGTTACTTTCTGTAAATAATTTAACTGAAATAAATTTAATTAAAGCATAAACAGTAGTCTTGATGAGTTGGATTACAATTAAATACTTTTCGTTAGTCGCCGAAATAAGTCAATTCATCAACGTGCATTTTGTTCAACATCCAAACATTTATTCTGTAGTTTTTCTTAATTTAAATGTCTGCAGTCAGCTATGAAATTAAGACTAATATTCCTCAAGTTTCTTAAGTGTGCTGATGACCCAATCGAATTGAATTTCAAATAGAAAGACTTGTCCGTATACGGATCATACGTATGCAGGGAAAGGAGCACTCAACGTAGTTTAATATATTTACAGATATCTGAATATTTGTCTCTTGAAATCACACCAATTTGCCTTTGGATGTTTGACGTCGTTTCATCTCATTAAAATTGGTTCAAAGTCTTGACAATTCCAACAGTTTGATCAGAAATACTACATAGAATTTCGGATGTATACAATAAAATATCCGACTGACACGTCCAGTTTATCATGCAAAACTTTAGGAGGTTTCGAAGTCTTATCAAGTGATCATGTACTGACCTTTGAAGAAGTAAATTAACGACTTCCACCGACTCATATGCCTCTTCGTTTACATATCTGTGACGTACGTTTTCATGAAAACTACTAGGACAATTATCATGGCTATGTTACATAACGTCACAGAGAAATTTATGTGTTGATGAACGTTTCAAATCACTTTCATATTCGCCGATCGAAAGCAACATCAATAATCATAACTTTTGTAAATTAAAAACGGCCCTTTAAAAGCATCCTGGTAATCCGTATCCTGTCGACCGTTCATTGAAACTAAGCTAGAAAGACAATCTTACATTAATTTTACTATTGAAAACTATTATATGTTTGCTTGACATTTCATGTTGCGATGATTTAGTTTGACGTGTTTTACAAAAAGTACTTTACTTTGAAATTGTTCATTTTGAATCTGCTGGCTCTGACTATCAACCATATGTCAGATTAGGTTGGTGAAGTATACTGTATTTATTTAAGCGTTGATGTTGCGTAAACTGCAGATGCATCCAATGAAATAGACCGGGATAGCTGTCCATAGTGTACATAGAACGGAGATTGCGTAGTTTTTATATAATCTCCAACACTCACCTGACAATCTTCCGTTGGGACATTTAATGTTGATGGTGATTCTGATTGTACGATGCTGGAAAGATTGACTTACAAAGTTATGTGATCATAAATCAAAATATGATTAATTAATGTCTTACGCTAACAACTTGATCATTTAACATAAAAGACAGTAGTGAATCAAAGTAGTAAAACTTTGACAGTGATCTAAGCAACACCAAAACGTAACAATAGGCCTGTTTGTAAGACGGTTAAGGAATAAATGAATTATCTTGTCAACTAAATAAGTTAATTATTTATTTATGGACTTCACCACTGAGACGGATTCTTAGGTTGTGCATGGGCTCCAATTCGAAACCCTAAATATGGCTCCAGCGATCAGTGAGTCAGGTCATGGATTAATTTTATATTTTAATTTTGTTGTCTTAGATTTTCCTAATCCAGATATATTTCATTACATATTATACCTTAAATACGGCTTCTATTAGTCTTATGCAGCATATAAGACAAACATTTATACTGTAACTATCATTTTACTAATGATAAGTATTATTTCTTTTTATCTCGTGACGATATATTTGATCTTCCTCATTAAACACTATTTGTTTATCTTCCTTTGCCTTCGAGTATTTTTGAAAAATCTATTTCGATCTAACATCACCGCTTTATTAGTTGTTTGTTCTTCGTAGTTGCGACAGTAGTTTTGGAGGTTCTTGCATTTTTCAGTAATCGATCCGTTATTATTTTAATCAGGTTAATCAGATTGAAGGTTACCGTTAACGTTTTGTTTATCTTGGTGTATATCCTTAAAAATATTAGTGTTCTGCTATTCAATTTTTCTCAAAACAAACTCAAATCTAGTATGTCCCATATGCCTAACTCATAAACTGTCACCAGAATTATTTCTTTCCTAGTGATGAATTTGGTTAAAAAGACCGATTTTTATTCGATCTCGTGTCCTGTATTTTCGAGAATTTCGTTGAGAAAGTAATTCAGGGACGACCATTGAGAGGCCACTAGGTGCGATGAACTTTGTCCACCCAAGTACTAGAACAAAATGAGTGTGTTAGACTAGTGTCAGGAATGAGAATTATGATATACAGTATTTGATTAGCGTAAGATATTCAAAGCTTGGTTTTGTGAATTTCGAACGATTTTTGAATAAACAAAAGCCTACATACTTTTCCCTGCTTGTTTCTGTGTTTTCGGAAAATGAAAGTAGATTATGAGGAAAATAGTTAATTTCAGTTTGACATTTTAGACTACCAAAACTAGAAAGTGAGTAGTCTTATAAATACTGCAACATTTTAATAATGAATTGTATGCTCAAGTGGGAGTGCGAAGTTAATCGCAAAAAATTTCATGTCAATAATCAATTAACTTGCCATAATAATCTAAATCTCAACAACGATAACGGACATTGAGAACAGTGGCTCTTCATGGGCTGACTCCAACCGAAGCAACATTGAAAATCAAAGCAAATTGTACAGATTTTTGACCAGGCAGTCGCATCGATAACCCTAAATGCATTAGAAATTAGAACGTTCAAGGATATCGGTGCAGATGATATAGTTCCGATCAAACAGTCTGAATTCTCATCGCCATCCAAAAATCAGTAAAACATTGATGCGACCATCTTTGTCCGTTTCGTCCAGATAACATGCTAACGCAGTGGAAAAAATTGAGAAATGACATAAAGCGTTAGTTTAAAATGTTAATTAGCTATTTATATATTTCACCTTATTACTTCTTTCTCGAATTATATTGTGTATGCGCAATAATGTCCACCATCATGAGAATTGCTGGTACGTTTACTGTCATAAACATTTGCTTTGATAACTTCAATTCGCTTTGCTGATACGTTGTATGTCAATTTGAACCAATGGATACAAGTCTCAGGATCTTTGTTACTCAAAGCTGACCGACTCCACAACAACTGCTAAATTCATTCAGTATCATACAGTTTAAAGTATTCGAAACTGAACAACTAAGTATTGTTGGTTTATTCAGAAAAATATCCCAAAAAACAATTATACGGTTAAGTCTAATGCTACCCTTGAACGTTAAATGGTGGCATTACCCTATTGGTCGTTTCCATACTGATCAGTATTTATTTCGCGTGTCATTTTCTCATTGGTCAATATTACTTCTTGTGTCATTTTTCGGTTGGTCAATATTCATAGTAATCCTAACTGCATAAATATGCAATTGTTTGTAAATAATTATTCTGCTCCTGACCAAATAAAAAACTTTTTCATCTACGGTTCGTGTTCTGATGTACTGGAGATTCGATGCAGTTTTGGGGTCGTACCGGGATATCTAGAGCTGGTCAATCGGTGGAAATTAGGGTAACCACCTTGTTATGCACGATAAGTGCACAGTGTTTCTTCAATATCTCTGGAAAAATTAATAATCAGATGTGCGTGGTCATGTGTTTTAGATCACTGACTAAATTAACAGATGTCCGAATAATTATCTGAATCGTTTATGGCCAGTAAAATTCATTCCCCCTTGTTTCACGAATTCTATTTGATTGATATGAAGCATCACAAGACATTCGATGGTAACTTTGCCTATCAAATCGCGAAGCGATACAAGGTCTTTCCTGTTAACTTAAATTGGGCTGATTTACCTGTAAGTAAGTGAAATACAATTGAAATTATGGGTAAAATAAAATAATAACCGATCTCATCTCATTGTAAACATTACAATGTGGCTTTATTTATATGTTCAATAAACCAATGCATTATACCGCCATGTGAGTCCACAACGAAATAGAGGGTGTTACTATTCATGAATGTCACACTAAAACAGCTATTGTATCGACGATAGATACTCGTAAGGAATGAAAATATCTATTGTCATAGTATAAATTATTACCGACAAAATAAATAATTTCAAAATGGATAGTGAAAGGCGAATGATAAACTATCCTTTCGCAATATTCAGTCGTTTCACATTTCATTCTTTAGATAGAGATTGAACCACTCTTTTCCATATTTTGAAGGCTATGTGGATTCACGCCAATCACATCTAGTATTAGAATTCAACAACATTTTTTTATGTCACTATCCCTTCCTTTGTTATGTACTTAATAAATTGCTTGAGTAAATTCGTTTAGGGTTTTTTACCTGTCTTCCTCTAGTTCAATCGAGTCTCTTCTTTGTTATTTGTGTGTTTATACTGGTTATTGATATACATACAAAAAAATACACACCTCTTTCAAGTGATTTTTATTTCTTCGCTTTATTGTTGAAACATTTGTTCATCGAATTATCAGGTTTCTCATTCTTAACACTAATAGTACACTTGACATCTTACTACCGAGTTGTACACTTTATTGTTCGTTACGTTATGTGTTTGATGTTTATCAATTAGATGTTTCTCTTACATGAGTGGAATTTGTTCGTTTAAGGTAAATAACGCTAAAGCTTAGAATGATGAAATTTTCAATATTTTTAGGCCTGTTGGGACGCCTACTCTGCAGAAAATATAATCATTATTTTGGTTTGGTTATTGCATATCAAAAAGTATTCTACTCCGTGGTATTCCTAATATCTCGATTTACATTAATTGATGGCTTTAAATCATTGGTGACTGTTTTTTGCAGTTATCTATAGAAATGGAATTAAAGACCATATCAAACAATAAGCTATAGATTTCTAAAGGTTCATAGCCAAATCATTTTTCAATACGAAACAGAACAGCACGCTTGTGGCCTTGAAATTGTCAGCGGTTAGTGGAACGCCCTGTGCTTTGTTTCAGTTAAGAAGCTGAATAAATGCATTTTATGTATCTCCTCTCACCTAGTTACTCATAAACAGTAGAAATGTATCTCGAGATTTTTGAACGTGAAAGTTCTGTCATTCAAGATTGAAGACAAAAACAAACAAATATCGACCTACCTTGAATTGTGCGATGGATTTCAGTTTTGTTTTCTTTACCAGAAGTGGGTTCGCACATCCAGTTACATTAGCCAAAATGATAGTATCCATATGATTTCCAAACAGAGTAATTCAAAATAGTGACTGACTCAATGAGTTCTGAATCCTTTTAAATAACAAAATACATTTACTTTAACAATCAATTTGTTTAAATGTAAGAAAAAAATCAGCCAGACATTCTCAGTTGCGGCAACTATTTCATACTGACTTGTGTGTTTAAAAAAATACCGATAAAATTTAAGTTATTCCTTTAACCAATTGATCTTTGTATCACATTCAATTGATAAATCGAGCTTGAATCTGTATTTATAGCCAGACAACTATGAACTGGGTGGGTGTCATAATTAAGATGAGAAAACTACGAACATTTATTCATTTTAAAAAATTTAGGGTTGACAAGAGAATTTTCGGCACTGTGAATATATGGATTAGAAAGAATGTATAGATTAGCATGTCCGGAATCCAGAATAGTATGTGTGTTAATAATTGTGTATCATATTTCGTCTTAGAGAAGATATCGATTAAATCAGTTTATACATAATTGTAACCAATACGTATGTATATTATAACTGTGATACTACTTATTATGATGGTTATTTAAAATTAGTTGTAATGACAGTTCTGTTTTGTTTTTAATCGATTACACTGAATAGTCATTCAATTTTGGATGATTCAATTTGAAATCGATATAACATGTGCAAACTTGCTTTTCTCCGTACTATAAAATTAATTACACTGATAAATGAATGTTCGTAGTGTTCCAACTCATTTATGTCTTACCTTAACCGATGACTTTGATCTCATTAAACGAAGACAAACATAATGAAATACTCAATATTCTTTCTTTCATTTCCGTTTACATAGAATTTCAAGTGTTTGACCACTGATATATCAAGTAACATTTCAAAACCAACTTATAATCCACTTGAACTTCGCATTATTGTTCTGTGTTGTTTAAGAACTTTGTGTTTCCTATCCGTGAAAAAAGTTAAAAAAAACTATTAACAATAATGAAAGATGTAAATGCGTTAACATGATAAATGCTTTTAGTTATAAACTTTCTAATTCTTTCGTTTTATCAGGGTTGCATCACAGTTAGTCATATGACTGAGAATGACCATAATCTGATGATCCAATGAAGTGAACTGACACAATATTTTCGAGATGTCGACCATGGTTCTAATGGATTAATAATCAGAGCAACTGTGTGAACGGTCTAAAATCGTTAAGTCATAGGTTGTTACCACTTTTTGTTCATCTTGTTTGTGCACAGCTTTTTCTCTCCGATCACATCACTCACAGTTGCATGGGATTCTCTAAACAAGGATATGTTTTTATACTCTGTAATGGGTTCTCATTTCAATAGTTTTCATACACCATTCATTTTTCTTATATCTACCTCCAGGATTCGAGGGCAAGGATTGCATTGTGATGGACTTTGGATATTACGCCAACATATGTTCCTACCACCTTTAAAACCATTACTCAGTTTCCTCTTTAAATATAAATGTATTTGTTTCAATCTCATGAACCTTGCATGACCTTGACGATTTTCTCAGTTATATTATGGCGTAGAAGACAATTTATTTAGCCTCTTCAATGCATAATGCCAAACTCTTTCTCATAGAGAAGGAAGCCGATACATTGTCTAGAGTAAATTTTCAGTGATGGCTCAATAATGGTCTGCATTTTCCTGATTCGGTTCGATCATGATCGATTCTTATAGAATCCAGACGTTTGATCTCACCACTGGGAATATACGCAATCCGCTACGCGGCTAAACAGCAGTGTTGAAAGTATTTCCTGGCACTGAAAGTGTTTTGATGACTCTATAGCTCAGTTCTCACATTTTTCAATGTTTTTTTTCATATCTTGATGAGAAATCCTTCTTTCCAGTTCATAAGTACTTGTGTCTCATCCAAATCTTCCCGAATACAACATGGAGGAAGTTTGCAGACACGTCTGTGTGTGAATTCAATGCTTCAGGTAGTATAATATCTGCTCCCACTACATTCCCTGTTTTGATTTCCCTGACAGTTATGGCAATTTTTTAAACCGAGTGCTAGGTGATATCTATAGGAAGGTCTGTATATGCTGTTTTGATATGCGTTATCCGAAAATGCACAACTTCCTTGAGAGTGTTCTTTAATGAATCATGTATTCGAAAAATTTTAAAACGAATTTTTGACACTCAAGTTTATTACATTAGATTGAAGATTTACCAAAACCATTCATTCAAACAAAGTCCAAGAAGTTTGATTAACAGTGACAATAATTGAATAGTGACTTGAAAATCGACATTATCTTGGTATACATACTTCCTTTACAACTAGAACTTGTGATGTTATTTGTGATATATGTTTCTTGAAACTATCGTGGATTACGGAAACATCTGAGAGCTTGTTAAATTGAAGTTCAGATTTAAATTAATGCAAAGAAAGTACATGTTTGGCATATAAGAAGTTAGCTTCAAGACAAATTTTGCTTGTTTCTCGAAATGAGGTTATCGTGTGATTGCTGTTCATTACACGTTTGTATCAATTCATTATGTATGAAATTGTTTACGTTGCCGTTCACTGGAATATACAATTTGTTACTGGACTGATCAGTTCGAAAAACCAATATTTACTCATGTATATATTTCTCTATTTTTCATTTGAACTAGTGTTAATTAAATAAAATCTGATGTATCAGAGTAATATCAAAGCTATTTTAAACTAGACTTGTTTTTAAAACAAATGTGAACATTAGAATGAATAAGATAAACTTATGGTTGATGTCGCACACCATAATTATTCTAAGCTATTTCGTTGGTCTCATTTTATACTGAGATTTCAATTGAATATTCGATAGAATAGAATTTCGATCCAGTTTACCACACAAAAAAATTAACTTAATCTTTAGTGACAATATAAAACCCACTTAAGTAGTGTAAATTAAGCATGGATTTACAAATATGAGGAACAAATGAAGAAAACTTCACATTAAAATTAGCAATTTGAGCACACAGAATTGATCTAAGATCATATTACCCGTGTTTCATGATTTCGATGACTTAAACCGGTTCTATTGGCAATGCAAATCAAATTCATTATTTACTTAATAGTAAAATGCATGTCATTCTGATGATCTATCTGTGTAGGTAGCTAGTTGGCACTTGGTTTCTAAAACACGCTAAGCAGGCATTGCTAATGGGAACGACCAACTACTTAACAGTGAATAAATTTTCACAGAACAGCTGCAACTCTACAGACGGATTGTTTTATGTATCAATGCATGACTTTTGCAAATAATTTTGTCTTCGCGATCAGAAAGAAAATCACTTTCGGTGAATCATTCAGAAGATTTACATCACATGTGTCATAGTGTTTTTTAAATAACAGCAAAAAGTTATTTTCGAACATCACATAGAACAAACAACTAACACTTGATGAGCTAACCTGTCAAGAAACTACGTGATCAACTCTATTAGTTACCAGGTTAGGATTCATAGGCGATTGTGTCAGCTAACGGTTGTGCTCTACAACTGTCAACCATTCCCAGAATGTCTAAATGGAACATTGAAGTATATTCTCCGACTCTAGTTGAAGTTCAAAAGGCTATAGCTTATGTGAAACAAGACACAGCAGGTGGTCCGGATGGATTTAGTAAAGAGGACTTCAAAAGTGATAGCCTAGTTAAAGCGATTAGGTTAACTAACATCTTCACGTTAATCTGTGAGTCGTATGTAATCTCATCCAACAGTATGCGTTTTGTCGCAATATATTTGTAGATGTAAAAATCAGACTATGATAACCGTATTGGGTTTGAATTGACTGACATAGCACCTAAAATACTAACCTCAATAAGTATCGGATGCCTAAGGGAGATCTTTGAAGTGAGAACATGAAAATAAGGGGCTGTTTTCCGATCTAGTCATGGTTACATCCCCAGATCTCAGAACACAGTCTTGTCCATCAGCATAAGATAACATTGGCCTTGCTTTTAAAGCAACATTTGACTCTGTAGACCGCGAGATTCTGTGGTAGTGTCTGTCATTGAAAGGCGAACCTTAGGAGGAAATGAATCTGGTAACGGTTTTTAAGTTGAAAATTACATATCGAATCATTTGCTTTTGCAACGTCAAGTTGTGTCCGTCAAGACTGTTTACTTTCTCCATTTGTGTCTAACTTCGTCATAGACCTACTACTGGAAATAACATTCTCGTCGATTGAATTTTCGGACATTGACCTCCTACATGGAGGACCACCTATGGACTAAGAATTCGTAGATAATGTACTCATATTTAGGGAAGATCACCAAGCAACAATGCCGGGATGTGCGAAATATGCTTCTTCCCGCCTATATGCAAGTTGTTGCTTCAGGACTGGCCTGTGTCTTCACCTGAATAATGGTTAGAGAGTGTGGTACAACTTTACTTACCGCGAAATTCTGATCGGTTAAATCGATTTGGTGTCTGACGAAATCTCAGCACGGATCAAAAAAGCTCGTTAGACTATTGCAAACCTACGTCACCTATGGCGAATGCGAGATATCTGTTTCTCAAAAACAAAACGAGTAAACTGAGTGGCAGTTCGTTCTGTTTTAAATAAAGGCTTAATACTTCACTATATTTGTACTAATTATTTCTTCTTGCACTATATGCTTAAATGGATTCTTTCTTTTATATATTAAATACACACAAATTTACACACATATAAATTATGAATTATTTTGACAGAAATGACACTTACCTTGGAATTCCGATCAGCCCAAATGAGTTGGAGTATGACGAAATCTCAGCACGGGTTCGAAAAGCTCGTTCGGCCTTTCTCAACATACATGACTTGTGGGGATGGCGTGATTTCCGTCTACCAACCAAGCGACGAGAATACAGCAAGGCAGTTTGTTCTGTTTTTTTTTCTAACTGTAAAACGTGGTCATTAGGAGTGTATTCACCATTTGTTTTCCTTAAATCGTGGAATTAAAGTGAGTTTATACTTTTTTACTACGTACGAATTATTTCTTCTTAAACTATATCGTAATAGACAATCTTTCTTTTATATATAACCATCATTGAATCAACTGGTTCTATAAATCTTATTTTTATCTTGTTGTGCTTATAACGTATGGCAACTTGGACCGATACATATATGTGAGTGGTTCTAAATTGTAGTTGATTAACTTACTCAGGCGATAATCATCGTATCAAATACGCATAAGACGGTGTTTGCAGTGGCGTGCTTACAACAATTGATGTTTGCAAGTTACTGAGGAAGTCATTATTGCATTTAGTCACTCGCTCTTTTGAAATAACAACTGCATCTGTGTAGTTCTGTCAAATATTTCACTGTTCATTGATGAGAACACGACAAGTCATGAAGGTTAAAAAACATTGTATATTTATAAAGGTTTACAGAGTAGATGATGAGAATAAAATGATTAACTGAGATTGACATATCCTGAACACCAGCGACCATAAACTCAGAGTTATAATAATTTATAGAATAACATGATGGTTTTGATCGACGTTCATTAACTCATCCAAAATTGTATTGTTCATACGAGTAATTCTTGATGATTCGGCAATGGTATATAAGTTCGACATTTATCACAGGAGGAGAAATAGTTTTCTTTTTTGATTGGTTTTTAATGATGTATCTATATCCAAATTCCTAACACATGAGAAGCGATATGTGTATATAACCAACGGAGTGAACAAGCTAACACTGTGTGTTCCATATGACGTTAATACTCTGCAGAGACTTCATTTATCTTCTGAGCTTATTGGAGCAACAAGATCAATCTCTTTTGTCATTTTGATGTGCTATCAAGTATTCAATCACCATGAACTATGAGTTAAATCAGTTAATTTTATTTCTAATAGAATCACTTATCCTATTGTTCAATACAAAGACAGCTTAAACAAAGTTCAATGAAATTAATAAATAACCATGAGTTAACAAAGTTGGTTCAAAGTAATTTGTGAATTTCTTTATAAATTTGTGTTAAATTATTTTACTGTGAACATCACAATCGTTCCACGTGAGTTGTTAATTTCTATCGAATAGTGTGAATTAAGCATGAGTTTGGATGTCTATCAACAACCATATTTGTAACGATGTCAAAAGATTCACCGCCTTCAGCATTCTCCAAAATACCACATAATTTTTCCTGAAAATCATTGAGAAGAAATATGGAGAACGTTATGAAGTAGCAGGTTATATACAAAAAATCAACAAATCATAAATGTAAATGTTCAACAATGCAGAAATTTATTTGCATAAAAGGTCGGATGGAAAATTTACTTTCATTTCAATAGCACAGGAGATGTAGAAAACTTAAAGAAGGATCCTTAACCACGATATGTGATACTTGATATCATTTTCATCACGCAATCTCCAACAGTAAGACCTTCATGGAATTACACCGTAGTGTTTGAGTGTTGTACGTGTTTCAAGCTAAAGTTTGTAATTTTATACTTAATAGAACTAGGTACAGGACCATTAAAAACAGAGCATCGTTTGATGTGATAAAAAATCTCATTCATTTCAAAAGACTATGAAAAGACAGAAATTGTCATTCCTGATGCACACAATGAGATCATCAGAATACTAAAAAAAGTGGGAGGTCGATCATGTTTTGTTTGCATAACGTCAGAAACAACAAACTTATATTAAATACTATTTATTGCAGTGAATAAATTTGTCAGTGGTAATTATCTTGACCATAGTGAGTTCATACACGTTGATGACTTTAAAGCACCGTATGCTGTGTCCAGCTTAGGTAAAATCTAATGACATCATTTTTCATTGGCATTCAATCTTCGTTATTCATCTAGTAATGATGATACGGCAAACTAGTCAGACGAAATTCTGATTCTGTCAATGAATGCGAATGAAAAGTTTAGTGTTTATGTAATCCACGAAATTAAATATCTCCATAACTGTATGGTGAATTCTCGCTTATTTCAGTTTAAATTGGAATTAGTGATAGTGGAGCGGGAATTTCTAAAAATAAATTGTTCAACTATCTTCTTCGAAGCTACTTCCAAAATGTTGACATTCGCAACTGAAGATCATCTAAGCGAAACGAAAAAAAGGACATTTCATTGCATGTAAGACATTAATCGTTCCATTTAACAGATTCAGCTATGAACGCGTTCGAAGATTTGACGATCCATTTGTTCTCGGTGGTCTCATAATAACGTAAGTAATATATGTTTCCAATAAATGTTGATTCACATCATGGCAAATGATCATACTGAAGTGAATTAATATATTTATTTCAACACACGAACATTGGTTAATGGAGCGTCGGATTTGTGTGTGAACTGTGATATGTTTCGGGCATCCAGACCGAAACATGTGGTTTCCTCAAAGTTTTACACCCGGAGACATCGAAATAAACGTTTGATCGACAAGGCAGTGTAGCACTATTAGGAGAAGCCAGGTACCGATAATGGATTCATACGCCAGTTTTTCTTCCAAAATCCTGTAACCTATGTGTACCGAATTTTCAAACACACCTATGTCGACTTTCCGTGCACACTGACCCGAATGAAGTGACGGATATTCGCTCTTTGTCATCTTCATTTTCTAAACAAATCTCTCGACACGAGAAGGAAATGAGTAGTACGTTTCTGTCAGTGACTGTATACTCTTGTCCATGTGATAGCATTTCGAGAAGTAGAGCGCATTCGCCTTAACCTTGTCCGAACAACAGCATTTCGGGGATGAAATTAGATATTTAAGATGACCACTCAATAATAATTTTACTCATCCATTATTTTGACTAGTTTTACAAACCTTACAGATTACTTAGCTGGGAAGTTAAGGAATTTGTTCAAGCTTTTTTATGTATAGAGATTATGCGGAACATTGATGCACATTACTTTGAACTAATGTATCTGTGATTTTAGTATGCTGTACATTTCTTTCCTTTGTTTTTCAGATGTATCGGATTGATTCTTGGAATAATAATAATAGTCATTAGAAAACTGCATTTTGCATCTGTGAAGAAAAGTTTTTTCATCGTTATAACAGTCAGTTTTATGTGGTTTCAAAATTACTATCATGATAGTTTCATCAAACTATCGATTGATTTTAGTTTATCTTTATTTGTTGATTAGTAAAAATGTTGTCATGTTAGTATGATAACGGATATCAAGAAAAAAGAAATCCTTGAACGTTGACTTGGACGTGGATGCACATAATACCGGTACATTTTTCTCTGATCTGCGTTTGTTCTCATGACCATTTGTAAGATTTGAAAACACAGAATAACTAAACAAATTAGTTTAATGTCAATTTAATTTGTACAATCGTCCACACATTTTTTATATCACTGAACTTGTGTTCTATGATACACAAGTCATCAGTTAGTGCTTCGATTCGCAGACATTGCTAGCTGTCGTAATTGTTCGTTTAGCCGACTTGGTATATTTCACACCTTTCAGGTGATAAATCTCTTACAACGTGGTCATTTGTTCAGGATGAGCGATGTCATTATGATTGAATTGGTTACGGACTTCTTGGTACGTGTTGATATCTATTATATTCATTTAAAGCATTTCAATGCAATGCAGGAGAGTGAAGATAATTCTATCACTATTTGTCAAGTTGTTGACTGGTTGAACTTCTGAACTAGCCGTAATTTAAAACGTTTTCTTTTTCAGATGATAATTATGATTGTTGGTTTAGCATTACTAATTTCATGTGCAGAAGTGTATGAAATATTAATTTCTCTACCTGCGGCTACCGGATTGACCATCTTAGCAATTTTTATGGGAATAAGGCTAAAAGATTTAGAAACGAAATTCATCACGATCTTGTTCTTGACATTTTGTTTATCTACAGGAATCGGATTCATTCTCTTTGTTATCGGGATGATATTCTATGACGTAAGTTGATCTTATCATGGCTTTCCACAAAATGGTAGTGATTATTGATTATTATTGATTTGCAAATGGTTTTCTTGAATAGCATAAGTTTTCTTGTTGTGGAGTTTACACTGTATGTTGTTGGCACAAAGCTTCATCATATAAAGTTATCATTTGAAAAATTGATTCTCATTACTGTGTATATATATTATGATAATGTTACAAAATGATAAATAAAGCAAAATCGGAAAAACACATCTACAAACAACGATTTCACATTCGTGGAATCGGTAGATCGAATGTTTAATCATACAGTCCTTGAATAAACTTGTTCATTGTCTAGACAAATGTCAAGCATGAGACAGGACATGTAAATGATATAGAAATTCAGAAAACACAGTGATGAAAGCGTACATGAAGTGGTACATATTTGTTTGAAATCGGTAGAGTAAACTAGTTGAGAAATACTGTTTCTTAACTAATACTTATGTCGATTCATGATAAATTGAGTTGAAGCATTTTCTTTTTTTTACTTCAGAATGTTTTACAAGGTGATGCCTGGGTTTGTTGGGGCTGCGCAACGTTTGTTGTAAGTTCTCAATAAATATATAAATGTTAATACAAACCGTCCATTGATTAACATTCATCCAATTATAGCGTCCTACAAAATTTAGAACTTTGATTCATTAGTGTCTTCTGAACACAGCATTCACTGGAATTCATCATGAAATATTTGGAAGAAATTATTACGAGATGTGTAGCTTGATGGCTGCAGGGTAGACGTTGATTGGTTCCATGTCTCAATTTGTATGATTCTCAATTTACACAAACGTTCATCTCTCAATAATTAACAGATCAAATTACAGGGCACATATTGTTTATTTGTTATGTGTGAGTACTGAGCAATCACTAGGTTAATAACCCTAAACCTGTAAAGACTTATTATTTCACTGATACACATAATGATATGAATGCATCAATGTAATCATCAACGTTTTTTTAATTGCAGGCGATTATATTCACAACAGATTATCTGCAACGCAAACAGTTTTCTAAAATGTACAACATATTCCTATTGTTTTATGAATATTTCGCGCTTAACATCACTTCAGAGTTTTTTGTAAATTCACTAATGCATTGTAATTGGACCAATGTGAACAACGTATTTGAGCTCAAACAACAACTGAAAGAGATAATGATTAGACATGATGAATAGCTGCTATTCCACTGGATGTTTTGATTGTTTTACAGGTATTCACGTGAAATATCTTGCAGATTTTTGTAAACTACTTTGTTATTTATAATAGATGTTCTGTTTATTAGACGTTTGCCTGTTCGATTATATTTTGGTGTTGTGAATATTCTTCTGAAATGCAAATAACCAATGAAACACATTCCGTTTGTATTTAAAATTCAAACAAACCAAATTGACTTCAATGATTTGTTGAACGATTGTCTATTCAAAAATATACTTGTGTCGCGACTAAGACACCTCATATAACTTGAGCACCAGAACGCTACCTCTCTACCAAGTTGAAATGCAAAGACAGAAGACCATTGAAAGTTATGCTAGTTCAGACAGTGTCGACAACTGTAGTCGAAAATATACTCATTTATTGATCGAACACAGTTTTATTATTACTTAGGATAAAATCATATGTGTAAAAAATACCCAATTATAACGAATCACTAAGTATAGTTCATGTCCATTGAATACAAGATTATCGTACATTATGCAAAATGAAATATCATACGATAATGCAGAACAAATACTACACTGAATGACCATCATATTGAATCAGAAAGGAATTGATGTTGAAAAAGCTCATAATTATTAAATCAAAGGAATTTCAAATTTTCTTATCATATCAGGTTGATTTTGTTGGTCTGATAACGTTTGTGCTGGTACTCTCGACAACACTAAGAGCCGTGAATTCAGCAATAAGTAGGGAACGAAAACGTATTCGCTTTTCGGTAATACATAGTGCCTTTCGAACTCCACACTAATTGTTTTTCGTTGACAGTAATATTTCATTGTCTACAGTTTCAATCTGACCTCACTCTCATAACTCTTCCGTTTGACAACTTGTATCAATATCAATATATTCGGTGACCGCTAATTGATCTGACTACCAGCTGGCTTGGCTGCTGTTAATAGTTAATTTCACTGTATGTCCTGCTCAATAAGGACGTTGGCATTCCGTGCACCGAAAGCACTGTGAAAATCAAGTAATTAAACTGAAACGTAACTTCGATTTTCCGTAAATTGTTGACAGAATCCAGCAACGTGAGTACGGTTTCTGATTGATAATAAGAATTTAATATATCTAAATGTGTCATCATTGCAATGGTAAGTGTATTTTGGATAAAAAATATTTTATCGCTGGCCATAGTACCAGTCATAATGTTTAGAAGCACAATGATTTGCTTATCGAAATCCTTAAATGTTATTAAGAGGAATATTCATAACATTACAAGTAGAAATAAACTACAGAAATTGCTTTTCTCCATAGATTCAAAAACGTACTAAACTTAAATGAAGACAAGTAATTTTGGTATGACATATCACAAAACTAAATTATAAAGTTCCAACAGTCAATGTCAGTGAATTCAAAACCCAGTGGAGTTTCAATAATGCGTTATATATATTATTTCTAGATTACAAAACCAAAGAACTAAAGCGGGTACCATTCTTATACATGGTTCAAAAGCTTGTCAGTGTTAAAAAAAGGGTTCAGAGACCTAAAAATCGTAATGCATGAAGTAGGGGCAATCATTCATATGGCTACAGAATAGTCGAAATCTAGGGCCATGATAAAGTTTCAAAAACTCTTTGAGCCTCTATCACGCAGCTTGAACATTTATTGCGACTACTCTAGTTGTTTAGTACACAAAATTCTAGTTGTGAATAACGACACGATATACATAACCACGTCTATGTAGGAAAATGTACGCTCTCCAATCATCCCCATATATTGTACCATACTGCTGTAGCCAGCGTTACTTTTGCTTTTATTATCCAATTGGCAATCGCTTTCATAATTTCACATAACTAGGAATTACATGCTGGGTTTTCATCATGAACTGACATAAGCCATAATAAAATCTATTTTGCAAAATAAATGGAGGGTTATCGCACCAAAATCCGAAATCTGTTGTCATATAATTTGTCCACAAATCACAGTCTCGCCATATCATATGTTAAAGTTGCTCAATTATCACGTCTTGTACAGAATGTCCCGTGGAACGATCGTACGTTATCATTGGAGCACGCACCATTATCGTTTACTTGGGAGCAGGAGCGACCTGAAATACAACACAACAGTTAGGACCGTTAAATGCCACTGAAGTAATAGAACGGCGTACTGGTACAACAGATTTATATTTAAAAATCCGAAGATGCAGCTCAAATACAAATAGGCGAACGTACAAAAAAATGGATTTATTCATTGTTCTGCAGGTTCAGATTGCTTAGGGCTTGTTTGTATCCGTCCAGTAAGTTTACTCTTTGCTGCCCTGCAATAAGAAAAAAGCAAACTCACATCAGTAACTTCACATATAATTGATTTTTATTAACGCTACAGCATAAGGCACTGAAGTAGGCACCGTGACCTTGAAAACCATCAAACGCTCCTGATTTGCTCGTACAGAAACTAAAGTCTCGTCATAATTTTGAAATAATTTGTTGTCGATTTTTATGTCAAATGTTGAGTGATCACCAGTCAGATATGAGCATGTCAAACGTCGACATTTGAATTATATTTATTCTTCTCAAAGCATTTTGCTAGCCATAATGATGCCTCCGACTGTAAACGTCAAAAAATTTCACGAACACACTTGTATAATTTTTGACATCATTCGACACAATGATCTGTTAAATCAAACAAGTACACAATTAACTTTGTGAAACATAGAGGGGAAGCGTAGACTTAAGATTGAAGCAAGCCGGTACTGACAACCGCCTGTGGAATGCTTTTGCAATACAAAAGCCATGATATTCCCTTTCCCCATATTGCATGATGCCTCAGTGTCTCATATGGAAAGAAGTCATTTTTTAGACGCTGAACATGACAACATCACTAAGTGTCAGACCCGTAATTTTGAAATAGATCGAAGTCATAAAAGTAGATTTGTTTATAAGTCAAATGTGGCAGGAATAATTTTCAATGTGACATATTTTACAAATAAGTTGTTCGGGTTCATGGATTTCAACTTTACGGTTAAAGAGTGATTCTTCAATTTAACATGTCTGAGTGAGTTATACATTTTGTATATGTCACCGATTACTCAGTTCTCATAGATTCGAAAGAGATGGGTATAGGCTTTACCTATTTTTGTTACCAGTTAGATAGCATCTAGCAGAGATTTATTAACACTGCTCATCGCTTTGAGAACAACAGTGTCCGCCGATCAATAAGCGAGATCAAGTAGAATTGCTGGAAATTCTGCGTCTATTACGTGCAAAAATTTTCAATGAAAAGTGATGTGTGAATTGATATGTGTATATCTGATTAGATTCTGATTCTGAAAAATTTCTTCTTTAGCATTGCTTAGTTATTATTAATAATAATGGCTTAATTCAATATTATATTCTGATGCACTGTAAAATTCTCAGCACAGAGTATTTCAACAAGTTTCTTACACAACAATACAGAAACGAAGATCAAAAAATCTGAAAAATAAATGTACAACATTTCAGTTTAGAGACATGTTGAAAATATAGGTTATTGGCCAGATTAATTCTAGCAACCTGTTCATCACAGAATTTACTTGCTATGTAAGGCATTTAAGAGTTTTTAAACTTTTTCCTGCGTGCACAAATTTTAATGTAATTGCGTCTCGTTCTACCAGATGATTTACAAGGAGAAAGACACGTATGAATAAGACGTTGAGAATCTGATAAAATAACACCTGCCGGGAGTTTGCATGAAATTAAATGTCTATCCACAGCCATAATAATTACCGTGAAAGATTCAACACACACCTTGCTGACCGCCTTCAGCATTCTCCGCATTACAGCAAAGTCTTCTCAAATGTCCAGGAAAGAATAATGAAAAGCAACAAAGAATAATAGATATTGAGCAAGAATTATCGAATTGTAAGAGCAAACTCACTTGACTTTAATTTCATTGTGAGTGAATGAGTGATATGAACTAGGAAAGAGATCTTGTCGCTTCGATGTTCTCAATATTTGAACGAGGTTTCTACAGAGTAACCACGTCAGGTATAGCACCATCAAACCAATAATGATGGAAACATATTTCGTTCCTTAACAGAATGATTAGTTTTTGTGGTCGACATCGAAACAATTTCTTCATGATCAGTTGTCTTGAGGACAATGATGATTCTCATTCCGCGTCTATCGACCAGACAATTGCAGACGTAGCCACTGAAATGAAATTAATCTTAAACAAATCATCCTGTTGATAGAATTTCATTGCCGATTCCCATTTTCATTGTTTATTGTTGTTATCATCCTCATATTTTATTATACTTTTCTGTCTAATAAAGCCATTTCAGAAGTTTATATTTTCATATTTGTTTGATTGCTTTCAATACGATACGCAGCTTCATCGCCTTGTGGATCGGACCTTTAGGTCGAAGACTCCGTGTGTGGCCTCTCAAGAAAACCACCCGCTTCGGTCTGAGCACTCAGTTAGTATCACAGTTGACATATTAATCAATTGTCTTATATGGCCCATATGTATTTGTTGCTTCTCCGCAACAATATTTATGTGTTCAAATAAATAATTATAAATCAATGCATTACATCTTGACTAAATATCGAAATTCATCACACAAATATGAACTCGAATTTGCCATCTCCCAACTGCTACTAACAAATGTCACTACTCATAGCTATTTCGTATGAATTCATCATTTTTTCGTTGTAAAATTTAATAACAATAAGATTGAATTGCTATATTCTTACTTGAATATATTACTATTACTATTCACAGACCTTTGTTAGAATTATTTATTTACTTTTCAAATGTCATAGTAACCATTCTAGTACCAAATTTGATAATGAGTTATTTTGGTTAAGCACTTTCATTAACGTATCTGAACAGCACTTAGTGATGAAGATTGTGGCATTGATTCAGTTATAATTTTCAATAAAAATGTCAAAGCAATTCTACTATATGAAGCAAAAACCTATGTAACTACGAAAGCCATCATCCAGAAGATACAGGTGTTTATTAACAGTTATTCATGAAAAAAACTTCAGATTCATTGGCCAGACATTTTTAGCAACAATGCACTGTGGAAGCAAAAAACCAGATTTAAACGAAAATGAAATCATGAAGAGGGAAGTGCCTTGGACACAGATTAAGGAAACCTCACAAATGACAAATAACTCACTACATCGAAAAATAGAGAAAAACGTGAGAAACGTGAAGTATAAACGATTTTCCAGTACAGATTATTTTGGCGAATGCTAGTCGTTGGTCAATGCTCCTCAAGCTGCCAACTTTGGGGAAAATTTGGTCAGTTTTGGGAACATTAGACGAAAAACCGAAAATTTCCCCAGACCTGGGTTAATCCCCAAAGTTTGAGGAAGATTCCTCAACGTCTGGTGAAATTTTGTGGAAATTTTGTGGAAATTTTGAGTAATTTTGGGGAAATCCCCAAAGTGAACTGAAGGTTTTGGGAACACAACAGACTACTGAATTTTAGTAAGTAGTATAAAATAATATACGAAAGAACAAAGGAGCAACGGTTACGTCTGATAAAGCCTGTGAAGCCATGTGAAAGGGTAACGGACAAGATAAAAGTGATATCACCTTTGGTGTTTTCATGAAAACTGTTTTAACGTAATTGGTTTACGAAAACGTATTGACATCACGGAATACGTAGGGAGAATGCTTACGTACATTTCTTACTGGGATGTTTTATTAATTTTCGTCAATCGCAAAGTAATAAACTGTTACAGTGATTATGGTGATAAACACAATTATAATTAACATCCTGTGAATTTTGGGGAAATCCCCAAAAAGAATTTCAGTTTTTGGGAATATAACTGACTACTGAATCTTATTAGGTAGTATTAAACAATCTACATAAGAGTAGGAAGGGGAACGAGTAAGAACAATGTGGGACAAGGTTAACATATGTATTATAACAAACATATAAAGTAGTTTTAGTTCACCCTTTCTTTGGATCGCCATCCACGTTTACGTACTTTATATCTTGCGTCATGCAAGAAGGCCTGGCTTGCTGTAGCCATGGCGTGTATTATATCCTTATCCTGGCAGCTTGCACTTCTGCAACGTGATGTCAAAGCACCTACAAATATGTTAACACAGTAAAGTGGACTTAATTTGAACCGTCGAGTAGAATTTGTACTTACTAATACCAAATTTACTTCTGGTTCCGTGCAAGATGTACCTGTTTGCCAGTTCCGGAGAAAGGAGGTATTTCGGACAGGCTTTTCCTGATTTCCGAAGATCATCACATAGTAGATGGTATAATCTTCCCATCTAAAATTTTTTCAAACACCGGTTACAACTTACGAAATGATCGCGGAATTTTTGGTTCTCTAAAGCTCTCTCTAAAGAACGCAACTCGCCATGCGTTCGTAATGGGAAATTGATGGCATCAATATCCTTATCTTTCATATGCCTTTCACTTACGCCCATGGCTAAGCGTTCACATACAGCGATCAGTCTATCCATCTTGCTAGATAGTTCAGTGACCGCTTTCAAGATAATTGTGAACATGTGATTTATATCATCGCTCAAACTTGGTGGTGATGAAAGGTCAGCTTTTGATGAACTACTATATGACATTTGATAAGTGGGTACAAACCTCGCAATGAGAGAAACGTTTCTTGTCAAAATGTTGAAAACTGGAAATTCCACCGGGGCGAATCCAGACGCAAACTCAGCAACCTCTAGTCTTTCAGGGGTGCATAGATAATCTTTCTGCTTTCGTTTGACAGTTCTAACACAAATGATATAGTAAGTTGAACAATTTACCGTTTTGGCTTTTCAGCTTCACAGGGCTGTGTTTCATTGTTTCTACTAAGGTTATTATTATTGTAGCCCAATGCTGTTGTTAAGCACACTTTGATTTGCTGGGCAACACTGTAGTCGTCTAAAAGCAATAAATTAAAATTGATTACAACTTGCCACAACGATGCATAACGTTGCATTTTCTGACGCTAAATCGACTTCCAAAATCGACACCCTCAATAATGTCGTGCTCACTAACATCATCCCGATAAACATAATGGTCGTTGTTCAGGAGCTATTTGTTAGGAATGCAGACCACTTACTTGTTCTCCTTATCGTCAACTAAGATGTACTTTCCACTTTGATGCTGTAAACGAATGCGCAGGCGTGAAAAATTGTAAATTCATTGCATTGATGAAAATTCACCAACACTTGAGATGGTGGAGAAGATTTGTAGCTCAGGTGGATGATTTTGGTGGAGTTTTGTTCTCTGAGCTGGATGGTTTGGTCGTGGAGCTTTCATCGTTCTTCTGAAGGACATCATCAAAACAAACTTCACTTCTACTTTAAGTTTGTGCAGATGATGTCGTTCAGAAGAACAATGAAAGCTCCACGACCAAACCATCCAGCTCAGAGAACATAACTCCACCAAATTCACTAACACTTCCTGATGGAGGACGCGAAATCACTAATCAACAGACTATTACTGGCTAAAGTGCTATATTTGCAACAGTCCTTGAGAAATGATGTCACTTCTGCTACTAGAATGTATGCAAAATAGGGATAATGGCCTCATAATGTTGTGTGCGCGAACACATGAACCTACAAAGTATGTCTGTTAGTGTTATCCACGTGCATTCGTGGCTTAAGGTAGAACACTTAAACATACTTATATTACTGGAGGGAATAGGTCAGTATATAAATCGGTAGGATTATGGAATGGCCGGAACTTATAAGGACTCCATCACGTATTTCTGTTACAAACCCTGGTCTACCTTTGGCAATAACTACACTGGACGTAACTACATGAAGCAATAGCTGTATCTGTGACAATATTAGCCCACTGCTCTGTAGCTACGGTAGTACGCGATTCTGTGACGACAACTGAATTTCCTCAACCTTCTGTAATACGTTGCTCGGTAACAACCGAACAACATCACGTATTTTGCAACTTCAACCCGCCTTTTCGCAATCTTATCAACATGTCTATTTTTATTCTGAAAGAAATAATTGACTTAAGTAAGACTGTACATATACAGCAACCAAATTTTCCGACCTGCACTGCTAACAACTCTCCTGCATAGCTTTCAAATTTTTAAAAAGTGGTTTACAACCGACGACTCTTTGTCTACTGTTTGTTTGTTGATGTATTAAAACAAGAACTGAAATTCAATGGACTATCCCTCTGCATTGAATTAAAATGTAAATTAATTTATTGAAATTTACTACTTTGAAGCTTATTTATATTAAGTCGATGAAACGTTAGTGTGGAAAATTGCGCTACGAACATTTTGGGGATTTTCCCCGAAGTTTCCCCAAAGTTTGGGGAAAACTATTTCATTTTGGGGATTTCCCCAAAATTTCCTCAAAATTCCCCAGAATTTCCCCAAAGCTGTCAGCTTGGGTCGATTCGGATCACCAGGATTAAGTGAGTAATTGAGTACATTTAATTGCTGTTTTAACAGACGATGTTATTTGAACAGTAACAAATCGCACAATAATTTGTAGTATTGTGGTCTCTATCTTGTCTCTGTCAATATGTACGCTTGGTTATATGAACGCCTCTACATACGAGTGTTGAAAACTTCAATATCGCTCGGTTAGTCATTATCCGTTTCATGTATATTTGTATTCAAATTCGATTGTGAGTCTTTGTCTTGCATAGCTGCGTCATATATGACTTGACTATGAAGTTGTCTCTGTATTCGCTTGCAAACATACATTCGCCTCTGTGCTTGAAGTTCGTTTGACTTTTTTGTAGTTTCGTGATTTATCCTGTTCGCTTCTTACTGAATTCTCATTTCAAACATCGATTAGAGATATTTAATAACATCGGTTCAAAAAATGGTTGAATAACGAAACAGACTCACTAAATTTTATTCGTCAAGATAATAGTTCAAATAGTTTGTGAAATATGCATTTGTAATATGTGTAATACAACTTATTCAATCCTCATTACAACTTGAAAATTATGGTATCAGTGTCTTCTCTTATCAACTAAAATGTTTTCATACTATATCTATTTAGAATAAATCTTTTTTATTTTCTGAAAAAAAGTGTTGTTTCCTCTCTCTCCCTCTCTCATAGTCTCAGTAACTTAGTAACAGTTATTTAAAGACATCACGATAGAGACTAAGCATTCAATAACAAAAATGAAAAAACAAACAATCAGCATTATTTATACAGATTTTAAATCATCAACGTAAATGTTTCCTTTATACTTTCGACATATAACGATAATAAATGAGTCCATTGACTGTTTATTATTTAAAAAATAATTCACAGTACGATAATTTCTAAGAGAAAAACCCAGTCAAAATAAAAGATTTTTCACGAATAATAACATCAATTGACTAAACCTAAACTTCATTTGAAATACTGTAAATATTGTGAGATCATTTCGTACTTGCATACAACATTTGGGCATATATCCATAAAATTCAGACTTGCGTGTGAACGCTTGGATCTCTGAGCATTGGTCCAATGATATATGCGAACAGAGATTCAATAACTGGTAAAAGATAAGGATCATTTATGGACCGTTATTTATGTATTCTTATTGTATAGCTATTAAGTAACTGTGTTATGTGTGCATTTTCAAATTTTTTAATGCGGTTGAGTTAGAAAAGAAACTATTATCCAGACGGACAAATAAGAAATATCAGCTACTCATATGGGTTTATTATTCATTGTCGCTATCAGATAAGTCGGTGTCAATAATTGATAATCATATCACTTCTTATAATCAATCGAACTTAAAGGCAAATACCCAATATTGCACACAGTTGACATCTAAATTCAGTCAACTGATGATTCTGCAGAGCAATCATCCGTAAAAGTTTACTCGCTATATGACAGATTTCCGCCAATCATTACTACTCAAAAAAACACAAAGGTTGCACATTTTTATTCAGAGTAATCAAACATTCTTTCTCTGTTCGATTACAATCACAGTAATTTCCAGCAAATAAATAAACACTTATATAGTGGTCGCTTGTTGATGATCACAAATAATATATTAGTAATAGAATGAAAATGCATTGACTCTATAGAACTGGTAGCACGGCTTTATCCACTATGAAGTCGATTAGTTTAATAACAATCTTAAAAGATATACATGCTAACCACTGTAATAATCACCTTCTTCGTTTTTTTTAAAGCTCGCTTTCAAGATGGGTGCAAACAAAGATCAGCGTAGTCACAATCTAATTAAAATACGTATAATTAATCTTCATAACTGATAGTAAAAATGATGTTTTCCTTTTAATATAACGTCAGTTACCGAGATATTGGTGCCTCTTTTTTCAATACATGGTTACATTTTTCATTTAACATTAGAATACATGAACCAAATAGAATTAGAACAAATATAAGGTTGACATGTTTATTCCAGAACACTGCATAAATATATTTTGTTTCATTTGTTCGTTATTTGAATGAGGATGCCGTGTCTAAAAATCAACCTATAAATATTAAACTATTTATCACATAATGATAAATAACAGGCTTATATATGGTTGTGCAGTTTTGTTAACCACATCATCAAGAATGATTCTGACGGTGAATAAAGTGTTGAGTGAGTATTTGAATGTCAATGTAAACCATACTGTATACATCTTTAGGTTTATGGTCACAGATGTTCATGGCATATTAAGTTCCATAAATCATATTCATCTCGTCTCCTAATCTGTAGAGATTTACAATAGTACAATATATTTTGACTTGCATGAATTGTCGTGTTCTCATTTATGAACAGTGAATCATTTGATAGTTCTACATAGATAAGGTTGTTATTTCAAAAAAGAAATTCATTGGATGAAAGAACGACTTATTTATTAACTCATAGAAAATCAGTTGTTGGAGACACACTTTTCCAAACACCGTCCGATACATATTTCATACGATGATGTATGCAACTATTATTTACATTCAGCCTACCATATTTTTGCATGTTACATCTTCTTTCAACCTTTTGCACTATTCAAGACCACTATTTCACTCACATAATCTAACAGACCGTTAGAGTGTTTTGTTTACAATCACTTATCATATTGTTCCTGCTTCTTTTCTGTCATCATCAGAAGTGATTATGTTAGAATGTAATATTTAAAAATGAAAAGAAAATTATGCGTGTTGTTTCTCACATTTACGTGATATGAAACTGTATGTTGCATCATTATACAATTCATAAAACACAAGTATATTTAGTCGGTCTGCAATTAGAAATGCACGTTCATCATCTACAGTTCGACTTCACTGTTAACCTTCATTTCCATGTACACAAATCACGTTTTCTAAACATTGAAACATACAATTAGAATATTCAAACCATGATGTGGTAGGATTTTGACACATCTCAGCAAAGTAAATTCGACAGATAGTAATCATATGCTTCAAACAATTCATCCAGCTAATGATTTCGTATATTCAATAATTTATTTAAAGTATGATTAGTCATTAAGAGTGTAAATGCATTTTCACTGTACTTAATTCTTCAGTAAGATGTTGTATTCAACTACCAACTATTCATCTTGATCAGTTTGTCACATTGTATTTGTAATTCATACGACTGAACTCATAAAATTAATCTGTGTAAGTAAAAGGCTAGTAGTGGAAAAAAATATGAGATTATATTGCTTAGTTTGTAGTACTTAACGAACATAAACTTTTGAAATATTTGCAAAAACAGAAAGCTTGTTGATTACTTAGTCCATGGAACTCGCAGTATCGAATAATAGATCCTATTAAAGTGGCAAACATTTTATGTGAAAAATGGTTTCCGTAATACTTTCTTAAGTCTACTGAAAATGAGACATAAATTCAAAAGCAAAGCTATTATACCTAGAAGACCGAAAATGATTATACTAGGTAAACGCGTATTGAACAACATAACTTCAAATTAAAACATACAGTGTGTTATTATTATGAAAATACTATATGTAGAATTCAATCAGAAATTATATTGATTAGGATTGTATGATGTTTCACAATTAACTTTAGTCGTGTGTCACTCTCTGTTGTACTGACATTGGTTTTATGACCAATTTGTACTTGAATGATGAAATATTAATGAGTATTACGTGGTCATAAGGCGAAATAACTTTACTTGAATCCATTGTTCGGTCGTACATGAATCCTAACCTCATCATGTAGTTTATTGTTCGGTTAACTCAATTTATGATAGTTATTTGGACTGTGTGATGCTCACAAATAATTTTTTACTGTCGTACTAAAAACACTATGACACATGTGAAGTAGATCTACTGAACGCATTACCGAATGTGATTTCTTTCACGATTACAAAGATTAAGGTCGACTAATGAATTTCAAAATTCGCACATTGATAAATAAAACAATCCGTTTGTAGATTTTGTGCGGCCGAGGTCGTATTATTCATTGAAATCATGACACACGAGTAGTTAATTGTCAATTAACTCTGTGTAACCTGCTTACCAATTATATTGTCACCTTTTTGAGGTTTTTTACCGATATTTGCGAATCGACTTTTAATTTACACTGGTTGAGTGTGATTTATCATGTCACCCAAGGTGAACCTGACTTTTTTCTATAATGTACTGGATGCGAATTCTATTCTATCGAATGTTACAATGAAATCTCGGTATAAGATGAGACCAACCAAATATCGTGGAATAATTATGGTATGGTATTCGAAATAACTCATAAGTTTATCTTATATGTTCTGATGTTCACGTTTGGTTCGAAACAATTGAAAGTGAAAATTGCTCTGATATGATTCTGATAGATCAGTTTGCAAACACCTTACATTTCTTTCAGATGATAAATAGGAAAGGATATATACATGAGTAATTATTTGTGTTCACTACGGATTAGTCTAGTGATATGTCATATTTTTCAATGAAATTTATAGTGAACAATTTAATACAAAATGGATCGATACAACAGCAGCGATTGCAAGATTATCTCATTCGGGAAAACAGGAAAACCTTTGTATTGGAGCCAACCTTCTGAATTACAGTCATGGTAATGAACGGTGAAATTCATTTTATTAAGCTCTCATATGTTTCCATCATCCACGTTAGTTTCAAGAAACAGGAATCACAAATCACATCTCAGCTTCAATTTATCTTCAGAAATTTACTTCTAATTATATGGGATGTATGTATACCGAGATGATGTAGATTTTTAGGTCGTTTATTGTGACATTTAGTTAATCTTCTCGAGCTTTGTTTAGAAACTCATTTAAAGAATTTCAATGTCATGGTGCAACACTCTTGAGCAAGTAGTTTATTTTAGGATGACGCATATCGAAACAGCCACCACATAATTTCTTGTAGATAGCACCTCACATATGGTTTGAGAAATCGCCATGACCGTCGAACGTATTTAAACAGCAAATGCAGTACAACAAGACAACAAACATCTGGTATACGGAAGTCAAGCACAGAGGTAACTGCAAACGTGCATTGTGGTCTGTTCAAGAAACTTCGCTGGGAAGAACAAGTTGCAATAAATTAAATACAAGGATACTTCATTGAGATATTACAGAAAGCACAAATGAGCAAATGTGAATGAGAAACCTACACACAACTACACTGTAGGAAAGATGTTTTAAATAATTATCCATCAAAATCATTATCGACATCTCGGAAATGATGTGTCATTGGAACATCAGATTATGATAACCCTCAGTCATATGTCTGAACGTCATGAAACGATGATAAAAAAATTTTCAAACAAGTTATACCTATAAGCGTCTATCATGTTCACACATTTACAACTCTTATAAATGGTTAGAGTTTTCGTTAACTTTGTTCATTGATACGAAATACAAAGTGTTTAAATAACACAAAATCTCAATATGAATTTTAAGTGGATAATAAGTAGACTTGGTAATGTTATTTGACTTATCAATGATCAAACACTTAAAAACTTATGAAAACTGAAAACAAAAACAAAAAATAACAATATTGAGGATTTGGTTGTGTTTGTTTTTATTTGATGAGTACAAAGGCTCCGGTGAACGCAAGGAATAAATTAGTTAGGGTACAATGAACATTCATTCATCACTGTATAGTAGTCTGTAGTAGGATAAAAATTAAGTTAACACTTGTACTATTATATTAACATAACTAATTCTGGCTTTCAGGCGTAAGGAATTCTTCATTATTTCAGTTTCGATTGAAATCGTTAATTGTGATAGCTGACGTTTCAAAGGTGAACTGTTCACCAATCTTCACTGAAGGTAAAATAATGATGTCAAATTGCATATGTATTCCTACAAATATATCCTTCCCGTATCACTGCGTGTAAGACATTTATCATTCCATTCGACAGATTTAGCTTTCAGAGGGTTTTTACAATGCCAACCTGTCTGAATATTTCCAATGTCAGGTTAGACATTTGTAATTCTGTTTGACAGATTCAGCATCCCCATGCTTGTTAATATGTCAGAAAACGCCAATCACAGTAATTGTAATTACACGTAAGACATTTCTCATTGCATTTGAAAGGTTTAGCACTATATGCCTTCCGGATTCAAATGTTCAAAGTGGCCTCATATTAACGTAAGTAATTTAAGTTTTAAATACAGGTATTGCAGAAAAATTACAACGATAATTAATAGTGTATTGCTATTCAATGAACTGAATAACACACTGAAATAAGGCACTTGATCCAGTACAAAACACTTTCATTTTGTGGTACATCACATCATAATAAATTATCATAATGTATCGCATGAAATGAGATAAATGGGGCGATCAAACAGTTGATAATCCATTATTCGGTTATTGTGACAAGTTTGACAAACGTTCGAAAATGTCAAACTGAAACAATGAGGAATTCGTTCAACCATTTCATGTTTAAAGATTATGTTCAACGTCAGATACACATTACTTTTGTTAAATGCATCTGTGAGATTATGATATTATAAATTGTTTTTTTTGTATTTCAGATTGATCGGTTTAGTTCTTGGATTTATAATAATAACCAATAGAAAACTACACACCATATCCACAAAGAACAGTTTCTTCATCGTTATAACCGTCAGTTGAATATTGTTTAAGAAGATATTCATTATATTTTTATTTAACCATCGAGTGAATTTAGTTAGTCGTTTTGTTTGTTGATCAATGGAAATGTTGTTTTGTCCGTCTTGATAATCGATATCAAGGTCTAAGACATCTTGAATGTTGAATTGAACAGATGATATTCGATGATGATTTTAAGATGTCATTACATTTAAAGATACAATTTTTACAGTTTCACTGATTTCATGAAAATGTCAACGTATATAACTCGGATCACCTAATAAATCGTGCGCTATTAGGATTCAACGTTATGTGATCAAAATAATATAACACTGAACAGTATTAGTAAATATCATGGAAATTCAGAAATATGTATGTGTGTATACGCATAACAACGGTACATTGTTGTTACAAACGTATGAATGATGTGGAATTGGTTAGAGTCATAGACGTTACTGGCTGTCGAACGTGTTGGCTTTACCAAGTTAGCAAAATAACACCATTCAGGTGATCAAACTCACATAATAATGTCATATGTGGAGGTTGAGAGAATTAGGTTTGAAATTATTTTTTGTTTTTCATTATGACAGACTTCGGCAAGCACTTTTTGCTAGTCTTCCATCAATTTGTCAGTTGTTGACCGATTCAGCCAATAGTAATTTCATACTGCTTTTACCCTATTCAGATGATCTTCAATAATGTCGGCGTTGGATTACTAATATCATTTGCAAAATGGTACGATCAATTTAGTTCTATATCTATCGCTACCGCGCTCCTCATTATAGCCATTTTCTTGGGTTCAAAGCTAAATGAATCACAAAAGAAATGGACGATTTTCTTGTTTGCGGTGTGTGGTGGATTCGTTTTTACTGGATTTATTCTCATGGTTTTGTGGCTGACTCTTAAAACCGTGAGTTTGTCTACTCAAAGATTTACACAAACTAGAAGTGTATGACGATAACTAACTATTTACCAATTATTCGCTCGAATAACAGTGTTTCTAACAAGTGCATAGATATATGATGAATTGAGTTGATTTTTTTTTTCTTTCCATTATTTCAGATAGGACTTCTAGTTGCTATCTTGGTTTGTTGGTGCGGCGCAGTGTTCATTGTAAGTAATGAATAAATAAGCAAATGCAATTACAAATAGTCAGTCGATTATCATGCTTCCAAATACATCGTTCTGTAGAATTTAGAACTAAGAATCATTAGTGCTTTCTATCTACTGCATCCAACACAATTCATCATGAAATATTTTAAAGAAAATATTGCGACATGAAAAACTGGACGACTGAAACGGAGAAATTGAGTGGTGAAGATTTCATCTCGTTTTTTCGTTTCCTTGGTTGAATGGCTCCATTTATATGATGCTCTGTTATACAAATGAACATGACAGATAAAAATACAAGACAATTACTGATCATTAGTTATGTATGAATGTTGAGAAACCACTAAGTTCTTAACTTTATACCTCTATATGTCTATGATTTCACTGATACATATATTGATAACAATGCATCGATTATGAAGTAATTATCCTTGTTTTCATAATTACAGGTGATTATATTCACAACATATAATCTGGAGAAATACCATGAACAAGAACAGATTTCTACGCTCTTCAGTGTTTTTGTATTAATGTATGAAAATTCCATACTTCTAATCGGTTTACTATTCATATTAAATTCAATCATTGAATGTGAAGGGAAAGATAAATTTCTGAACGAGACAGAGAACGGACGAAATAACTTCAAGATTTTCCATTGATTATTGTAGTTAGCATACAGATATTCACATATATACGTGGAGAATATCCTAATGATTATTGTAAACTACTTTGTCATGTATAATAGACGTTCCTTGAAAAAGATCAGGGTTAGATGTTGCTAATTTCTGGTTTGAAAATATTCGTTTGAAATGCAAGCAGACATTGAAGAACATTTCGATTATAGTTGAAAAAACAACAAAAGAAATTGACGTGAATGGTTTCACCCACCAGCTTCACTTTCCATGTACACACGTGTCGTGACTTTAACATATGACTTATTATTCAGTGATTGGTTTAGTTAGTTTGATAATGTTTGAGATGGAGGGTTTCCGTTTTTCGTCCAGACAACATCAAAATCTTACTTCCGCATATAAGTAGGCAAAGAAACTTTCTTGTCTTATTAGTTGCATTAAGTGTCGCTTCATATTCATCGTTATTGATAATTTTCCCCTTTTTTATTGTGACCCGTACTCATGACACTTTTCTTTATTAGTGTGTACGAATTTCAATAGTTTCAGTGACTGCGAATTGAAATAATTGCTAGCCTTCCGAAAATACGCTACTCATACTTGTATTTGATTTGTCTAACGTGTAGAATTACATGGACAACAAGTGGTCAGTCTTTTATCAATTACCTCACAAATTTTGAGGCTATTCAGAGAAGTTCCAACGCCTGATAGTCAACTAATTTTTTGGGTAAAACCCCACCTCTTTGTGCTGCCTTTGTTCTCAACTATGTTTGTGCCCTTGTATTTGAGATCATTTATTAAAAATTAGGCACTGATATCTCGGTAACTGACGTTATACTAAGAGAAAACACCTACTTGACCATCAGTTATGATGAGAAGTATATGTACTTTAATCAGGTTGTAATCACGCTCATCCTTATTTGCACCTATCTTAAAAGCATACTTTAAAATAGAACGAATGAGGTGATTACCCCAGCGTTCAGCACGAATTTCTCTTAAGATTGTTAGTCAACTTATCGAGTGTTACTGGTTCTATAACTGCAATGACTTTCAATTAAATTCTTATTATACGTGATAATTATTAAATGTGATAATAAACACGCGACTACTCTATGAGTGTGTATTAAACTTCTGTGAATAATAGTAATGTAGTTGTGAGATGTCTGAATGTTAGACATTAACTGTGTACAATATTGGGTGTTATATTTTCATGTTTCATTGATTATATCAAGTGATATAATCGCCAATTGGAGACACCGTCTTATGTGATAGGAAAACATAATAAGATATGACGAAGGAATATTAGTCCCCAAGGCAAAGAAAGAATAATAACCATCTCCTTTTGAACACATAAATGAGGTTTTTGGCCCCAGATAGCAACTACTTCAGCAAACTTCAGAAAACTGGAGTTCGGCTGCTTACTAATCACCCTGAATGATTGTAAGGTATCGACCTGTATCAAGGAGATGTTTGTTGATTGCACTATTTGGAGTCTTTCTTTCTCTTGTTCTGGGGCTTTTTGGAAAATCTGAGATATGCTCTCCTTTTTGTTCTGCCAGTGAAGCTTATTTGTCAAATACACTTAGATTTATAGATAAATTGGCAGTTAAATAAAACGGATGCTTATCAATTTTCGGATGAGCTATTGAATATGTCGTTTTATACAGAATTTGAAGTTTGACCGCCGGATTAGTTCTGAATAGCGCAGTATTTAGTCTTCTGTTGATAGTTTTTGCAACCTCATCGACTTTGATATTAAGACTTATAGTTATTGATTTTTTATGGATAGTAATTACTTCAGCATTGTTTTCCTTACGCTTTTTATATTCGTCAATAAACGTTTGTGGGTTATGTTGTCTCGTAGATATTTTTTCACTTTCATCGTTTCTTTGTCCAGTTTGTCGGTGGTACACATTCTTTCTGCCGTATAGTGTTTTAACTAATGTCTTATTGTAACTGAGTGGACAAAAACTATTGAATTTCTTGTCAGCCTACTAAAACATATTTAATGGAAACTCGATAACACAAACGACAACGCACACTGACTTCGCATTTCATGATTATTATCAGTTGCAGTACAGCAACGAATACCACCCGTTGATGCAGTTATCATTTCAAAACATGTATATTTTTATAATACGAAAGCCAACTCTAGGTATTTAAAACCGAATGCAGTCATCGCTAATCGACGCTACTTACTCTAGTGCCTTTCATCAGAACATGTTCATAGTTTACTATTCTGTCGGCATTACAGACAATTTCTGTCATATTCTGCTCAACTTGTTTTCACAAATTATTTCGCTGTCATGACAACAAACGATTTATCACTGTTTTCACTACATTAGAATCGTTCACACAAACCTGTTAATTATCCTTCAGACATTGAGAAACACAAGTGCATGATAAATTTTTGTACGCCTATTATTTGTTCATAATCGCATTCTGATGATTCCACTTTTGTGCGCGCCTATACGATATTCATGTATCTCAGTATAAAATTTTTCAAAAATTTGTCAAACTTGTCACAATAATCAAATAACGGATTATCGATTGAGTGATCGTCCTAGTTATTATAATTTCATGCGATACATTATGATCATTTATTATGATGTGATGTAACACAAAATAAAAAGGTTTTGTACTGGGAAGAAATAAACAATCAGTCTTTTCCTCAGTTAGAATATTCCTGTCTAACATTGTTCAAGTGCCTTATCTCAGTGTATTATTCAGCAATACACTATGTATTGTCGGTTTGATTTTTTTCCAATATCTGTTTATAAAACATATATATTTCTAACGTTAATTTCAGGCCATTAAGAAAATCTGGATCTGGATCACAAATGATACTGAAACTTTTAAATGAAATGATAAATGCCTTAAATGCAACTGGAATTATTTTGACTTTTTCCCGTTGACACATCATTGTTGAATTAACTCCAATTGAGATTTGTGAACAATTCACCTTTGAAAATTCATTTTCACAACCAACGATTTCAACTTTGACTGAAATAAGTAAGAATTCAGAATGCGGTGTTGATGATATTCAACTTCAGAGATTATTTATAACCTTGAATCTTCATTCGCATATCTATTACCTACTTTCTTCTTTGTATTTTAAGAATTATAGACTCATGGACAGAATTTGAAATCCATCGAACTAGTGTGCTGTATCACCATCAACGTAATAGTAACGAAGATCGACTGCCGATGAAAATCGATTTCATTGGATTCGTGTTAGCTGCTCACAGCATAAAGTGACCTAAAGTCATTAACGTTATGGCACTCAATTCAGTGAAGATAATAATCAATGACTAAAGCATGTTGCTACTTACGACAAGCTATCTGTTCTATTATGATATACTTTTCGTTATTAGTTCGCCGTTATAAATTGTTTGTCGAACAGTGATCTCCAAAGGAAATCACTTCTTAGCATTCATTTTATCATGATAAAGGCATTATGAGCGAGTACTTCTACATCTTGTAATGAATAAGTCTGTGTATTTCAATGAAGAACGGTCTGCTGTTATTAGTCGCATATAATTCTTCCAAATATGGAATTCCTAACTTTAGCCACGAATAACACTTAAACATGCTGTTGTGATACCATGACGATTTTGCAATTGGATATTCCGTAATGAAAGTGATGTCACTTTTCGTGATACTAAATCTACCAATAATTATTCTTCATCTTTTTATGTGCTACTGTTATCGAAGAAAGCTTTCTATCCGGTACTTTATATGTAGTGGCTTCATGCTTTTGACACTTCTCGACATTTAAATTGATGATATGTTGATTTCTTCATACGACCTACCATTCATTGCTGTTATCCATTATGCTTTCCATTGATTTTCAGAAACGATTTTGTTGCATAGGCTACAGTGCTGAAGGCAGTGACTACTATGTATGTTGAAGATAATTGAAATCGTTTCTGCTGAGATTTCTACATTGTAGATAGTATGTAACATTGATCAAAATCTTTGTGATGGCTACTTACAATGCGACTTATCAACAAATCGAAACTCACACCTAATTCATACCATTCGAAGGAAATTAGCAAGCTCACATAGAATGATTCTAATGTTCAGTAAAAATGACTTAATATAATTACCGAAATTTATAAAGAAATTCACCGATTCTTTAGATTCATCTTTCTTAACTTATGAGTTATTAATCTGTTCATTGAACTTTGGTTAAGTCGAGTTTGTACAGAACAATGGCATAAGCGATTCTGTTAGAAAGAAAGCTAAATGATTTTACTGTTATTTAATTGTGAATAAATGGGTCATAATACCTCAGACGTAAGATGACTTCGTTGCTCTGTTGTGCTAGTTGATTTCGCTCGAATGAACTCTCACAGAATATAAACGTCAGTCAAAACCTCATTTAAACATTATTGATGCCCGTATATTCCTTTTCTTTATTAGCACGGTTGGTTTCCGTGGTGAAAAGCGATATATATTCTTCACCATGAATATATATATATATATATATATATATATATATATATATATATATATATATATATATATTCAAAGGTAATGTGATTGTTGAAGGAAGTCGCTGAGGAAACCTAAATATAATTTCCATGCAAAATTTCCGCCCTAAGCAAGTCGTAACGGTAATCGTGAGGGAATTAATGTTTTCAATATTGTGTCCATCAACCACACTTTTATAGACGTTGTCACTGGACTAATCACTTCTTCTCTCTCGTGTATAACGCCTAAATAACTTTATATGTGTATGTTATATGTCAACATTTTGAAATTCTCTCCTATTAACAACTTGTCTTATTTCATTATTTATGTGTTTGTTTACTCACGAATACGTCAAATCAACTAGATTTATTTTAACCTGGTGGTTCAAAGCTGAGAAATCTCACATAGTTGATTTGATGGTTTATATTGCATCACATCGAAAAAATCACTGTTATGTGATAGATGAATTTGTACTACAAATTCGTATGAAAATTTCAACTTATCAACCTAGAAATGAATCCGTAAGTACTAATAATTGATATCATGAACTGATACAAATTTGAAAGAAATCTATGTGACTTTGTAACAGCATAGGTTGGTTGGTTAAGAGTTGACCCCAAACAACCAAGCATATGCCAAAACAGTATTGTTCAAGTATTCATTCACTTCCTTATTTTGTATAAGCGTTATATTCCTTATTATCTTATATTGAAGGTTGAAAGCTTTTGTTTGTCTGAACAGATAATCCCACGCTCCACTGTGACTGCGCTAAGATCGAAATAAAGACCCATTCACTTTTTGTCTGGCTTCTTCTATCAATAACACGAGGGTTACCTATGGGCACGAAACTGGTGAACCCTTTTTGAACACAAATTAACCTCATTTTTGTTATTAATATTATTTTTTTTTACTCAATCGTAAAAGTAGACCTGATAATCCGTAAACTAAGTTGGGTATATAAATAGTTTTTTTTTTATTATCTTAAGTTATTCGTATCATAGAAACCATTTTTTTCGTGCTAATTTTATTGCTATATTTGTCACATACCTCATGTCAGACTTAAAAGAAACCCATAATCTGGAGGATTTGTCACCAGTGGAGATAGACACTTTTATGACTACGAAATCTCGACTTCCAGAATTTGATCGTAGTGATCCTGAGTTATGGTTTGCTCAACTTCAGCATTATTTCACGAGACACAATATCAAATCTGAAGGGATTCGCTATAGAGATTTGTGTTCTATCCTTCCTCCTTCAGTCGCCAAAGAAGTCCGTGACTTGATTTTAGATCCACCATCACCACAACCGTACACCATCTTAAGACGAGAGATAATGAACCGTTTATCATTATCAGATAGTCAAAGAATCCAAAGACTTTTTCAAGGTGAAACACTAGGTGATCGGTCGCCTTCACAGTTTCTACGTCACCTCCAAGTCTTAGTGGGTGATAACACAGTGGGTGAAGCAGTCCTAAAACAAGGATGGATACAAGCTCTCCCATGCTACGTCCAACACTGTTTGCATGCACAAGATCCTGAAACCTCATTATCTCATTTAGCGCGTATAGCTGATAGAATAATAGAAAGAGGTCCTCCAACTGGATCAGGCACAATAAATCACACACAGAAAGTAGAATCAGCAAAAGACCCCGTCATAGAAGGACTCATTGCGAGTGTTAAGAGTCTCACTCAGGCTGTCACCAGAATGCAAATGGGTCATACAAACAGGAGCAGGTCACCACAACAACCACGATCCAAGTCATAAAACAGGTCACAAATGTCCAGACAATCTGGGCAGTTTTGTTGGTACCACTGGAAGTTTTGTGTCAACTCAACCAAGTGCAGGCAACCATGCGCCTGGCCTAAGCATAATTCCAAGACAGCGGGAAACGAGTAACCCCTCCCCAGGTCGCGACAACTGAGGAGGGGCGCCTAAACAGTCGCTTGTTTTATGTCAGAGACAGAAACTCTGGCTTGAATTTCTTGGTGGATACTGGCGCTGCTCTTAGCATCATCCCTCGAAATAAAACTGAGATTAGTCGAGAAACATTACCGATTACACTTCAAGCTGCAAATAAAACTACAATCGCGACATTTGGGCAGAAAACGTTAACCCTAGATTTGGGGTTCAGAAGGCAATTCCCTTGGGTTTTCACGGTAACCGACTGAGATCTGGCAATACTGGGGATGGACTTTCTAGAGAGATACGAATTTCTAGTTGACACCAAGAAACGGCGATTAACACTAAAAGAAACTTCGTTTTAAACAAAAGGCAAAGAAAGTCACATCAGCTCTCTTAACTTGATTTAAACCCCTCCAGTAACAACAGAAAAATTTCAAGATATACTCGCGGAATTTCCAAACTTAACTAAACCAAACCCACAGCCTTCCAAAGACAAACTAAAAGTAAGTCACACTATCAAAACCGGAGGTGCACCGGTGTTTGCAAAACCCAGGAGACTAGCACCAGATAAGCTCAAAATCGCTAGAGCCGAGTTTGATTATATGCTACAACTGGGTATTATCCGTCCCTCTGATAGTCAATGGGCATCCCCTTTGCATATGGTCCCAAAGGTGACTGGCGACCGTGCGGGGATTACAGAGCCCTCAATCGTCAAACCGTACCAGATAGGTACCCAATACCGCATATACAAGATTTCACAAACGGTTTACAGGGTATGAACATATTCACCAAAATTGACTTAGTCAGGGCATATCACAATATCCCGGTGGCTGATGAAGATATCCCTAAGACAGCTATTACAACACCCTTCGGCTTATTCGAGTTTGTACGCATGCCATTCGGCCTGAGAAATGCGGCACAGACATTTCAAAGATTCATAGATAACCTACTTCGAGATATGCCATTTGCGCAGTGGTATATAGACGACTTGTTAATTGCCAGCCCTGATTTGCAATCACACGAAGAGCATGTACGAGCAATGTTGACAAGATTGAATGAACATGGAATAAACATACATCAAAGTAAGTGTGTTTTCGGTGTTCAAACTTTAGAATTTCTTGGTCACACAATAAGCCTAGAAGGGATTAAATCTGTAAAAAAGGAAGTGGATACCATCAAACAATACCCGATACCTAGCTCTCTAACACAAATGAGAAGTTTTCTAGGTCTAAATAACTTTTATCGCAGATTCATACCAGGTTGTGCACAATTAATGCAACCTTTAACAGATTCACTTAAAGGAAAACCAAAAGAATTCAAACTGTCTTCTGACGCCGTCGAAGCTATTAAACAGCTTAAAGATAAACTGGCTCAAGCAACTACGTTGATATATCCGAGTTCTCTTTCCACACTTGCTTTGATGGTGGATGCTTCAGATAAAGCAGTAGGCGGTACCCTTAACCAACTGGTTAAAAACGCCTGGAAACCAATTGATAGGCTAAAGCCGGCTTATCTAGATCATGAACCACCATACGTGTTGTTAGATCGTTTAACTGACAAATCCATTACGGAATCGAAATGTAAAGATGATAAATCTTTACAAATGACTAAAACGGTTCGCTGGGCACATCCAATTAGTCAGTCAAGGATGTTGACATTTTCGGCTGCAGGATAAAATCTAACCATGTAGCTAATCAGACCCTGCATCTGCTTAAAAATAATTTTTTTCCCTCATTCCGACTCACTTACAACTCCCCAGACCTTTTACCTTTGATATATAAGTGTTATGTTAAATATTTCTTTTTAATACTGGACACATAAGCTAGGTATTCCGAAACGATGGCTGAGGATTTTAATCAAACTCATACAACTAACACTGGCAAATTCAACGAATTCAAAAAGCAACGCAGGCGAGTTTTATAATTTCTTTTTCTGGTTGATTAACTATGTTGGCTGTACTTCTTATATATCTTTATACATTTTTCACGTAGACTGGCTATACATATATACCATATGAACTACTTCTAATAGTTTTCGGTCGAAGATATGTATAGTAGCTTGATACGATTAATACTACTACTAACAAGTGGTTTTCTAGACAAAACATTTTGGATTAAACCATGGCCAAGTACTTATTAAAGTTCTCATCATTTTTTTTCATGTTTAGGAAACTTATGTAATGACTTAACCAGTTTTCCTGCAGCATGCTTTTTAGTGTGATCATATAACCCATCTTTATTGGCAATATTAAGATTTTTTTCAATTTCTGACATTTAAGAATCAATAACCGTGGAGATATAGTACAGTGCGTTACTGTAAGGTTACTATGTTAGCCGCATTGATTCCACATACCTAATTTTAAGCACAACTTATAAAGGAACTATTAAATAATCATAACATTGAACTAACGATATGACTATCACAGCTATGTTAACGTTAAACCAATTATTATTAGTGGTCCATACAAAACCCTGGAACTTAACACTAGCGTTATAAAAAAGACGTTATGTCAGTAACTTTTTCTCTCGGTTTAAGTATAACGTAAAATGGAAATTACAAAACTTGTATATTTTTTTTCTATAGTATTATTAGTAATCCAAACAAAGAACTTGTACTGTTCCAATATGGCATTTTGACATATCAATCCGTCCTCCTGTTATCTTTCTCCCATATCTGAGCAACTTATGGCCAACAAACATCGTATTGAAGGGGGTTTCGAGGAACAAAAATGCATGCCCCACACGCACTCGAACCTCTGCCCTCCTAAGTGCTAGACCGCGTGCCTAGCCATTAGACCTCATCAGACCACGAGGGGGGCGACTGCAATCTTTCCTTTTACCGATTAATCATTCATAATATTAATGAGTAATAGGACTTACACACTTCTAAGGTGCAGATAAATTCGTTACTTGGATGAATTGACGAAATATTGCCTCAATATATCATACATATGTAAATCAAACCAGAAAAGAGTATTTGACACAACGGTACTTGATCCTTATACTCTACACAATTTTTCCACTCTTTAACCGTATATTCTCTTCCGTTTTATGGAGTAAAATTATGCACCCTTGGTTACGTAACTGGTTATAAAAGGCGGTCGTCACAGTCTCAAGGTCACACATTTGGACGGGTTTGACAATGAGTCCAAATTCTAGCAAGTTTACACTTTTACATATATACATTATAATGAAGGATTTTTTTTGTTTTCATACCTTTTCGTACACAAGATGGCTACACTATGTCTATTTTCTTCCAGAATACCAATCCGTTCTGGAGGCCAATCACTTACGTGGAACCGAACTATTATCAATTATATTTATGTATTTCCATTTTATATCTTATTATTTTGATGCAGGAAGTGGAGCAGTTCTTCAGGTTTGATTGGTTTTCTCCATTACATTTGAAGTAGATTCTTCTTTACTTTTTACTTGAGGGCGACTCAAGAGGCAGGTGAGTAAACACCTGATAGCCGGTCTGAGCATGGAAAAATCGTACCTCACCAACATGGTGTTGGGTAGCCCGCTCGCGGCACTTCCTCAGATATTCTTATTCCACAGTCTCACACTCTTTCTCATGAAAGCACGCAGCAAACCGTCAGCTATAGTTGTAGAAGAAATCACATGCTACAAAATAAGATACAAACTAGTAAATGAATAGAAATCCATGGACTACCGTTGACAGCCGACAGCGTTCATTGCCACTGATTGTAAGTCAAACATTGAGCGAGTTGATAATTTTCCCTTGGGATGAGGAATAGAACTAAGGTGTTTTTGATAGATAGGTTAATCGAACCGACGTTCCTATGGAAGTCGATTCTAGGGGGAAGCTAATGTAACAGCATAGGTTGGTATGTTAAGAGTTGACCCCAAACAACCAAGCATATGCCAAAACAGTACTGTTCAAGTATTCATTCACTTCCTTATTTTATATAAGCGTTATATTCCTTATTATCTTATATTGAAGGTTGAACGCGCGCTATCTAAAAAGGACAGTGGTATTGTTTCTCGTTAAATTAGTAAACTGTTTTGATCGTAAATTACGTATCAAAACTACGATTTACACTTTAATTGAATCTACTCCAGTTAAGGTGATATTTTACTGAGTTTTTTTGGCTTTTATGTATTTATTACACTCGGAAGCATTCTTGGTCGTTATCAAAGCACTTTAGTTAAGGTTTTGACATCTTGCTAGAGTTGTCTTGTCGTTCATACTGTGATCATATTGGTGTTACACCTTGATCATACTAAAATGGTTGGTAGTACCCACAAATGTGGACAACCAAACTGCTTGTTCCCTGTGGAGGAGGGAATGCAGTGTGACGAATGCAATAAATGGTTCCACAAAATGTGCACCCGTTTAAGTCCCACTGCATATAAAAGATGTTCGAAGCCTAACTCACATTGGCTTTGCATGTTTTGCTGTGCCAACAAGGCATTGCTAATACAGGAGGCTATGAGCCTATTGGCTTTGGCCTGTAAGAAGAATGATGGCAAATGTGCCGACAACACGGGCACTGACAGTGACGAATGTGTCAGTGTTGTTACGCAACGCCTCAAAAAACCGACTCTGAACGACGCAAAAGTGAAATCTCCGTTGATATTAACAGGGGGAGTAGTACCACCTAGTACTGACATTGTTAATCATGCACCTTTAGTGGGCACCGACGATCTGGATAAAACAGTCACCGTTCCAAATAGTCCCAGTGTTACTAGGGATGAAAAATGGACTACGGTACGTAGAAAACGAAATGAAAAGAAAAAAGCTGTAAGCAGTACACAGGTAGTTAGTAACTCAATGGTGGACTCAAATTGTGAGCCACAAGTTGCACTACCAAGATCTGATCGTAAGAGTGAAACCCATCCTGGCGTAACTGAGAAGAAAAATCTAATAACATCGAATATTATTGTGAGCAAATTGCGGGAGTCAAGTGACCCTGGTCCGAAAGTTAGACACGCGCATGACTTAGAAAAGCTAGGAGAATACATTCGTAGTATTTTACCAGATAACTCCAAAGGAGTTCAGGTTAAAAAGTTAGTAAGAATAGGCAAGAGGACCGAGGACAATGTTGAACCCCGTCCATGCAGACTCCTTAAGGTAATCCTAGGATCGGAGAAGCAACGGGATCTCTTGTTAAGTAGCGCTCGTTGTCACGACAATTCTGACATCCGAGTTAGGCCTGATATATCTCTCGAAGATAGAATAAAAAGGAAGAAAGCACTAGTTGAACTTGAAACCCGTCGGCAAAACGGCGAGGAAAATCTCCGGTTAGTGGGTTTTCGGATAGTCAGGTCTTGGAAGCGAATGCTACCAAGGCCTGTGTGGATAGGCTGTTCTACTTAGGAGTTTTATATGCCAACGCTCGTAGTCTACGAAATAAGTTCTATGAACTAGAAGCACTAGTGGACAGGGTAAAGCCACTCATAGTAGCAGTGACAGAAACTTGGTTAGTCGATGACTTAGACATTACTCCAGAATTATCCGGATATCACTGCATCAGGAGTGACAGACATAGATGTAGGAAAGGAGGCGGCGTCCTGCTATACATAGCTAATAGCATAAATATCCGCTCCTCTACTAGAGATTCCCATGATAGCGGTACTTGTGAAGTCATTAGCTGTAAGTTGGCTATCGGATGTAGTACATTTATGCTCGGTGTCATCTATCGCAGCCCAATCTGCCTAGCTGATGACTTTGTTTTAGAGCACATTCATCTTTGGAGTGAAAATACCAGATGTTTGATAATAGGAGACTTTAACGCACCTGATATTAGTTGGACTGATATGACCACAGCAGGATCTATAAACTCCTTTGATAGTAAGTTCCTGATAACAATAATGGAGCATGCACTAGTACAGCATGTATCCCAACCCACACGTTTTGGTGTTAACCAGGGTTCTTCTCTGCTGGATTTGGTAATCACTCATGAGACTGAGGATATTGTCGACTTCTATATATTCTCCCGCCGTTAGTGAACAGCGACCACGCTGTTTTGTCATTCACGTTTCGTACTAGGGACATGTTATACGATCAGGTTACACCTCGCCCAAATGTATGGAAAGCTAACATATCAGCCATTCAGGAATGTGCTGCTAAGACAAATTGGTTAGTAGATACTAGCATATCAGTTGAAGAAGCATGGTCTGTATTTAAAGGTAAATTTAGACTAGTTACGTCCCCGTTCATACCATACCTGGTACCGCGAAGACCGAATAATAGTCCACCATGGATAACTAAAACGGTCAGGAAACTCCTTAGAAAAAGGAAGAATCACTGGGATATGTTCATCTCTACCGGCTTAGAACAATACAGATCCAGTTATTGTAAGATTAGGAATGCCTGTAAAGCGTTAATAAGTAAGACTAGACTATCATACGAAAAACAATTGCTTAGGGATTCTAGATATAGTCCGAAACGGTTATTCTCGTATATAAAAAGGCGAACTAAGAGAAGTGATGGAATTCCATCACTTTTGATACGAGAAAATCCGTTAATCTTAGCAGACAATGATGCCGAAAAAGCTGAAGCATTATCGGAATACTTTAGTAAAGTGTTTTCTATCGGTAATGAGGAACGACCAATGATTCGTTGCGACCGTGACGGCTCGCTGATGGATCCTGTAGTCATTGAGAAAGATACTGTTTTAAGGCTACTCCAACATCTCAAACCTGATAAGTCCAGTGGTCCTGACGATATTCATCCTAGGATTATGAAAGCCATTTCACATGAAATTGCTGAACCATTAGCGATACTATTCGACATGTCTCTGAGACAGTCCAAACTGCCTAGAGACTGGAAAGACGCCATAATAAGTCCGGTGTATAAGGCTGGGGGTAGGGATTTAGTTAGTAACTATAGACCCGTTAGCTTAACTAGTGCAGTTGTAAAACTGATGGAGAAAATCATTCGGATAGCTGTCATAAACTATGTTGAAGGGCAAAATCTTTTCTCCAGGGCACAACATGGTTTTCGGAAAGGCCTATCTTGCTTGACAAATCTTCTCATTGCACGAGAAGATTGGGCTGCGGCAAAGGATCGGAATACTCCTGTGGATGTGATTTTCATAGATCTAAGTAAAGCCTTTGATAAGGTTTCCCACTCTGGTCTTAAATTCAAACTGAAACGTTTTGGAATCCATTATACAGTCGTCGATTGGATAAGTAACTTTCTCCATGACAGGAGACAAAGGGTAAGGGTTAATGGGACTCTCTCCTCGTGGGTACCTGTAAAAAGTGGGGTTCCCCAAGGTACAATCCTGGGTCCTCTTCTCTTTTTACTTTATGTAAATGAATTGCCAACTGTAGCAAAATCATCCGTTCTACTCTTCGCTGATGACATAAAGATTTGGAGACCCATACATAGTATGTCGGATAGGATAGTATAACAGGACGATCTTAGCACATTGGTGGCATGGTTAGATAGGTGGTCACTAGAAGTAAATCCTAATAAGAGTGTAGTGATGCAGTTAAATAACTCTGATGAATCGTATGACTATACGCTACGTGGATTCGTGCTACCAAAAGTAAGAAACTATAAAGATTTAGGAGTCATATTAAGCAATGATCTCAAAACGACTGGTCACTGTAAGGCTGCTGCTGCGAAAGGCTATAGGTTATTATGGTCAATTCGTAGGTCTTTCCAGTATTTAGATGATGAAATGTTTAGATTACTATACCCGATTTATGTGCGACCACATTTAGAATACGGGATTCAAGCAGCGTGTCCTTGTTTCAAATATGAAGCAGATATGCTAGAAAGAGTCCAACGACGAGCTACTAAGATGGTACAAGGTCTATCCGGCCTATCTTATGAAGACATACTGAGACACCTTAACTTATTTCCGTTATCTTACCGTAGAATAAGGGGTGATCTAATATTGGCCTATCGTATACTGAACGATGACCTTGGTATTAACATGTCTTATCTTTTGCTCCCGTCTAGAACCGATCATTTGAGAGGACATTCGAAGAAAGTTCAAAAACCGAGATCAAACCGTTTACGTCTGGAGTTCCGTTTCTCGCACCGAGTAGTGAATTACTGGAATTCTCTACCGGAACACGTAATATCAGCACCATCTGTTAATATATTCAAAACGAGATTGGACCTCCACTGTATTACAAACTGCAAGGATTAATATAGGTCGACAGACCTCCTATCCTTATTACTGAAGACTGAAGACTGAAGACTGAAAGCCTTTGTTTGTCTGAAAAGATAATCCCACGCTCCACTGTGACTGCACGAAGATCGAAATAAAGACCTATTCACTACTTCTCTGGTTTCTTCTATCAATAGCACGAGGGTTACCTATAGGCACGAAAACTTAACAAAACAAGTGAGACTGCATGATTGACGGCTAATCTGTATCATGATTTCCTTAACTAATTTACCCATTTTTCAAGTGACGAAGTCAATATTCTATCTAATGAATGAATAGTCAATTATCATAAAGTATTTAATAAAAATGAAAATGTCATCGAATAACATCATTGATTTCTATCTATTCATATAATAACAATTTATATTCTGAAAAAAATAATAATTACAGAATTCACGCCAGTTTACAGGCATGATCAATTTGATATAAGTAATAACGTTAAACGTGCAGAACAAACATGTGATAAAAGAAAGTTTTAAGTATACTAGTTCCGTAGTTGTTTAGGTAGTACATATATTACAGCGATCCAAAGCATTATCCGAGAATTTTTAATATTTCTTAAATGGACAGCCTGTTGATTTATGAACTGTGTAATTAAGGTCAATTCGTGTGCCAGATCGAATTATTGATTATTATCTACAACTAGAGAAATTAAAACGAAAAGAGAGCACGGAACAACAAAAAAGTAATTACCAAAATATATCAAACAGGTCTAACTAAATACGTGTGTCATGTGACACAGCGATATACTGTTTGTGTTATTCAAATGAGTTAAACTTGCTAGGAGCGGTGTTGACATATTGACAGCAATTGGGCGATTTTACTTAAGGGATTCACTAATAAAGATGGCTAAACATTCAAGGTTCCTAAAATATCACTTGTGGAATGGGATACACTTGCAGGTGCTAGACCATTCAATGCATTTTCAGAGGAGCAGTATGCATCGATGCAGCGATTAAATAATGGGAGTGATTTTATCGTGCGGATTGGTTGTGGTAGGTTATTACAGAGTCTAGAAAATTTACAGGTGAAGTAATTCATATAAAGAGATGATTTAGAATGAGTTACTTACACCAGTGCCAAGGAATTACGGATGTTATAATGAGAGGTTTCTGCATATTGAGTAGCGTGATCGGATGTAAGCGATAGTTTATGAAGTAGGTTGAAGAAAAAGATAAAATTTAGTTTGAGTCTCCTCCTCCATAAAGGGTCTAGCCCAAGTTTATTACATCTGAAATTATAAGTTAAGATACAATCAGCTCCAAGAATACGAAGTGTAAATCATCTCTGTTCTGATTCCGAGTTATGGAACCTATTAGAGGTTGAGACATAGAGGTCTTTCTTATTATATGTTCTGTAAACGACAAGTCTTGGTAATATCTAAGTCCTAAGTCTACTACTGTATGTAACCTAGATAACACTTCTCCATTCATGGTAATGTCTAGGTTGAGCGATGTATTACCGAAGTATATCCATCCACATTTAGCCGTAGTAAGTTCCAGTTGCCAATTCAAGCACCACTGTGTTACCTTTTTAAGCTCCATGCTAATGCGATTTCGTATATTTTTCAGGTCATGTGGAGAAAATGAATACACTCTTTTAAGATCATCTGCATATAGAAGGGGCTTACCCACATAAAAACTCTCACAAATATCATTGATAAACACTAAAAAGAGCAAAGGACCTAAGACACTACCTTGTATTACTCCACTTCTAACAGAGACAGCGTTACACAATGAAGAGTTAATTTAACGATTTGGTATCGATTGCTGAGAAAAGAATGAAGCCAAGCAAGCAAAGGATTTTGAACCTCATAAGATGTGAGCTTACCTATAAGAAGTTGGTGTCTAACCATGTCGAAGGCTTTAGAAATGTACAGATATAGCACTAAGACTAGATATCCTTGGCTGCGTAGAGAATAGACTAAATTAAAGAAGTCAAAATGACATGTCATGCAAGAACAATTTTTAAGAAATTCATGTTGAGTATCATTGATCAAATTTCCAGCAAGTAAATAGTTGGAAAGTTCAGCACCTATAGTTTTTTTCCATAATCCTAGAAATAACTGGAGTAATATTTATTGGCCGGTAATTGTTCATGTCAGTCTTGTCTCCAGATTTGTAACGTCGTATGATGTACGCGGTTTTCTAACAGTAAGGGTAAGAACCGGTTTCCATAAACAGCTTTAGAAGAAGTGGAATATATGGACCACCATATTTGTAGAGAAATGATGAAATCCCGTCTACTCCATGACCTTTCGAAAGCTTAAGGGTATTTATAGCCTAAATAATTTTCATGCATGTGAATTAGATAGATTTTATTGAGTTGCTAGTCACGCACATAGCTCTTGAAGCATAGCCAATTATGTTTTCTACAACATTCTCAAATGTACTACTGAAAAGGTCGGCCATGGTTTTAGAGTCGTGTATAAAAGTGCTATTATGCTGGATGCACGGTATATCAACATTTTGAGTTGCTTTAGTGCGTATATTGAAAACGAGAATTAAGTTTACTACTTTAGAGTTAGTATTAAGGGCTAACAGCTCCTCAATAATGGCTTTTAACCTATGTTTCTCTTTAATTTGATTAAAAATTATTGTTGTTTGTGCAACAGCTGTGAAGTCGTTTGACTTAAAATAACGATTCTGTAGGCGTCTTAGTTTATTACGATATTTAGCTGGTATATATATTTCGTAAGGTTTACCAAACCTGTACGTTTTAAGAGGTACACAGGAATCTAAAAAAGAGTTAATGATCACATAGAATTCGTTGATAGCATCCATGAGACTATTACATGAAAAAAAGTTGTCCCAGTTTGAAAGTTTAATCAATGAATGCAGGAGGTCCCAGTCAGCATGCTTATAGTCTCTATATTGACAGGTTTTTTGAATGGGTGGGTTATAAGAGGGATAGATAGGGAGAGCGCAAACTACAATCTTATGGTCACTGCTTTCAAATTCATCATATACTTTTACAGAGAGTGAGATAACAACTATACTAAATACGAGATCGTGTATAATATCGCCTCTAGTCGGGGCATGAACCCACTGTGACCAGCAGTGCATGTTAATGGTTGCCGAGAACTCATCATTACATGACTGACAACTACCGGTACTCCAGTTGATCCCAGGATAATTGAAATCCTCAGTGATAACCTTAGCATTAAAGTTTATAGAAGATGCATGTATGAATGCATTGATATTAAGATCATTCCCACTATTCGGACTTTCAGGAGCTCTGTATATACATCCAAGTAGTAGACTATGATTCAGGGTGTTGACTGATGTCCCGACTGATTCTGGTAAAATATTCAGGACACTGTCTTCAACTTTATTAATTGTTAGGGTATCCGAAGCATATATGATACAACCACCTATTCGCTTAGTTTCTTTTTCGCAGCGATAGAGTCGATAGTTCTGGATAATTTATTCTTAATTAGATACTGCTTGAGAGCACCATGTTTCAGTGATAAGTATAAAAGAAGGTTTGCCTTGAAAACCTAATGTTCTCAAGGCTGAAATTTTGTTCAGAAGTGAACGTGCATTGATAAGTAATAAGTTTAAAAAGTGAGTGTGGAGTGTAAAAAAACTGAGAGCTTCACTATCGATGTTATGTAGTTTGGATTTGCATAGACTATGGTTTATTATGTTTGACTGATCGTATGGGCTATCGCTTGAACAAACTGTATTGCTAGTGGGACCAGGGATTTCTGAAGGCCAAAAAAATCATTATTTTGATAAAGTGGGTTGATTTTTGAACTTGACTTGGCGGATAGTTAAGACAGTCACCTGCCAGTTGGGGTTAGGTTGATGGTGCGTAACCTAGTAATCCATCTTGCCCAATGGGGAAGTGTTGAGCAAAGTTGCATCTAACAGGTTTATTATATAAAACGTTTGATGTTGAGTAACCTAGTAATCCATCTTGCCCAATGGGGAAGTGTTGAGCAAAGTTGCATCTAACAGGTTTATTATATAAAACGTTCGATGTTGAGTAACCTAGTAAACCATCTTGCCCAATGGGAAAGTGTTGAGAATAGTTACGTCCAACAGGTTTATTATTAAAAACGTTTGAGGATTACCGTAGGGTGCGTTGGTTCATTGTGGTCTGTCCAATATTAGGCCTGCTTACATAATGATTGCAGTGGCCATCTTGTGAGACATTTGAACCAAGTCTGCCCTTATAACCTCCCATACCATGCGTAAGGTAAAGCATGATGTCGTGAAGTACAGTCTTATTTTTATTTGGTAGGGTCATCGTATTATTTTTGATATTGGGTCGGGAACCAGAATGTTCTGTACGTACATTCTTCTTACGTGGCAAAAGTATTTTAATCTTGACGGCCTTTTTAAGAGTTGTAGCATAAGAACCAAGTACTTGCTTATGAGCTTCTAATGGTAAACTGGGTAATATCGGATAAGTGACGTCATTAGATGTACTTTGGCTATCAGATGTCACTACAGACATAAAAGGCAAATTAGCATTCTTTGTTGGTATATCGGAGTGCTGGAGAACATGAGATAGGGTAGCTGCATCATTGGATCCAGCCGCTGATGCATCGTGGTTTGTTGTGATCTCAACACCTTTGTTTTCGTTCAAGGTACGTTTTTGCGTAAGCCTTTGGTTGGTGGTCTTATCTGAGACTATACGAGCGTTTCTAAATTTCGTAAGCGCGCAGATTAGCTGCTCAGATTCTTTTAACCGTTCAGCTAATATATGAGAGTCGAATCTGAACAAGACCGGGCACGAGTATTTATGATGCTTTTTATTAAGTCTAATGCATTGGCATGAACTATCCTGAAGGTTAGATGCTTTTAATATCGAATTCCCCACAGTTTTAATGGGGATTCTGTCAGGTATGTTATAAATAATCACGTTATTACGAGAGATTATTCGCTTGGTAACTTTATTAGCGATAAAGTCGATAACAGATTCTGCTTTTATTATGTCATCAAGTTCCGCAGGAACGATATCTTTTGACAGGAGCAGCTTAAGGGGTGATAATGTCTTTATTTCTTGTTTCAAATCATCATGCTTTGATAAAGAGATGGCAAGTGACTCAACTTTAGAATGCATGTCGGTTAGTTGTTTAATATTTTCGATACTCTTAGATCTTGATGTGGAACTCATTATTAAATTAGAGACAGAGTCATCCAGCATCAGATGTGGTATAAGATCAATCCCAACATTAACAGCTTCAAAAGGAGTAGCAGAGCATATGCTCTGTTATTATCTGAAGTATTAGGGCTTTTCCGTGCTCGTTTATTTGACGATCGACCCATATAGCTTTATGTTTAGATTTTAAAGCTATTTATGAGTTATGAACTAGGATCCAATGATATTTAAACAATATAGATTAGATACCGTGTTATCGTAACGCAAACTTCAAATATACCGCAACTGGATGCTGAATATCGAGTGTGATCAAGCAGTTCAGTTTATCTAATGAAAGAAATTAGTAATTATCTGTGGTGGTTGAATGAATCGAATTTCTTTACTGGACGTGCAAGATAATAATCAGTTAGAGATTACCACATGCAACAAGTATGATTTTCAATATTAAGGTTCACTCTGTCTGTTGCAAAAGCAAAATAGTTTTCCTATAGAATAAAAAATGAACTGAATACCACCAGATATGAATGCTCAATAGTAATGAATATATTTACATTTGATAAACCTTTATTGCGCTACAACTGATACGCATCATTTGTGTTTATCACATATGCGAATCACTCGATCTCATGTAAATATTAGGAAGTTTGTAGAATTAAGGTCTTTTCTGTTATAAGTACTAATGTCATAAAAGAATTAATCTCAAAACTATAGATTTGTCTTGACGTAACTGCCTAATCTTTGAGGTCTTACGTGTTAATCACATCATTGTCTACACCAACTTATTGCACCTTAACAACATCCAAAATATGATGGAGAACAAACTTGAGCTAGAGATAGAACAATATATTTAATATGACATAAGCTTATGTTATAACAATTAGGAGTGTTCATACATGCAATACTGAGCCATGCCGTTCGATCAATTCGAATTAACCCAACTCCATTATACCGCTTTTTTCATCGTTTGATTTTTCTCCGAGTCAGATGTTTTAAATATATTTGCTCAGCTGCTTCGTGTTCAGCTTTGAGTATTTTGTGATCAAGGCCAAATGACACCTCACTACTTTCCTACCAGAATCAACGTGATGTTAGTTCAATACAGTTGATTCGACTTTCATGTCTACATCGGAGCCTCCAGAGGCCTCATAGGAACAAAGCAATTAAAGCCATTCAGAATATGATGGAGCATTCTAGAATCTAAACAAGGCATGCTAGATTTTTTCTATAGCAGATTGCTAAAAGTGAAACGTTGGTTTAACAAGTGCTAATATCTTTAAATAAACGTGATTATTTGTACACTTTAACTCCGCCTGGAGTCCTTCCAGGGGCTACTGCCGGTTTCAAACCTAGATAAAAGAATCGGGTTTGGCATGGAATCAGCGTCCCATTCCGTAGAATACTAACTCGCTAAAAAATCCCTTACCAAAAAATATTATTCAAACCTTTAAAAATCTGCCCTTGATGTCAAAAGTTTCTCATTTAGAAGAACTATGATGCCTCATGATGAAAGACGAATTCCTTCAAAAGTTACGAGGCCAATTTTTCTTCTGACATTTATAGAAACCATTTATTTAGGTAACTGGAGTGTTCGTTCAATGTTGAAAATCAGGAGAGCCTTCCAAATCGCTGCAGAAATAAGAAGTTACAACCCGAAGGTGCTTGGGATCAGTGAAACACATTGGACGCAAGTTGGACAACAACGGCTAGCTTCAGGGGAGATTCTGTTATACTCCGATCATGAAGAAAATGCCCAACATACACAAGGAGTTGCATTGATGCTGTCAAAACAAGCATAATATGCACTTATAGGATGGGAATCCTATGGACCAAGGATTATCAAAGCCTCCTTCAAAACGAAGAAAGAGGGCATTTCAATGAACATCATTCAGTGCTATGCGTCTACCAACGATTACAATGAGGACGCTTAAAATCAATTCTATGATAGAATGAAGTCAGTCATCTAGAAGTGCTCGACGTGAACATTCTGAATTGAGAACTGAACGTCAAGGTTTTAATGGACAACACCGGATGTGAAGACATCATGCGGTGACACGAACTAAGAGTAAGAATCGGAAATGGTTAAAGGTTTACAAACCTATGTGCTTTCAATAAACTGGTCATAGGCGGCATTATAATCCCACACAAAATATACATGGACATCACACTACACAGAACACAATCGCAAAGTACTTCAGATCCGTTGGCCGGACACTAATAGCAACAACGTACTGTTGGAGAGGACATAACAGATTACAGCGGAGGAAAAAATCAGGAAGAAGTTCTAGAAGTGGATAGGACACAATTTGTGGAAAGCACGCAACTGCAACACAAGGCAAGCCCACAAACGGAATCTTCGAGGCCAAAGGAAAAGAGGAAGACGAAAGATCACATTTCGCCGATAAAATGAAAATAAACATGAGAAAATTGAACAAGAACTGGATGGAACTAGAAAAGAATGGGGAATACAGAGTGGGTTGGAGAATGTTGGTCGGCGGCCAATGCTCCATTTGGAGTAAAAGGCGTAAGTAAGTAAGTAAATAAGTAAGTAAAGTAATTATTCAACTGAATGTCATAGACAGATTCAGTGGTTATAGAAATAAATTAAATTATATCGGTCCTACTAAATACACAAGCAAGTATAAATAGTTGCCATAACTGAGAATTCTAAGATAATGTCCCTCGTTTTTAAACAAATTGATTGTTAATGAAAGTGTAGTTTGTTGTTTGAAGGACTATGAAATCATTTAGTCAGTCAGAACTTCGAACCATTCTGTTGTGTGATCAGGTGAATACTGTCATCATCGTTGACAGGAAGAAGCTCTAGAAGTGGATAGGACACACTTTGTGGAAAGCACGCAACTGCACCACAAGGCAAGCCTACAAATGGAATCTTTGAGGCCAAAGGAAAAGAAAAAGATCAAAGAACACAATACGCCAATTAATGGAAACAAACATGACGAAAGTGAACAAGAATTGAATGGAACAAGAAAATAAGTCCTAGGACAGAGTGTGTTGGAAAATGCTGATGTGTGGCATATGCTCCATTAGGAGTTACAAGCGTAAGTAATTCAGTAAGTATATTGTAAACTTTGGTTCTTTCCAAAAAAAATTTCTACAGTTCTTTTTGTTCTTTCTGATTTGCGACGGTGAATTATAACGTTTGATTGTCGTAGTCCTAAACCGTATGCTGCGAAATTCAAAGATACCAAATTGGATGACATTGTCGCGTGCCGTAAATTATAAAGAATGAAATGTATCGCAAGTTTAATCAACCGTATATCAAAGAGTTTTGCTGAGGACGACAGATTCTCAAAACGGCATAGTTCTTATTTTATCTTGTGGAAATTGTATGCAGATGTATGCGTGGCCATTCTTTACCCCCACGCTAAGAGTCGAACGCTGAACTTATCGATTAAATGTTTAAATATTTCAATGGCAGTTAATCGAATAATTTATTTATTAAATCTTTAAAAGCTCAAAGGAAATATATATATATATATATATATATATATATATATATATATATATATATATATATATATATATAAGAAAATAAGAATTCAGCGAAGAAAATTTTCTTTTCGACGAAATCATGTACATTCCTGTATATAGTTTTATGAAAAATGTATGTCTATAGAAGGATAGAATGGATTGTAGCAAAAAATGAATTCGAAATAATTAACAAATGAGGTTAACGTACTAATCAAGGGGTAAGGAAGAACAAAATTTAAGGGTCACATAAGGACAAGCTTTCGCTTTGGGCCACTTCAATGTGTATCTATAAATTTACTTGCTCATGTTGGGCATGCTACATAGGCCGCACAAAGCGATCATTATCCACACGTATCTCGGAACATTATCCGGCTTGGCTTTTGAAAGAGAAGCGAAAAACAATCACGAGTTCTATAGAGGAGCACTTAATCAACTGTGGACATATCGCTCCAAAAGACTCTTCGTTTAAAATAGTTTACGGAGTCAAAGGAACTGGATGGAAGGGGGTTCGAATCAATATTTTATGCACCGCAGAGGCATTGACAATCCACAAACTAAAGCTTGAACTTTGCGTGCAGAAACGATTTGTCCAACCTCTTATCCTTTCCTGGCCTTAATGGGTATGTTTCCAGGTGTTTGTTTTTTTTAATGCACCTTTATTATTATCCATATTTTTAAATTACTATTTTGCACTTTAAACTCTTATCATTTATTACTATTACCTTTTACAAGTTTTCTTGATTATCAATCAGTTTCTTATTATGACCTTTGTTGTTTTGTCGTTTTTCTTCATATCTGTCAATTTGACTATTATCTGACCCTTACATTTTGTTCTTCCTTACCCCTTGATTAGTACGTTAACCTCATTTGTTATTTATTGTCGAACCCATTTTTCGATACAATCCATTCTATCCTTCTATAGACATACATTTTCCATATAACTATATATACGAATGTACAGCTAAAGTAAATGATTTCGTCGAAAAGAAAATTTTCTTCGCTGAATTCTCTTTTTCTTATTCAATGACACTGTGGGTTATTTAATTATATGTATATATATATATATATATATATATATATATATATATATATATATATATATATATATATATATATATATATATATATATATATATATATATATATATATACGTTTTATATAGTGTTTTTGGCTCTCTGTTTTTCTGGCTGTCGCCCAGATATATTTTCCAGACCAAGTTTGTACATTTTCTTCTAGATATCGGAGCTGGAACGCATTAATATCTGGACTACTGGTCCTTGGTCACTGAGTCTTGTTAGCAAGGTTAAAACGTAGGTTTTGAATGTTGTAACTGTTTTCACGTGGTTATATTTTGTCTTCCTAATATTTTTCCCATCTCACTTAAAAAGTTCACTAGCGAAAAATATTTCGTTTTTCATGTCGGTCTTATAATTTGACACCTCACCTTGGTACTCAATGTCATAAATAAGGTTCGCTTAATTTCACGCTATCCACTTCTTTTTGTTCAATAAAGTTTTAATATAAGCTATCTGCTCTTTACATAGAACTTTATACATCTGCTGAGTTAAGTTATAAAACTCTCTGTTGACTTAATACAATACCTTATATTTACTTTTCTTTCAATATTGTTCAGGTCATCTAAAAGTAACATATAATTTCTCATGATGCCTGAAGCTCATGCAAAAGATCTAAATCTGTCACTTAAACGAATAATGTGAAGCTTTATATACACACTGATCAGTTTGCATCACACTATGTTCTTCCTAAAGCTACAATATACATTTACTTGGGCATGAAATATCACTACCTAGCATCTCGCTTGTAGATATAAATGACAGCACTCACATACCGTTTGAGTCAACAACATTTGGAGCGCATTCAGGCGTATCACGTATTGTAAGCAGTATTAACACAGTGCCTTTGACTCCAGATATTCATAAAATCTACACTCATCATCCTGTGAAGCGGCACACGTGATGCATGTATGCCGATCTACAATATCCAACCATTCAACATTTGTCACCGTACAAATACTTATTCAGTGTTCCAGAAAATCCTAAAAATTTAGTAAACCACGACTATTATTTATAAGATACTGAAAATATAATTGACCATATATCATGTGAAGTGTTAAAAAGACTAAAGTGTATGAAGAATGTCATTGTGCATAATACACCTATTATAGTGGACTTAAAGTATGCTAAAAATACTCTACTAAAATAATGTGTTTTGTTGCAATATTGGTGTGTAACAAGAAAATGAGTAGAGCACGTGCTAAAGCATTTTGTCCCATCCTATTATAGTTTGTCAGTATCAAGGAAACCAACCCACTCCTTAATAGTCAGTCATTACTTAGGCGTACTACAACATTTAAAAGTATAAGAACCATTTGTGACAAAACTATTATCCAGCGTCCAATCGTCCATGGATTGCAAGAAACATCAACCCAGCTTACGTAGAAGCAACAGTTACAATGTGGGTCGATGCACAAATCATAAAATATCATGCCCTACCCCTCAAAAACGGCGTCTTACTGCTAATAGCTCTGAGAACAATACTGAACATCAAGCATTTGCGACCATTCATCCTTAGCTTAACACTCATTTACTCCAAAATGTCAATCCACTTACGCCTCAATAGTGCCACATGATTGCCCTAGCGACTTCAATATAAAGCCTAAAACATAATCATAACTGAGCTTGTTCATGAAGCTACAGCTGCTCAGATACCTCAATACGAAAAAACGCCAAATTCGCTGTAGAAACGCAAAGGTACTTCAGCAACATAATACCCCAACATGCACCATTCCAAATCAGTCGATTACCCTACAAAAAACATAGTGGACTGTCAGCAACCACTCATACTAACATGAGGCTACACCTGACAAAAACTATACCTACACGTGACAACAGTATGCCATATAGCGTCAAACTCGCCAGCTCCAGGAACCTATAAAAAACCATACAACACATTGACACCTCTTGGCTAATGTATCAAGCGACCTCACATTCCTTTCCAAAAACAATCAATTTTCGATATGGTTTACTTTGCACACACATGGATGTAAAATACTAATCGGATGTGTATGTCGAGCTGATAACACACACAGTTCAAATAACAGTATTATAAGTGAGTCATTTTCAAAGGCTGCCTCGCTTATTTTCGCCCACAAATGTGGTTTTAGTGACTTCAACCATCTCACAACTAACTGGAAGACACATTTTGGCCAATTGTGCCATGAAAAGATAATTGGGTCCTTAAACATAAACGGTTGGCAGCATAATGTAAACCTGTCTACTCGAAATCACAATATCACACCTACATCAATAGTGGTTGTCGAAGAATTTCACAACAGCAATCACTAAATAGTTTTCCACACCCTTCCAATTCCTGTCAAGTGCAAGAAATTGAAGACATTAAATACGCCTTTCCAATATAGAAACTATGCAAATGCCGACTTGCAAAACTCTCGATCTCCAATAGCGCACTCTGACTGGAGCAGTTTATGTACCAATGATAATCTTTTAGAATTATTAGAAATATTCAATACCACCACCATGTCTGCACTGAACACTACTATCCTTTCTAAAATTGCTTTTGGAACAATTAGGCACTATATCAAACAAAAGACTTGATATAAGCTGCGAAAGCTAAAAAGTACTTACTATATATCAAAAGACTTCATTGCTCTGCACCAGATATACTCTGTACTTGAAGAAGTACAAAGTCAAAACTAGAAACACAAACGTGTAGGAGAAAGTACTAAACGTACTAATGTCGCTTGCTTGCAAAAAAATAGGAAAGAACCCAGATCATTACATTCACTCCTTAAAACACGAGTGCCTTGTTGCTACTCCGTTTCTCTTTCTGTTCAGAGTATTTCACTGAGGGCACACCTATGAAACTTCAGACATCCGTAATAAACTATACGTGCGTGATTACACCACATCACAATTCACACCAAGCGCTCTACAAGTCTACCTTACAACAACTTGAAATAAATGCTTAGCACAACTAAAAATCCTAACACATTTATGCTGAGATTGTAACATGGACACGATGCAACTTTGGAAAATATTTCAAGGACTGTACTCAGTTTAATAATGAAGCATGAAATTAACCAATAATACTTCAAGACATCTTCATGAATGAACTAATATTCTTTTTTATTGAGTAAATTTCATTACCGACTTTAATTGCAATGCAAACTATTGGACGATAAATGTTGTTAGTTGAAGATGATGCCTGTGAAAATAGAGTATATCTGCCCTTGCAGAAATATAATATATTTTACTACCACAGAATGTTGACGAAATGTACTCCAACGCCATGAATCAAGTAAAAACAAACTATTTGATTTGCAGAAGCTCATCGCAAATATATTGGTTGCTATATACTTGTGTGCTTTGCACTAAACGCCAATGCATATCAGATTTCTGATTTATGTAGTAAGTACGGAAGAATTCGGCCTATCTAATCGTTGTTCCAGTATGTTTTTTTTAGTGTCCAGTCTTCTATCGATTGACTGCATTGAATGTGCTGACAGCACTGGTAATTTAAGTGATTACGTTAACTGATATACATTCAATTGAAGCAAGAACAGTAGTCTTGATGAGCTGAAAAACGACCAATAAAATAAGATATACTGTCGTTTTACAACATCATGCGAGACTTATGCTTCTTAAAAATCTAAATGACTACAAACAACAATTTGAAGGATAATAATTTGAGACGCCACCTCAAACCTGTGCGTAGTCAAATGTAACGGAAAGCAGTTAACGACATTACAGGGAAATACATCTCGTAAGACTTCAGAATAAATCAATTCATCAAAGTACATTGTGTTCAGCATGTAAGCTGTATGTTTTTGAAAGGTTCGACCTTCAATGTTATGTGATCACAACATAAAATATCATTAAGAAACAAATTGCTCTAATAACTCAACCATTTGACATAAAAGCCAATAGTAAATGAGAGTAGCAACTTGAACTGAAGCATAAGCAATAAAAGCAAGAAGAGTGGTCTTGATGAGTTGACTAACGACCAGTAATATAGAATATAATGCCTTTATACAATAGCGCTTGAGTCTTTTGCTTCTTAAAAATTCAAATGACTTCAAACAACTCTTCGAACGACAATAAAGCTGATTACTCGCATGCGAATTCAAACAGATAGATTGATCCGTGTACGGATCATATGTATGCACTGAATGCATTGAATGTGGCAAAATAGATTTGAAGATGTCGTAACATTTGTATTTTAAACCTAAACTAATTTCCGTCTGAATGTATAACATTCTTAGTCAGCCTAACCCCATTAAAATTGGTTTAAAATCTTAACAACTCTTATCACTTGACGAAACGTACTACTCAGAATTTAAGGTTTTCACAGTAAAATGTCCGACTGGCTCGCCCAGTTCTAAGGAAAAGTTTAAAGCATTTCAAATTCTTGTCAATTATTCATGGTGATGCGTCTTACTTGATGAAGTAATCACTGAGTTTATTTGAAGGCACGACTTCCACGACCTATTATGAATCTTCGTTTCACTATCTGTAGCATTAGTTTGAAATCACTTTCACATTCGTCGATTCAAACAAGCATCATTATTCATAGCTTTTCGAATAGTAACATCATCATTTAAAGACGCTCTGTTAATCCGTATCTTGTTGATGGTCTAATAATAGATTTTCAGACAGTTACACACCACGAGGACGATCAACCTGTGTGGGCAGTTTTTCGCTCTGTCCGGTTTTTCATGCAAAAGACATTCTGCGTTGCTCTCAATTAGATGTGGATCTTCACGCATCAAAGAGTTGTATTCAAAAGTGTTTTTTTCAAACTACCAGATGTGCTGATCTACCAGATTTAAAGATGCTAAACTATTATTATATAATATCTCTGAAGCCTTCACTGAAGCAATTCAGTAATCTTCCAGCCTCGAGCGAGTCCGATTCTTCTTTTCAATTATCGCATTTTCTCTAGGTGTTGATAAGCTCAATCTTTTATTTTGCAGTTTTCTTCTACTGTAGGAAAATAATCCTTTTAATAGGTTGAGTTGTCGTGTATTAGCTGCCTTCGATATACTGTAAGTCATCATTTGATAATGATAATACGCACATTATAAACGTTTCTCAATCTTGTTTTCTCAGTAATTTACAGTAAACACTCATAGCCTTGTGAATTCTAGAAGTCTCTCACACTCTGTTGTCACTGTGCGTAAGTGCATAGTCAAGTCAAATCACGTTCAAGATTAATAGTCCATTTTATCTGTTAAGTAACTCAGTTGTGTCAACCCAAAAGAAGCATTACTTTGAATTAAAGGAGTCCTTTAACCTATATAATTATTCCTGAGAACAGTACAAATTTATGATCATGTCTTATTGATATATTACTGTTTGTAGTTCCATGAAACGATAAATTACTTTTGTCTGTTTTACATTAGATGATTGACTTTAAAATTGTTCATTTTGGAACGGTTTGCTCTGATTGTCAATCTTCTGCCAGATTAAGCTAGTAAAGGAGTCACTCATTTCAAATAGTGGCCTAGACTTATATATTTCTTATTTTGCTGGTTATCTTCCTAAAACTCTGGGTTCATCCTGTAAAACGGACATGAATAGCTGACGATTGTGCACCTCAATCGGTAGCTGCGCCAATCATCTCCGACTCTATCAATTGCGTAACCCTCCGATGAGACATATAAATGCTGATGCTGAGGTAGCTTGGATGATGCTTGAAAGGTTGACTTACAAAATTACTTGATCATAATCTAAAATATGATTGGGAAATATCTTCCGTTAATAACTCAACCCTTTGAAATAAAAATCGATAGTGAATGAGAGCGGTCAACGTTGAACAGAGATCTCAGTAGCACCGAAACATAACAGCAGAGTTGATAGCAAGACAGTTATTTATGTACCTCACCACTGATACAGATTCTAAGTCAATGGTTGAGCTCCGACTAGAAACTCCAGATATAGCTCCAGCGATAATGTTATGAATTATTGTCACATATTAACTTCCCTCTCTTAAATTTTCCAACACAAATTAAACGTTAAATGAAGCTTCTGTTATTTGTATGCAGCATATGAGCGTCGTTTTTTGTTTTTCTGAGGAGTTGGTTGAGAGAGTAATTCAAGGAAGACCTTTGAGAGACCACAAAGTAACGTTGAGAGTGTAAAACAATCAATAAGACAGAACAGGTGTGATCAACTAGTGTTGGAAAATAGAATCATGATTTTCAGTTGTGGGTTAATGAAAAGTCGTGTGGATTGAAAGCTATATTAGATGCTCAAGCAATTCCGGTAACTCGCAGTCTAGAACTACACAGCGACTTGAACACCAGAGAGAAGACAAAAGTATGAGTATCAGAAGGTTCATTTTTGTATAGAAAATCAAATGTATTTATAGATGTTGATGTCTGTTAAATGAACATCATATTTCAGCCAATCCGTTAACGACATATTAGGCTACCGATCAATGGTAGCACGACATGCTGGAATTCTTGAACGTTCCATCATACTCTAATTGGCTAGGATCCTTCGGCACATTTTTGGGCCTCTGGAGGCTTCGTTGAAGTTCTCAGGAAGCCGACCCAACAGCTCCCTTGAATAAGATTTCTTTCTGGGATCTACTTGTAGTTTGATAACTGGGTTGCAACGGCGTCCCATCATTCTTGTCGTCTTCCTTCTTCAAGGCTTCTTTTCAGGGTTTCTAAGCGTTTGTGGCATTGATGCTGATATAATGTGTGTAAATTCGAAGCAGATATTTATCTCACGGTACGTGTGAAGTTTGCGTTACGATAACACGGTATCTAATCTATATTGTTTAAATATCGTTGAATCCTCGTTTAGAACTCATAAATAGCTTTAAAATCTATACTTAAAACAATTTGAGTCGACTGTCGAAAAAACGAGCCCGGAAAAGCCCTAAAATTTCAGATAATAACAATTCTGTTATTAACTATTCCTCAAGTTTTGCTACTGCATTTAAAGTTGATAATTTTGGGATTGATCTTATACCACATCTGATGCTGGATGACTCTGTCTCTAATTTAATAATGAGTTCCACATCAAGATCTAAGAGTATCGAAAATATTAAACAACTAACCGACATGCATTCTAAAGTTGAGTCACTTGCCATCTCTTTATCAAAGCATGATGATTTGAAACAAGAAATAAAGACATTATCACCCCTTAAGCTGCTCCTGTCAAAAGATATCGTTCCTGCGGAACTTGATGACATAATAAAAGCAGAATCTGTTATCGACTTTATCGCTAATAAAGTTACCAAGCGAATAATCTCTCGTAATAACGTGATTATTTATAACATACCTGACAGAATCCCCATTAAAACTGTGGGGAATTCGATATTAAAAGCATCTAACCTTCAGGATAGTTCATGCCAATGCATTAGACTTAATAAAAAGCACCATAAATACTCGTGCCCGGTCTTGTTCAGATTCGACTCTCATATATTAGCTGAACGGTTAAAAGAATCTGAGCAGCTAATCTGCGCGCTTACGAAATTTAGAAACGCTCGTATAGTCTCAGATAAGACCACCAACCAAAGGCTTACGCAAAAACGTACCTTGAACGAAAACAAAGGTGTTGAGATCACAACAAACCACGATGCATCAGCGGCTGGATCCAATGATGCAGCTACCCTATCTCATGTTCTCCAGCACACCGATATACCAACAAAGAATGCTAATTTGCCTTTTATGTCTGTAGTGACATCTGATAGCCAAAGTACATCTAATGACGTCACTTATCCGATATTACCCAGTTTACCATTAGAAGCTCATAAGCAAGTACTTGGTTCTTATTCTACAACTCTTAAAAAGGCCGTCAAGATTAAAATACTTTTGCCACGTAAGAAGAATGTAAGTACAGAACATTCTGGTTCCCGACCCAATATCAAAAATAATACGATGACCCTACCAAATAAAAATAAGACTGTACTTCACGACATCATGCTTTACCTTACGCATGGTATGGGAGGTTATAAGGGCAGACTTGGTTCAAATGTCTCACAAGATGGCCACTGCAATCATTATGTAAGCAGGCCTAATATTGGACAGACCACAATGAACCAACGCACCCTACGGTAATCCTCAAACGTTTTTAATAATAAACCTGTTGGACGTAACTATTGTCAACACTTTCCCATTGGGCAAGATGGTTTACTAGGTTACTCAACATCGAACGTTTTATATAATAAACCTGTTAGATGCAACTTTGCTCAACACTTCCCCATTGGGCAAGATGGATTACTAGGTTACTCAACATCAAACGTTTTATATAATAAACCTGTTAGATGCAACTTTGCTCAACACTTCCCCATTGGGCAAGATGGATTACTAGGTTACGCACCATCAACCTAACCCCAACTGGCAGGTGACTGTCTTAACTATCCGCCAAGTCAAGTTCAAAAATCAACCCACTTTATCAAAATAATGATTTTTTTGGCCTTCAGAAATCCCTGGTCTCACTAGCAATACAGTTTGTTCAAGCGATAGCCCATACGATCAGTCAAACATAATAAACCATAGTCTATGCAAATCCAAACTACATAACATCGATAGTGAAGCTCTCAGTTTTTTTACACTCCACACTCACTTTTTAAACTTATTACTTATCAATGCACGTTCACTTCTGAACAAAATTTCAGCCTTGAGAACATTAGGTTTTCAAGGCAAACCTTCTTTTATACTTATCACTGAAACATGGTGCTCTCAAGCAGTATCTAATTAAGAATTAATTATCCAGAACTATCGACTCTATCGCTGCGAAAAAGAAACTAAGCGAATAGGTGGTTGTATCATATATGCTTCGGATACCCTAACAATTAATAAAGTTGAAGACAGTGTCCTGAATATTTTACCAGAATCAGTCGGGACATCAGTCAACACCCTGAATCATAGTCTACTACTTGGATGTATATACAGAGCTCCTGAAAGTCCGAATAGTGGGAATGATCTTAATATCAATGCATTCATACATGCATCTTCTATAAACTTTAATGCTAAGGTTATCACTGAGGATTTCAATTATCCTGGGATCAACTGGAGTACCGGTAGTTGTCAGTCATGTAATGATGAGTTCTCGGCAACCATTAACATGCACTGCTGGTCACAGTGGGTTCATGCCCCGACTAGAGGCGATATTATACACGATCTCGTATTTAGTATAGTTGTTATCTCACTCTCTGTAAAAGTATATGATGAATTTGAAAGCAGTGACCATAAGATTGTAGTTTGCGCTCTCCCTATCTATCCCTCTTATAACCCACCCATTCAAAAAACCTGTCAATATAGAGACTATAAGCATGCTGACTGGGACCTCCTGCATTCATTGATTAAACTTTCAAACTGGGACAACTTTTTTTCATGTAATAGTCTCATGGATGCTATCAACGAATTCTATGTGATCATTAACTCTTTTTTAGATTCCTGTGTACCTCTTAAAACGTACAGGTTTGGTAAACCTTACGAAATATATATACCAGCTAAATATCGTAATAAACTAAGACGCCTACAGAATCGTTATTTTAAGTCAAACGACTTACATGATCGAGTGAATTCGATCTGCACTAATAAGGACTAGACAAGCAAGACATTGATCACCACCCAGTGATCAATCAATTGTAATTACATCTCAGTCCTACAGGAGGTTAGTCACGGCTCGGATAGCTCAGTGGTAACGTCTCTGACTGTGAAGCTTGGTAACACGAGATCGAATCCGCCAGGGAGCACCAGTTCCCTCAAGATTACAGGTACACCTTGCTGACGAGTGCCAAGTAGCACGAAACCCGGGTCCAGGGTTTCCTGTTGACTACCTCCAACCACCATCTAAATCTCAGACCTCTATGTCTCAACCTCTAATAGGTTACATAACTCGAAATCTTTACAACACTGAGTCACGTATTCCAATGTACAAAGTTTGTGCTCGACCTCTTCTGGAATACTGAACGGTTATTCTTAGCAGTGCGCTCATAAGATAAATTAAGGCTGGAATCAGTACAAAGACGATTTACACTTGGTACTCTTGGAGCTGATTGTACCTTAACTTATAATTCCAGATGTAATAAACTTGGGCTAGACCCTTTATGGAGGAGGAGACTCAAACTAAATTTTATTTTTTTCTTCAACCTACTTCACAAACTATCGCTTACATCCGATCACGCGATTCAATATGCAGAAACCTCTCATTATGACATCCGTGATTCGTTGGCACTAGTGTAACAAACTCATTCTAAATCATCTCTTTATATGAATTACTTCACCTGTAAATTTTCTAGACTCTGGAATAACATAGCACAACCAATCCGCACGATAAAATCACTCCCATTATTTAATCGCTGCATCGATGCATACTGCTCCTCTGAAAATGCATTGAATGGTCTAGCACCTGCAAGTGTATCCCATTCCACAAGTGATATTTTAGGAACCTTGAATGTTTAGCCATCTTTATTAGTGAATCCCTTAAGTAAAATCGCCCAATTGCTGTCAATATGTCAACACCGCTCCTAGCAAGTTTAACTCATTTGAATAACACAAACAGTATATCGCTGTGTCACATGACACACGTATTTAGTTAGACCTGTTTGATATATTTTGGTAATTACTTTTTTGTTGTTCCGTGCTCTCTTTTCGTTTTAATTTCTCTAGTTGTAGATAATAATCAATAATTCGATCTGGCACACGAATTGACCTTAATTACACAGTTCATAAATCAACAGGCTGTCCATTTAAGAAATATTAAAAATTCTCGGATAATGCTTTGGATCGCTGTAATATATGTACTACATAAACAACTACTGAACTAGTGTACTTAAAATTTTCTTATATTACAGGTTTGTTCTGCACATGTAACGTTATTACTTATATCAAATTGATCATGCCTGTAAACTGGCGTGAATTCTGTAATTATTATTTTTTTCAGAATATAAATTAATTAGATTCTGTGATACTTGTTACCTACCGACTCCACAACAACAGCTAAGTTCATTCACTATCATACAGCTTTCAGTATGAGAAACTAAGCATATAAGTACACATGTTTCTTCAACATCTTTGAAAATTTTAATTAACTAAAGTGCCTGATAATGTGTTGTGGATGACTGAATTAGCAAATGTTCAGGGAATTTTCAGAATCGTTGGTGGCGACTGAAATTCATTCTTCTTTGTTTCACAGCTTCTGTTTGATTGATCTTAAGCATCACAAACTATTTGATGATAATTGTGAATATTGAATTGTGGAGCAATACAATATATTTTATCTTGACTAAAATCAGGTTGATTTACCTAGAAATATGCAACGTGAAATGTTTTCAGATGTATGAAATACAAATCACCTTATGTGTTAATTAAATTATTGACCGATTTCTTCCCTTTGTAAACACTGAACTCTGGCTTCGCCTATATTTTTCATAGACTAATGTATTTTACCGCCATGTGAGTCTACAACAAAATAAAGAGTTTTGCTTTATTTGGATGAAACACTTAAACAGATGTTATATCGATGAAAGATACTCGTTTATGAATGACATTATCTGTGGTCATAGTATAAATAATTACCGACAATATGCAGGATTTTCAACAGAATGGTGGAAATGTAGATGATAATTTGTCGTTTTGTACTATTAAATAGTTTCACATTCCATTCTTTACATGGAGGTTGAACCCGTTTATTCACATTATGAAGGTTATTGGTATTCGCGCCAGTCACTTCTACTCTTAGAATTCAAAAACATTATGTAATGAAACTATCTTTTGCTTCGATGAGCACTTACTAAATTGCTTCAATAAACTGGTGTTGCAGATTTTACTAGTCTTCTTCTAACGCAATCAAGTCTCTTCTTTATTATGTATTGTATATCACAATACTGTTTTTAGCACTATATTTCATTTTATAACCACACATAATCCCATACTCTCAGCTCCTTTCTGAATCGCCTCCGTTTGTCAGTTGTATGTCCACTCATACCCTGTTTAAACTCATTCTCTTTAACTTATTAAAATGCTCTTTCTTAACAAATACCTTAATAAAAGAAAATTAGTCTGAATAACCATACATTAAACATTCCTTCATGAATATTGGCCACTCTGACCCTCGTCCTTCCTTTTACTTGCTCCCTCTTTCAGCTCATTTGTGATATCGAACGGTAATTTCATCCTGAACCATCCTTAAAGCATTAGATATTCAAAAGGGACATAAACGTTCGATTACGAGAAGCTCTCACCCTCAATGGACCTATCCTTGACCATCAGTTGCACATTTGCAACGCAACTTTCATGAAGCGCGGTGATTTCATCCTGAACCATCCTTAAAGCCTTGGATATTCAAAAGGGACATAAGCGTTCGATTAAGAGAAGCTCTCACCTTCAATGGACCTATCCTTGACCATCAGTTGCACATTTGCAACGCAACGTTCATGAAGCGCGCCAACTGTGGTACTGACTAAAACCGTCTATATTCATATCTTATAAATTATCAACTCAGCTAAGTAATTTACTACAGTGTATATTGTATCATTTGTAACAACATGATCTTGCCTGTAAACTGGTATGCCTCATGTAACAAGCTGTTATTTGAGAATAAATTATTATTATTTGTTTCTTTACGCTGGTTATTCATAGACACATAGAGAAGCAAACACACTTTGTTCCAAGTGATTATTAATTCTTCATCTTCGCTTTACTGTTGAAATATTTGTTCATCAAATTATCAGGTTTCTCTTTCTTACCACAACTAGTACACTTGAAATCCTACTACCGAGTTGTTCATTTTACGGTCCGTAAAGTAATCAGTTTGATGTTTATAAAATAAATTTACCACCTACTTTGACGAACATATGCATTGTTTCAGTTGCTAAGCTCATTAAATGTATGTTATGTATTTGATCTCACGTCGTTATTCTTAAACAGTAGTAATCCTAATTCACTGTCAAAGAAAACATCGAACAAATATCAAGCTATCATGAATAATGTGATGGATTTTTGTTTTTTTTCTTAACCCGATGTAGGTTCATACACTTACATTTGAGCCACTCTATTTTTGTCAGCGTTAATAATAGTATGTACCTGGTTACACAATCGAGTAGCTCGAACGACCTACTGATTAAATGAGTTCCGAATTCTTTAGATAACAAAAAATACTTCCCAAACAATCATTTTGTTTGAATACAAGAAAAAAATAAGCCTAAAATCCTGAGATAGGGAAACTCTTTCTTACTTACTTGTTTTTGTTTAGTAGATCCGATATAATTTAAGTTATTCGTATAACCGCAAAATTCTTCCACGTCATTCCATGAATAATGAAGCGTTAATCTGTATTCATAACCAGATAAATATAAACTGCAGATATGTGATTGACTCATCTAAAATCATTCAGGCTGGAAAAGCGATTATTTGGCAATACCAATATATGACTTAAGAAGAATAAATAGATTGACTTGTCCGGAAGCCGAAACAATGTATGTGCATATAATTATGTATAACATTTTGTCATAGAGAAAATGTCACTCAAAACAGTGTGCGATTACATAACTCGACCAATACGTTAACAGATTATAAATGTGATACTGTAATGAACAAAAACTTTGGTGGCGAAAATCAATGTATTAAGCACAAAATTACAGACAATCTCAAGAAAACAGGAAATCATATGGTAAATGGTCAATTGGCAAAATAGCTATCCATCATATCAAACTGGACAGTTCCTGATGCAATCATCAATCCATTGTCTCACATTCCATTGTTCATTGGTTTTCATACATAACGCATTGTGTTCCCGATCATATTTTCCTGATCTTCTGCCAGATATTACGTTCTTAACTAGGGTCATATACTACATATATCATTATAAGTACTACCCATCACATTTAAAATGGGTTGAAATAACAAATGTTGGTCGTTTTTAATTGATTTTACTTAATAGTTATTAAATATTTTAAGATTTAATTGGAAATCGATATTTCAAGTATAGCTTTCCGTTTCATTCTACTCCAAACTCAATTACAGTGATGAATGTATGTTCATCGTGTTCTAACTCACTTATGTCTTACGTTCACCGGAGTTTTTGATCTCATCAAATAAATAAAAAATAAAGAAATCTTCATCTTTTTTTTTTTCGGTTTTCATAAACTTTCAAGTGTCTAACCATTGATAAGTCAAGTATCATTTCAACTCAACTTACAATCCATTTGAAATTTATATCGATATTTTGTCTTGTTTAAAGTATTTGTGTTGCGTGTAAATGAAAAATGCTCACGAAAACTATTACCATTTATAAAAGTCGTAAATGTGTGAACATGATATATGCTTATAGTTATAAACTGTTTCATGTTTTTATGACGTTTAGACATATGACTGATTGTTATCATGATCTGATGATTCAATGCGGTGAACCGACACATCACTTTCGAGATGTCGATCATGATTTTAATGGATTATTATTCGAAGATGCTTTGTGGACAGTCGCAAAGCGGAAGGTCACTGAATATAACTGGTTTTCATACTATGTGATTGTGTGTAGCTTTCTCGTGTCCAGTATCCCACTGATAGGATCATGGGATTCCCCAGAACAGGATATTTTGAACAAAACTGTCGTGAGTTCTTCTTTCAATTGTTTTCCAACACCATGCATAATTTCATATCCACCTATAATTCCATATAGATCTTGTACTTTAATCGCTTTTCCCTTCACCTTCTAAGTTCCAGATCACGGATTGCCATTTGATGGAGTTAAATGATTTCATCAGTCCATGACCTTCACGTATTTGACCATGATTTACTAAAAAATCTGATACACAATAAATTGGTTTTGTGAATGTCAAATAAGCTTTTGTCTCACCTGGATACTCGATACACGTACGCGTCTTTTCCTGTGTTTTCGATAGATGAACGTAGGAGTGTATAAAGAAACTAGTTATCCTTAAACTGTACAACAACATTTCGGACATATAAGTTCTCCCATTCATGATCAAAGAGAAAGTCGAATAAACAACAAACTATCGTGAATGCTGTGATGGATTTTAGTTTTGTTTTTTTACCAAATGTAGGTTCGTGCACTTACGGTTGAGACCAAACCACTTTTATCAACGATAATGACAGTATTCACCTGATCACACAACATAATGGTTCGAAGTTCTGACTGACTAAATGATTTCATAGTCCTTCAAACAACAAACTACACTTTCATTAACAATCAATTTGTTTAAAAACGAGGGACATTATCTTAGAATTCTCAGTTATGGCAACTATTTATACTTGCTTGTGTATTTAGTAGGACCGATATAATTTAATTTATTTCTATAACCACTGAATCTGTCTATGACATTCAGTTGAATAATTACTTTACTTACTTATTTACTTACTTACTTACGCCTTTTACTCCAAATGGAGCATTGGCCGCCGACCAACATTCTCCAACCCACTCTGTATTCCCCATTCTTTTCTAGTTCCATCCAGTTCTTGTTCAATTTTCTCATGTTTATTTTCATTTTATCGGCGAAATGTGATCTTTCGTCTTCCTCTTTTCCTTTGGCCTCGAAGATTCCATTTGTGGGCTTGCCTTGTGGTGCAGTTGCGTGCTTTCCACAAATTGTGTCCTATCCACTTCTAAAACTTCTTCCTGATTTTTTCCTCCGCTGTAATCTGTTATGTCCTCTCCCACAGTACGTTGTTGCTAATAGTGTTCGGCCAACGGATCTGAAGTACTTTGCGTAGACAACTGTTAATAAACACCTGTATCTTCTGGATGATGGCTTTCGTAGTTCTCCAGGTTTCCGCCCCATACAGTCTAACTGTCTTGACATTTGTATTAAAAATCCTGACCTTGATATTGGTTGACAGTTGCTTTGAGTTCCAGATATTCCTCGGTTGTAAATATGCTGCCCTTGCTTTGCCGAATCTCGTCTTCACTTTTGCAGCAGATCCACTGTGTTTATTATTGATGCTGCATAGATATGTAATGGTTTTTACATCTTCCAAATATAATTGGATTGGTGTATGCTGTATTGTATCTGAGAATCTTGCTTTCCCCTTTGAGTATATTGAAACCGATTACTGCTACACTGATCGTCTTCTCGTGCATTTGTTGTTCCTTTTGAGACAGAAGGGCCAGATCATCAGCAAAGTCTAGATCATCTAACTGCATCCTAGATGTCCATTGTATACCGTGCTCATCTTCATATGTTGACGTCTTCACGATGCAGTCGATCACCAGGAGAAAGAGAAAGGTTGAGAGTAAGCAACCTTGCCTTACACCGATCTTCACTTCGAACGACTTTGTCAACTGTCCTCCATGCACGATTTTGCGGTGTAATCCATCATATAAATTCTGTATGATATTGACTATCTTCTGAGGCACGCCGTAGTGTGGAAGAAGTTTTCATAGCTTTGTTTTGTCTACGCTATCAAATACCTTCTCGTATTCAATGAAGTTGATGTAGAGTGATGAATTTCATTCAATTGATTGTTCCACAATGAACCTTAGAGTTGCGATTTGGTCTGTACACGATCTATCCTTACGGAATCCGGTCTGTTGGTCACGAAGTTGGCCGTCTACGCAACCCTTCATCCTGTTTAACAATACTCTGTTAAAGACTTTTCCCGGTATTGAGAGAAGAGTGATGCCCCTGTAGTTATCACACTTGCTGAGATCGCCTTTCTTCGGTATTTTGATCAGAAGTCTTTCTTTCCAGTCTTTTGGTACTTGTTCCTCATCCCAAATCTTATTAAAGAGAATGTGGAGTATCCTTGCAGTTGCCGCTACATCTGCTACCAGTGCCTCTGCTTTAATGTTGTCTGGTCCTGCTGCTTTGCCACTCTTTATTTGTCTGATGACCATGCTGATTTCTTCAATTGTTGGTGGGCCAACATTGATTGGGAGGTCCGTGGGTGCCGCTTCGATGTTGCATGGATTCGGTGTAGCTGGTCCATTCAAAAGTTCTTTGAAGAGTTCCACCCACCTATTTCGTTGCCTATCAGAGATTATAAGCAAAGATGGATAGTGGCTAGCAGTGGAATTCAGGATACGCGTTGTATTTAATTGATTACACTGAAGTTATTTGATAGTATAAAATTCCTACTCCAAACGTTATTACAGTGATGAATAAATGTTCATCGTATTTATTTGACCTCATCGAAGAAGAACATGCACAACGGAATACTCAGTAATGTTATTTTTTGTTTTTCATAAAGTTTCAAGTATTTGACGATTGGTCAGTCAAGTAAAATTTCAAAGTCAACTAATAATCCTTTCGAAATTCAAATTGATATTATTTGTTGTTTAAGTTATTTGTGCTTCGTATACGTGAACAAAGTCAACGGTAACTATCAAGCATTTATAAACGTTGTATTTGTGTGAACATGATAGATAATTATAATTATAAACTGTTTCAACGTTTCTGTTTTATCGAGGTTTCATTACGTTTAGACATGTGACTGAGGTTTATCATAATATGATGATCCAATATAGTAAGCTGACACATCATTTTCGACATGTCCATCTCAGTATTCTTTTGATCACCATCAAAGACATCTCGACTACAGCCATCAACTGCCTTTTGATATTTGGCTTACAGAAGATCTTGCCGGTTAACTGACATTTAGTCTTCTTGTAGTTGTGATCATGGTCAACCGTGAATCCAAGACGCACTGCAGTCCGTCGGATAACTCTAATGACCAAAACAGTCGAGCATACACTACCTACAGGGTTGTTCATAATATTGAAGATATGGTGAAAAGGATTCGTAGCTCAAGTGGATGATTTAAGTGGACCTCTGTTTTCTGAAAAAAATAAAAAATAAAATATATTTCTCATTCATTGCTCTTGATAACATAAATTACAGTTAGGAATGATCATGCGGACAGCTAGAAAATCCAGGGCGGATGCATTTATAATTTTAACCGAAAAACGCTTTCTTTGGCTTCTGATATCTACAAAATAATGCTATAAACAAAACAGGTTAACATTTACTCATACTAAGACCGTTAATCAACCTGAAAGAATACGCTGAACTGAGTAGCAATAAAAAGAGACGAGGAAACAAAAGTGGTCCAAAGACGTTTGTTATATCCTTGTGAAAATTACATTACGAGTAATTTCTGAAGTCTAACAATGGACTAATATCATATATATTTTTATAGTTTAGCTATTCAGGAACCAGATAATGTATATTTATATTCCCCTTGTTATAAACTTCATTTTTATTTATATATTATTATTATACGATTTACTGTTGTTAAGCTATGTTCATTCTATTGACTACTGCCTCTCACGTTCACAGCCAAGTTTTGGCTTTATTGTGTATATATGTTATTTTCGATCGTGATTAGACTCAAACGATATATTTCCCTCAGATCTTCAAGGACATTTGTCAGAAAAAAGTGAATCGTTAAATAAACTGTATTTGTTACATTAACATTACAAGTCTGATAAGTTGTTGTCTCACACGTATTCTGAGTTTCATTTAACTCTAAACTGTTATTTGCACTTGCACTGTCTTTTAAAATCATTGATAAAAATAAATGTTTGTTATAAATACTCAACTTAATAGAAGCAGAAATACAAGATTTAATAATAGTTGCAGCAACGTGGACGGTAGTATCACAAACCAACGGAATATGTCGAATATCACCACATTTAAAGCATTTAGAATTACGAAATTTACACAAATTAAAATAGTGGAACTTGTCACAGGACGGACAACGAGCGAACTCATGCCTGTTTTCGTGATCTTTACCGCAGCTACTCAATGAATTATCTGCATAACTGAGTTACGTTGACGTAATGTGGTGAAATCGTTTGTTAAGTTTTTGTTTACCTAACATATTTTAGTAGTAGATCCTTGAAGGTTGTATAAGAAAGCGAAATGGGCTTTTCCGGTCAAGCTAGAATTTCTTACAAGCTATATGCTTCTTTTCCGATTAATATGAGTAGATGTGCTACAATATCAACATCTTCATCATCTTTCTTGGTCACAGCCCGGATTTCAAAATCTTCAAAGTAATCTTCAACAGCATGAATATCTGAATGCAGGTACAATCGTTCCAACACAGGCTCAATCGCGACGCCAATGTAATGTGTAGAATTATTTGACTAATGGTAAAAATTGAGAATCTCAGGAATAACACAATTGAAACAAGAAGTACTGAACAAACACAAACGAATGATGTGTATTTGAAATTATAAATCGAGCATTGATCAAGTAAAAAGAAATCATTACTTAATCCCAACATCATAGTGTGGTAATTTGGAACGATACATATATATGCCTGGTCCTATGTTGTATCTAACTGACAGACTGACTGATATACATGATTTAATTGTTTAAATTGAATAATTTTTTTGATAAATGCTTATTCTATTTGATAAAATTAGCGTTGAACATTAAATTTCATGTATAACAAAGCGAATGAATCTATTCCAAATGAACTGAATGGAATATATGGACGCTAACTGTACGATTATGTTCCATTTTCATGTATCTCATCATCTAACCAGATAATATTTTAGTAATCTTTATTGTTTTAGAATAACACATACATCCATTCAACGAAATAAAAAAATGATATTCGATCGTGTTTAACAACAACTCTTTTTGTATTCAAGTACATGAACATTTGAAGCCTTTTTACTTGGAGTTACTTAGAAAAGTTTAATTGATCTACCAAATGGTGATTATCATTATATTGTTTTGTTATGAATACCATATAAATGAAACTTGTTTGTGGAGGATAACTATGAAATTGAAATAGTTCCTCATCAATTTCATCAGTAGAACATATTCACACACTGCGAGCAAATGGATACATTTAAATGAAAATAGCAATGAGATTAGTTATGAAGTTTCAATTTATAATAATCGGAAAGATGTTATGAATATCTCATAGACGCTGGACTTGATGAATGTGAGATTGATTTTAAAATGTCGTAGGCTGATGAACAACGTTTCAGCATATAAAACTAATATTTTTTGAATGACATGACGAACCGATTAATGCTAAACTACCATGGAAAGAAGAAACTACTGAACGGCCGTTTCTTCTTATTGTAAGACTGATCAACAGTGTGCATCCACGATCCTGCCCGTGGGGTTCGAACGCAATGTCTACAGTCTCACGCGCAAATGCTTAACCTCTAGACCACTGGATCGGCATGCAACCTATATGATCAGTTGTGGTGGTATCATGTTCAGCAATTTACTTTACCCTAGAGATCTTTCCAATTACTTTCAATGACATAATTTGAAATGGTTTTAATAAACAAGAATACTTATTTTTCTATGGAGCTTCAGGATTTGCGGTAAACTCTTGGTAATTATTGATTAGCATGAAAATAAATCATATTCCTTTTTAATTGCATTTTACGATTCTTTTCATCTAAATATTATAAATATATAGGTCTTGCAGAAATTTCAAGTTGTTCTATTTCATATAAAGAATAAATTTTGGTTAATTCATCATTGAAATGCCAATAGGGATCAAACCCATCAGGACTTTAAATCTCCCATTAAGCGTTCAACGTGTATTTGAGATTCAACAGAAGACACAAATGTAAACTGCTTATAAGTTTCCTACTCTGACAGACCATCTATCTAGTGATACTTGATCTTTTATGGTTGATAAACGAACATAAGTGATATTTAGAGTCAGAATTACTAAATGAAGAGCTATATTATAAGTTCATTTTGTATGAACTATAGTTGACTATGACAACTAATTCAACTCATTCTGTCAAAATTCATTGTATTTCTTTATTAGTTAAAGTTATTCCTTAAATATAAAACGATACATTGAATTTCCGTTTCGAATGAACTGACAATTGAAAATGATGTTTACTAATGAAAGTAATGTATGAACGTGGATAAACATCCAAAATCTACGGACAATGAAATATGTGACATTCCTTCTTATCAAGAATTTCTACTTCGGATTCACTGTGTGGAGTAAAGTATTCTCCATTGTTATTCTGGTTTTTCACTTTCGAGGCTTGAATCCTGGTTGTGACATGTTTTGAATAATCTTATTACAATAATATCGTAATACACGTGTAAAAGAGGAGGTCGCGTGTAAACTATTGATTTTATCAAATATGATGTATTGTGACACTTAGATTCAACTGAAAAATAATTAACTTCAAATAGTAATACAACATATCAAAATATCAAAAGAGGTTTCGTGTAGAATATAGTAATTTTAATATTTTATATCGTAAGACAATCGAACCTGGATCACTATGAATAACCTGGAAGCACTGAACAGCCGTTCTGACCAATGTAAGACACCTCATCATTGCGCATTCACTATCACATCTTGACGATCAAACACCAACGCATTATATACTTACCTTCTAAGTCTTGATAGACACATGCATGTGCAATGTATGCTTGAAAACATATTGAGGTTATAATACATAAAAAATCACTTGGTTAAATATATGGTTAGATCCTCATTTTCTATTATTAGAAATGCTGAACAATGAAATACTGTTGCTCTGATGTTAACCGTAAGAATTGCGATCGCAAATATGCTTCAGAAATGATGACGAAAATTAAAGTAATCGTCACAATTATAAATACACCGGGAATTGTGCTTCATTGCATTAGGTAGTCGACTGAAGATCTTTATTTTACACTTATTGGTAGAATATGCTGACGAACACATACGTGGAAAAATGAAGTTGTTCACATGTGCTAACCTGTTTTTTGGCGAAAATCATTTATTTACGAAAAACGATAATGACACTACACTCATGTGATTTCGAGATAGTCTAGTCGATTAGTAGCTCGGGTGAGTTCGATGAAGTTTTATTCTCTGAGCTGAATAGTTTGGTCGTGGAGATTTCATCATTCTTCTTAACGATATCATCAGCACAAACTTCAGTTAGAATTGAAGTGCAACGTATCCTAAAGAATTAATCATGTGTTCATGATTTCATCGCCAAATTGCATTTTCATTGTGTCTTGTTGTTATCATCCTCATATTCTGATAAAATATTCTGTCCTTTGAATTCACATCATGAGTTTATATTTCCATATTTGTTCGATCGCTTTCAATGGACAATATCTAATATTATTCAATGGTTGTATAATCACTATAAAATTGCTTTCTAATATTCTATCTCCTTATTTTCAACCTACAATCATCTAAGAAATTTTTTTATTTGGAAGGTTGATATTCATGACGACAATAGATTTCATCCCTTCACCATTTCACTCTATCGATCTATCAAGTAATTACGTAAAATAAAACTAAAATATAGGGAATACGAGATTGAACTTTTATTGTGAATAACAAAGCAGTTTACAATGATCTTCGATATATTTCATCGGAATATCTGTGAATGTCTTTCAACTAGTTCCAATACTCATTGGAATAGGATCCAATAATCTTATTCAATCAGTGTCTCATTTCTTGGACAACGATTGATAGCTGCATTTAAGGAAAATTGTAAATTGATGACAAGTAATATATGTCCATACATCAATAGAAAAGTAAAGTGTAAAATCCATTCTTGTTCACTGTGTCTAAACAGATAATCTGTTGTTAATATAATCACCCGTAATTATGGAAACGTGGATGATTGCTTTATCATCAATGCATTCATATCAATATATCTATCAATGAAATAATGGACATCTACAGATACAAGTTTATTAATTCAGTAAAATGTCAACATTCATGCATAACAAATGAACAATTAGTGTCTTGTATTTTGATTTGTCAAGTATTGACAGATGATCGTTTATCTAACAGTGCATCACAAAAAATTCAGCGATTCAGTTAGGGAAACGAATTGAATGATATATACTTCATAAACCATATTTTTCCCTTTCAGACATTCAGCTTTGCATGTAGCAATGATTTCTTCGAAATGTTTCGTGACGAATGCTTGTGAATGCTGTGAATAGAAAACTCTAATGCCTCAAAGATCTAATTTCTGCGGAACGATATGTTTGAATGTCTAACAATCAATGATTTGTGTTTACAGTATATTATTTATTCAGTACTTATAATGAAAATTATAATCTATAAACAAACCAAGATTGCAATTAGCAAAAACGTTCTAAAATGACAAAAAAACAATTGACTTCAATTCTACATATAAACATCATATAATTATTACAAACACTTTTACTATTCGAGTAAACCATCGGAGAAGCAATAGCGATCTATGATTAGAAAATTTTCCTTTTTTGAGTATCACCCACAAAACTATGATGATGAATCTAGTAAGCACAATTACACCAGAAATCGCCAACAGAAGAATCTGTAGAATGACTGTCTACTTTAACATTGGTACTGCTCCAATAATAGAACTAATCCTTAAATTGTAGATGTGTCATGATGTAACTGCCTAATCTATAAGATCTTACGCCGAAGTCACACCGTCGACTACACCAACTCACTGTATAATATCAATCACCAATAAATGATGTAGAACAAGGTTAGGCTAGAGAAGGAACGATATATTTAATTGTGAATAGAATATATAAGGTAACATTCAGATGGACCATGCCTGCATGGCCGAGTCATGACATCCGATCAACTTCAACTCATTCAACTCATTGTTCCCGCCTTTTCCATCGTTAGGTATTTCTCCGCGTTAAATATTGAATATCTATATTTCAAGTAGTCTTTGAAGATTTAGTGGTTATGATCCAATGCCACTACAAATCATCCATTGCCGTTCTGAATCATGTAGCCTTGCATCCAATAAAATGGCTATAATTAAGAGCGCGGTAGCCACAGAAATAACGTTTTCGTACGGTTTTCCGACTGATATTAGTAATGCAACACTGACATCCAGAAATATCATCTGAATATCGAAGAATTGGTGACAAATTATGATATTGCTGTTAAACATAAATCAAGTGTCGTATCTTCGTGTATTATTCAATTCACTAAAAACTGTGCGATACGTGTATTTAAATCATCAATTACTTATGTTAAAACGATACCACTAAGAACAGCTGGTTCTTCATAAGAAATGAAGCTGAATCTGTCAAACAGAATGACAAATGTCATGCATGTGAATAGAGTTGTCCTGACAGGTGTCATTCGACGCATCAATAACTGCAAATTTATTCATCGTTGAACTACCTGCAATGCAGAATTGTGAATAATGCACATTTTAACATTCATCTTTCACAATCACAAGTTCCAACTTTGACTGAAATAAGTAGGAATTCACAATATAACAGTAATGGAGATATTCGATTTCATGGATTACGTAAAACCTTAAATTTTCATTCGCATGCCTATGCCTTTATTTTTTCATTGTGATTTCCTTCCAAATATGTACCATGCAATTGATTCATAACGTTCGCGTTCAATGAGAATCTACCTCGTATTTGTAAAACAAGCTCGTTAGAATCATTTGCACTTAGTGTTCTATATCACTACCTTGGTAAACTTTTTGTTTCTGTTTGTTTTGTGTTTTGGTTATTTGATTCATTTACTAAGATATTTTATACTCCCCCCTATTACCTAATTTTTAAAATAAATTTTATTCACACATTTCCACCACCTGATCCTCTTAATTTATCTTAACTTTCCAAATTCTATTCAATTATTATTACGTAACCTACCTTATCATTTTTTAATTCCATTAATCTCTACAGTTATCACAATTTATGAACTTCACTAAATTATTACACCATCCACCCTGAATTAACCCCCTCTTTTCACCTCTGACCTGTTTCTAGCATATATATATATATATATATATATATATATATATATATATATATATATATATATATATATATATATATATATATATATTTATTATTGCAATCCAGTTATTTACACTCATTTATGTCAATTGTTTTCACACTATCTCCATTTAAAAAATTCTATCACAATTTTGGTTTATAAGCAGCTGACTAATTCATACAATTCTGCATCAATGTTTGTTCTTGCTCTATTTAAATTCATAAAGGGAACCAATTGCATGAAAGTTCTATTTTGTATTCAGCCTACATCATTAAACTCAACCGTTGGTATTACTTATCAACAAATCTAAACTCATGCTAAATTCACAACATTCGTTAGAGATTAAAAGTTCTCACATTGAATGATTCTGATGTTCGCTGTAAAAATGATTCAAGAAATTTACACGGATTTACAACGGCATTCACCGATTACTTTGAGTCGTCTTTATTCACTTTATAATGAACAATAGGATAAATGTTTCATTTGGAACAAAGCAAACGCATTTGACTTTTAGCTCATTATTAATGAATGAGTAAAAACCTGAAACCTTAAACTAGTTTTCATGTGAAAGCGTCGTCGTGAGTAAGCTGTAATTGTGATCTTAAGAGGAGTGATGCTTATGATTCCGTGTCTATCAACCTGAAAATTGGAGACGTTGACACTTAAATGGTAGACATCGTAAGCAAATTATCCTATCGATACGGTTTCATTACTAATATCCAATAAAATTATTTTATGTTGTTATCACCCCGATATTTTGATAAAATATTCGGTCTAATAAAGTCACTTTAGAAGTTCAAATTTATCAGGTTGTCACTGCTTTTTGGATCAGAACTTTAGGCTCCGTGTCTGACCTCCTGCAAAATCCACCTGCTTCGGTATGCGTACCCGGGAAGTATCACAGCCGACGTACAAATCAAATGACTTGTGTGATGCATATGAATTTGTTGTCCGTTCGCACCAATATTTATGTATTCAAATAAATAATAATGAATAAATGCATTACATTTTGACTAAATATGGAGATTCAGCACAAAAATATGAGCTACAATTTGTCCTCTCTAAGCTGCTACAAACAAATGTAACTACTCATAGTTATTTAGTATGAATTCGTTTTTTATTCATTGTAATATTTCATAACAATAAGATTGAAATTCCATATTCTTACCTGAAGATATTATTATCACTATTCAAAGATATTTGTTACAATTATTTACATACTTCACAACTCTTATAGCAACTATGCTACTACCAACCTTGGTTATGGGTTATTTTGGTTAAAAACTTCCATTAACTAATATGTTCAGCATAATTGATGAAGACGGCGGATTTGATGCGGATGTGAAGGCGCTGATTGACAAAGCAAGAACAGCATTCTAACATCTGGAGAACATCTGAAACTAAAAACAACTCTCAACCAACATCAAGGCCAGGATTTTCAATACAAATATCAGCAAAATTCTACTGTATGGGGCGTAACCTGAAAAAACACGAAAGTCATCACCCAAAAGATACTGGTGTTTATTACCAGTTTTCAACGGAAAATATGCCGAATCCCTTGGAGAGACACCATTAGCACAAATCCACTATGGAAGTGAACAAACCAGATACCACCTGAGGGAGAACTTAAGAAGAGGCGCTGGAAGTGGATACAACACACATTTCGAGAAATACCCAAGTGATTCACATAGAAAGATCTCCCTCGAAACATTAAGTTAAAGTCAACGAAAAACAAAAAGACCAAATGACTCATTACATTGAGAAGTGGGGACAGACATGACAAAAATTAACTAGAATTTCACTGTTTGAATTCATAAGTCAATTGAAGCTTGACAACCATGGAAAACTAAGTCTTGTATTTGTAAACATGAACGCATGGTGATATGACAGACTCTAACCAAAAATGTTGAGCATTTCAATATTTATTGATAATCCATTCTTTTTTCATGTATATACGTACTCAAATCCTATTATTAGTCTTTGCCTTGTCTAGCTGCGCCTTATTCGATTTGATCTTCAATTTGTCTCTATATTTGCTTCAGTACATACATTCGCCCATGTTCTTCAAATTCGTTTGACGAGCTTGTAACTTTGTGAATTGTACTATCCGCTTCTTAATAAATTCTGATTGCAAACATCGTTGAGATTTCCAATAAAACGGTTACAAAGATGGTCACTACACTTTATTCGTCACGATTAAATTTTGAATAGTTTATGAACTATGCATTTGTAAATGTAATATGAATTTTCCAATACGGACTAGTACGTGTCAAATATGGTATCACTGTCTTCTCTTATCAACCAAACTCTTTTGATATCGCTTAACTATTCAGATTCAATCTTTTATATTGTCTGAGGAAGGTGTGTCTTTTTTTTCTCTCTCTCAGTAACTCAGTTAAGTTTATCGAAGAACATCACGATATGGACTTAGCATTCAATAAAAAAACAAACAAACAATCAACATTATTGATGTAGTTTCGATTTTATAAACACAGGTGTTTACTATTTAACTACTGTCATATAAGGAAAATCAATGAACCAATTGATTGTATATTATTTAACAAATATATTACATTTCGACTATTTATAAGGAATAATCAAGTAGATATTAAAGATTTTTCACCTTTCAAATGACCAAGTGATTATCGCTAAAACTCAGTTAAAATAATGTCAATATTGTAAGATCATTTCTTGTGAACATACAACACTTGAGCATATATCCACGACTTTCAGACTTGCATTTGCACGACTGTATTTTTAACCATTGGTTAAATGTTAAATCGGTGCAGAGAATCAATTAGTGGTAACTGCTAGGAATTATTTATGAACCGCTATGTATATATTCTTATTGCATAACTTTTAGGTAACTGTGATGTGTATCTATTAAAATTTTCTTTTTCGTATAAGCTTCTGTTCGACCTGTCGGTTACTAATATATGATTTACAATTTCTCATTCATTCACGGTTTGTTAGTAATTGTCTCTTTCAATCATAATCACTTTTGGTTTGATTTATATGATTAGTGTTTTCTGTTACAGTATGATGCGATCATTTTCAATTGTCTGTCTGTAATATATAATTTGTATAAAAAAGGCTGATATTTGACGTTCTCGACGTTTCCGTCTGAGTTGAGAAAACTAATGTTTTCCAGATAGAAAAATAAGAAATTTTAGCTCCTCGTATATGTATATGAGTCGATCAATCACATAAGTCGATGTCTTCAATCGGCGACCATATCACATGATGGGATCAATCAAACATATGGACATGACACTCAATATTGTACACAGTTAACGTCTAACTTCATTCATCTCACAATATCGCATGGCAATTATCCATAAAATCTTACTCTCAGAATAACTTATCTCCAATAATCATTACTGCTCACCAAAACACCAAGAGTTGCGCTCTTATATTAAGGGAAAAAGAACATTATATCTCTGTTAGATAACCATCACATCGATTTAAAGAGGTTAAATAAATAGTTAAAGAGTAGTTGCGTGTTGATGATTACAAATAATATCAATCACGTACATTAAGAATAGAAACGCAATACATTGAAGATATAGTACTAGTGACACAGATTTATCCATTGTGATTTCCATTAGGTGACTAACAATATTAAGCGTTTTATGTGCTAGCGGCTAAGTGAGCACCCACCTTCTTCATTTCTTTTCTTTAAAGTTTGCTGTCAAGACTGATACAAATAAGGATGAGTAGGGTCTTGATTTCATAAAATACGTATACCGGATTATTATAATTGGTGATGAAGTAGGTTTTTTATTAAATATAATGTCAGTTTACGAGATATCGGTGCCTGATTTTTATTACATGGTTACTTTTTTCAATCAACATTAAAATAAACGCTTTATCACAATGGGTTTTGTGTAGAATTTACGAAATTTCACAGGTTTTTAAATCATGAGTCAGTTGAAGCTAGACCACCATTGAAAACGTTTTAATTAAAAATAGAATCAACACAATGTTTATCTGTTTATTTCGTTAAATACATAAACATACCATCTTTCATATGTTAAATATTTCTATGGGAATGACGACTTTAAAAATCAACAGACAAACAGTAAACTATTTATCACCTTACGATCAATAACAAACTAGAATTTCATTAAGCAGCTTTGTTAACCGAATAGCCAAGAATCATTCCTATAGAGAATAGAATGTTGAATGAGTTGTTGAATGTCAATCAAACCATGCAGTCCAAACATAAAATTAAACATAGTTAAGTATATGGCCACAGGTGTTCAGGATGTATCAACCTCAACGGTTGATTTTGTTCTCTTTGTCTCCTCTGTACAGCGACATGTTATCATAATATATTATCAGTTTCATGATCTATTGTGTTTGCACGCACGAACAGTGAATGGTTTGACAATCATACAAAGATTGTGTTATTATTTTAAAATACGAACTGACTGAGTGAAATAACGATTTATTCATTAATCCCTGAACATGTGTTGTGGCAAGCACACAACATTATCTCTTAACGGTGTCGGGAATGAACGCCTGAATTCTGCATGTGACTATGATTCGCATACAGTCTGCCAAATACAGGCGATATCTTTCATATCACATACACCTAATCCTGTGAACTATTCAAAACCGCCATTTTACTCACGTAATCTAACAGATCGTCAGATCGTTTTCTTTACTAATACTTATCATATTAGTATCATTTATTCTCTTGCATTACCAGAAGTTATTACATTGAAATATAATAGTTATGATTAGAGGAATATTATTACGTCTTGTTTCTCACATTTACATTTTATGAAACTGGATGTCAAATCACGAGAAAATTCTTAACATCCAATCACATCAAGTTGGTCTGTAAATGTGCATGCACGTTCACAACGTACAGTTCGGTTTCTTTGTTAACCTTCATTTCATGATACACGTAACACGTTTTCTTAACATTGAAACATACAATTGGAATATTCAAACCATGATGTGATAAGAGGTCGAAACATCTCAGCAAAGTAAATTCGATGAACGGTTATCATATCATTTAAAGAATTATTCCAGCTCATTCTAATTCCGTGTCTACAGTTCACTTTGATGAGCATGTCAATCGAAACGTTCTACGCTGAAATACTTCAAATTGCATTTTGTTGATATTGAAGAGAAAATACCTATATGGACTTTTAATGCGTTAAGATACTTAGTTATTTACTCAAAGCAAAATTAGTCATTTAGATTCTAAATCCATTTTCACTGTACTTATTTCTTCAGTAAAGTGTGGATGCAACTACAATCTATTCATCTTGATCAGTTCGTCAAATAATATTTGCAATTAGCATTAAAGCGTATGATAATACGCAGAAATCATCAAACATTTTATGCAAAAATCGATTACAGTAATAGTCACTTTAGGTCTACTGAAAATGGGACATATTTTACGTTTGATCAAATGATAAAAACGAAAATATATGTTTGACTAAATAATAATGCTCTGTATGGATTAGTCTAGTAAACAAACATAATTTTAAATGAACGTAAACATAGACAACTTCGTAAAAATGGAATGATGAAAGCGTGTAATGAACAGCAATCACATCATTACCTCGTAAAGGAAAACAAGAAAATCGTTGACTTGGAACTAACCTCCTAAATGCCAATCAGGCTATTCATTTGTATTAGTTTAATGCAAATTTTAATTTATTAAACTCTCGGACGTTGCCATAATCGACGATAGTTCCAAGAAACAAGCATCACACATAACATCACAGCTTCTACTTATCTTCAGAATTTTACTTCTTTTTATATAGGAAGTGCGTAAATCAGGATAAGGCCGATTAATATTATTATTATTATTATTATTATTATTATTATTAATGGCTTTATTGAGTATTATATTTTGGTACAACACAGAATTCTCAGACTTGTTTATTTCAAGAAGTTACTTACGCAAACAAAACAGTAAGAAATACAAAAAAATGAAAAAAAGGTTTTTTTAAAAAACCGAAAAACTGTACAACTTTTCGAGTTAGAGACATGTTAAGAATGCAGGTTATTGATTAGGTTAACTTTAACAACCTGTTCGTCACAGAGTATATTTGCTAAGAAAGGTATTATAGATTTTTTATATATTTTCCTGCGTGCACGGATGTTTATGTATTTACGTCTCGTTCTACAAGAAGATATGCAAGGAGAAAGATAAGAATGAAGGGAATGGCTACTACCTGATACAAAAAACCTGCCAGGAGTTTGCATGATTTTAAATGTCTATCCACATCCATTTTAATCACGACGTCAAAAGATTCACCACACATCTTGCTAACTGCCTTCAGCAGTCTCCGCAATACAGAAAAGTCTTTCTGTAAAAGTCCCGGAATGAATAATGGAGAACAGTAAAGAATAATAAGTTATATGCGTGAATTAACAAATTATAAGAGTGAATGACGAGTAATCCCAAAAGCATGCAATCTCTTCAGACGGAAATACTTCCTAGATAACAATAACCAAAAGAGATTATTGGAAAAGGTAACACCAATATAATTGACCTTCGACACTATTTATCAAAGGTTGTCTAGTGGCAAACGCACTATGGAATCTCAAAATGGTGTTTAGATTCCGTTCATGTCTCATGCTAACGTTAGCAGCTTGATATTTAGACGGATTAAGTATGAGATCATTACCAACAGACCAACAATCAATACGAAACAAAAACTCATTCATTTCTATGGGATGTAAAGAGAAGAAGATAGGCATACATTCAGTGAGATCATCCGCATATTTCACAAATATGTTTTCTGTGGAAGATGGCAGATTTTAAAGAAAATATGAAAAAAGAAGAGATGAAAGAACAGCTTCTTGTGATACAAATTCATGAGAGGTTCGAGATTCTGAAAACGTTCCTCCCAATATAGTGTACAGTTCTCTTCCAGAGAGATAGGAACATAGCCAGTTGGTTATCTAGCTGTCAGTGTTGACGCTGATTAACTTGTTGCGTAAACGTTGTCTTGGTATAGAATCAAAAGCTGAAGTATAGTCCACAAAACACATCGAACATACTTCTTACCCTTTTCTAAGTTGAACACTATTTTTTGATACAGAACAGCAACAGCATCTAAAGTGTTTCCTTTGCATCTGTAAGTAAACTGATATAGATCAATATGCTCTTTTATTACAGGCTGAAGTGTAAGTAGTAATAATTCTTCCATTGTTTTGAGGAACGGTGAAAATATTTCAATAGGTCTAAATCTTACATTCTTATCACCAGATGCTTTCTTGGGAATAGGAATTATTTTCATCTTTCTCCACATTTTCAATATGAGATTAGATGAGAAGGATCTGTTAAGGACAGTTGTAAGCGGATGACATAGCACGTCAGCACACTTTTTAAAAAGGATATTTGAGACACCATCCAATCCCAAACATCGAGATGAATTAAGCGACAGGAGACATCTTCGTACATCAGTTTCAGTAAAGGTAGGAACACAACTATTATTTAAACCCGTGGATAGAAAGAGCATTACATTAAATGACTGACGTACAAAGGACGTATTTAAGTCACAAACATTCAGTTAGTTATCGCTTACAAACTGTCTGTCACCTGTTAATTTTTTAAGAGTTTTCACATAGTTGTAGAGCTTTTCCAAGACGAGAGTTTTTGAGTAAACATACAGTTGAGACGTCTAATCTCTAGGTTTATCAGGCCAGTTAGCTTACGAACTTCATTAGAGTTCTTCTCCTTGTAAATTCTTTCTTTCATATTTCGTAGTCGTTTTAGTTGTGTAGATGTAAATCGATCAAAACTTACAAAAATGGTTTCAGTGGGACAGCAAATATCAAAACAGAATTTAAGGTAACAAGTGATAACATCAGTAGTGTTTTCGAGTGAGTCATCTGTAAATAATTCCCAGTTAGTTGTATGAAACATGCCTTTCAGATTTTGGATATTTACTTCTGAGCAATTTCTATATTTGACTTTCTTGGTTTAATGTAAGAATGTACTCTTCCCATGCTTTCCATATACTTTAGGTAGAACATGAATTATACAGTAATCCGAGCTAGAAAATAGAGTACGTTTAAGAGTCGCATATATACCCACATCATTAATGAAGCGGAGTTCTAAATGAGCATCCAAACGGATAGGAAAATCTGCTAAACTTTATTGACCTAGTGATGTAAGGAAGCTACAGTCATATGAATTGAAATCACGACATACAACTGAAAGTGAATCACTAAGGGCGGTCACAGCAAACTCAATGAATTCGTCAGCAAAACAGATAGTGAAGATGATGGGCAATCTGTAGTTACGTAGATGTTGATAGCATAAACATATTTGTATTTATTCAGATGTTTTGGACGACATCTTAGAGTTAGACAGTTGATAAAGTCATTTGAAAACTTAAAACACACAAACGATGATCAACACCAGTTTTTTTTTAAACGTAGCTACACCGCCACCTTACCTTTTTTATTGTTTGATCGATTTTGACTATAAATTTTTAAAATACGTAGTGATACTAGACAGTCATCCTGTAAATCATTTAACCAATATTCTTGAATTGTGATGACAACACAATTACGATACATATTGGGACATAATAGGAATTGCAGATTGTTCGATTTGTTGATTAGTGATCGGCAGATAGAATTTAGCAGCTCGGGAATCGACATACAATTGATGTTCATTCTTTTTAGCGCATACTGCTAACCACCACGATGTCTTTTATAGTACTTTTTTGTAATTTGTGCAGAGAAAAGTCGTAGGCTTTTCATAAAAGCGCCTGAATAGGTAACGCGATTAACGGACATAATTATAAGTTGAAGCAAATAAAAAACAGATAACTTGCTGGAATAATCAGATGGCAGAAAAATTTAGCCCAGATATTCAAGCAGGCCACCGAGATTCATACTTGTGTCACTGTTTTTCAGTTGTCACTAGTAGTCGAACGTCATGGACTTTGTTTCATTTATTGGTTTGAGAAAACGTAAAACATTCTAATATAATATTGCTTGGTGTTATATAATTTATTATACCGATTTTCAAATAAGTGATGCAATAAAGTACATTTTTGAGCAAGTAGATCATTTTTAAATAACGTCCATAGACAATCTTCCTGATGGCAATTCACATTTGGTTTAAGGAATCAACATGACCGTCAAAAAAATAAAGAGCGGGAATGCAGTACAACAACATGACATACATTTGAATTACTGAAGTCAGACACAGAAGTAACTGCGAACTTGCTTCAAGTTCTCTCCAGAAAGATTTAGCGGGAGGAATGAGGGCCAATGTGCTGAATAGGAAGACAACCGATCGAAATAGCAAACAAATCAGATAGGAGCGAACGCAAACAAGAAACCTATAAATAATTTTATTGTATGAAAGCCAGTTATGACGAGTGTTTTTCAGCTATTTGACTGCTTGCATAGCTGCTTCGAATAATAATCTATTAGAATCATGATCTACAACTGGAAAATGATGTGTCAGTTTAATGCAGTGGATCTTCAGATTATGATAAACGTAGTATGGAAGATTCTGATTTCGATATTGGTCGACAAATGTTTACAGTTGAACATGTTTTCTAACTACAGAAACGCTGTTCTAGCCTTTTCGATCCGTGCCTCCATATGTATATGAGATTGAGGATGGTACCGGTATTCAGTGTTTGACAACGCTTCTACCAGTAACACCTTCTAATATACTTTGTTACCACCGAGAGAAATCAAAAGACAGAGTCGAGGAGATCGAAAGAGTGTATTTGGCAATAACCAATATATCGGGAATCTCTGATCTAATCTGGCTAGTGATTGAGGTAGATGTTGAGCACAGCGTTACAGCACATGATCTGGTGCGGATGCCTGACCGAGCGCCTTCAGCTAGATGAGTCCACTAAAACATATGGTCAGCATCCAATGTCGAAAACCTACAGAGCTATTTAGTTTGGGGATTTATTTACCGCTACAGATCACTCCCCCCCTAGTGGGGCAGTGATGACCCTAAAACGTTGCCAGCCAGAAGTTTAAACCCAACGAGTTTGTCTTTGGTAAACACTCTTCTGATAGCTTACTAAATTTAGCAGCGTCTGGTCGTCTTTCCTTACTATATGGGAACGGGTTACAACATAGTATAAAAAGAAATATACAATGAAAATTTCGGATTCTCATAAACGTCATCGTTCGTTTCCAGCCGACCTGGAAAAGAAGAAAGGAAATGTAAGTGCATGTCGAAAATACACTCGTATGTGCGTAAAAAAAGGAAAATAAAATCATGAACACGTAATAGCGTTAAAAAATTGTTTTTTTTTATTTTGTTTTTTTTAAATAGAAATAAAAATATATAAGCATATTAAAAAAAATTTTTTTCTTAAAATAATATAGAAAATGTCGAGAAGTGCCTTACGTGCAATAGTCATTTAAATGTTATATAAATCTCACTCTTCTTCCAGAACGCGTCGTTTTAATTTTAATTTGGGATACTGTCGAAGTATCATCGTGTGTGTTGGTTGTCGGATGAGGTATTATAAGTGTCGGAGTCGTGTCGTTCAATTGTACCGAAGAAAAATCTACGTAAATAGGATTTCCTACTAAATACGCTGCTTTGAGGCGATTAATGCTGATGCTATCGTTGGTTCTGTTCTTATCGATTATATAGTACTCTGGTTCACATTGAAGAACTTTGAAAGGTCATTCGTATGCTGATTCGAAAGGTCGTCGATGCGAGTCTCGACGAACGAAAACGTGTGTACCATGTCGTAAGTCAGGTTGAATGAAAACATTGGTTGATTGAGGTCGAGTGGAAGCAGGTTTAACTGAACGCATTGCGTTCGTTAACCTGTTCGTGTAGGAGGTTAGATCCATGCTCATTGAAGAGGATGAAGGATACACGAATTCTTCTGGAAGTCGAAGTGTCGTTCCATAAACGAGTTGAGCCCCAGTGTATCCAATGTCAGCTTTCACTGCATTACGGATACCTAGTAAGACGAGCGGAAGAGCGTCCGTCCACTGTGAAACGTTTACAGCTGATAGTGAAGCTTTTAATTGTCGGTGAAAGCGTTCTACAAACCCGTTTGCTTGTGGGTGGTAGGCGGTCGTTTGGAAGCGAGTGCTTTTTAATAGTGTGGTCAGACGACGGAAAAGTTCAGACTCAAACTGACGTCCGCGGTCTGTAGTGATGGTTGAAGGGCAACCAAAGTTTGCTACCCATCGTTCGACGAAGGTGTGGGCCACTGCTTCAGCAGTGATGTCTTTGATAGGTACTGCTTCTGGCCATCGAGTGAACCGATCTACACAGGTTAAGAGGTAAGAGTATCCATTTGAATCTGGTAAAGGTCCTACCAAATCCAGATGAACATGGTCGAAACGAGCATCGGGAGTTTTAAATGAGCCTAAGAGACATTTAATGTGTCTGAATACCCTAGATTTTTGGCAGCTTACACAGGAGCGTGCCCACTCCCTCACGTCTTTATTCATACCAGGCCAGCAAAAGCGTTCTGCTATGAGCTTGATGGTTGCACGAACACCTGGTTGAGAAAGTTTGAGCAATGTGTTGAAGACATTGCGTCGATAATGTTTCGGCACGATTGGGCGATCCCTACCTGTAGATGTGTCACAAAGTAAGGTTTCCTTACCTGTTCCCATCTGTTTGATGCGTAGTTTAAGGGTTGGGGACGATAACTCGTGCTGAAGATCAGTGTCTTTTTTTTGAAGCTGCGCGAGTTTAAGCAGGTTGATTCCTTGGAAACTGTTCAAGGAATTTATTCGAGACAAGGCGTCTGCAACTACATTGTTTGCTCAAGAAATATGTTGGATATCTGAAGTAAACTGCGAAATGTAGTCCAGTTGTCGAGACTCACGGGGAGAGTTCTTGTCTGCAGAGGAGCTTAACGCAAAAGTGAGCGGTTTATGGTCAGTGAATAGACTGAATTCACGGCCTTCGATGTAGTGTTGGAAATGCCGTACAGCACAATACATAGCTGGGAGTTCCCTACCGAATATGCTGTACCTCGATTCGGTGTCTAGCAACCGTCTAGAGAAAAATGCCAAGGGTTGCCAGGAGTTGTTAACCCATTGTTGTAAGACTCCTTCGATTGCCGAGTCAGATGCGTCTACTGCGATACTAATGGGTGCTTCAGTGTCCTGATGTGCGAGCATTGTTGCTTTAGCGATCAGTTCCTTAACTGTGGAGAACGCTTTTCGTGCGATGTCGTCGAAATTATTGGATTTCGCATTTCCACGAAGTTGGTCAGTAACAGGTTTCATAAGTAATGCGCATTTCGGTATGAAGCGTCTATAGAAACTTACCAGGCCGTTAAACGTGCGTAATTGCTTGACGTTGGTCGGTTCTGGGTAATCCAGAATGGCCGCCACTTTGGTCCTAAGAGGTCGAATGCCTTGAGCAACGATTGTGTGTCCTAGGAAATCTAACGAGTCGGTTCCGAATTGGCATTTCTGAACGTTTACAGTAATGCCATGTTTTTGTAGTCGTTCGAAAACCAGATCCATATGCTTGAGATGTGATTCTCCGTCCGGGCTTGCGATTAAGCAGTCATCAACATACGCATGTACGAAGTTGAGACCTCGAAAAACGTCGTCTATGAATCTTTGGAATGTTTGCGCAGCGTTTCATAGACCGAAAGGCATTAGCAAAAATTCATAGAGTCCGAAAGGAGTTATGATAGCTGTTTTCAGTATGTCATCAGTAGCCAAAGGGATTTGGTTATAGGCCTTAACCAAGTCGACTTTCGAAAGGACAGTTGTAACTTTCTAGGTAGCTGTCAAATCGTGAATGTGAGGCAACGGGTAACGATCGGGAATGGTTTTTGCATTCAATCGCCGATAGTCACCAGTTGGACGCCAATCGTTGCTGTACCTTTTAGGGACCATGTGCAACGGAGATTCATAAGGGCTGTTTGACGGTCGTATGATTCCTAAGTCGATCATGTGATCGAATTCGTTTTTCGCTAACCTTAGCTTTTCAGGAGCTAGTCGTCGTGCTTTAGAGAATACAGGTGGTCCTGTAGTAGTGATGTGATGTGTAACATTGCTGGTTACACACGGTAGTTTCGGTTGAGTTTGTTGTATCCCAGGGTACTTTTCGAGTAGTGGTTGATAGAGTGGGTCTATCATAAGCTTAACTGTGACTGATGATAATCTACAACCAGAAAAAGAAGTTACGCAAACGGATAAATTAGTGTTTCCGTCTACTGGCCTCCGTTTGCCCGTGTCGATGATTAAATTATGGTGTTCTAGAAGATCCATAACGATGATTGGCATAGAAACATCTGCAACAACGAAAATCTAATGAATGGGTTTGCGTAAACCCACGATAAGGTAGACGTAACTTTTGCCATACGTGGCGATCGGTTTTCCATTTGCCGCCTGTAAGTTTAGAGTTGATTTTTGGAGCCGGTCGTTATGATTTGCTGGGAGAACGCTAACTTTTGCGCCAGTGTCGACGAGGTAGCGAACTCTCGTTGTCACATCTGTGACGTACAACAGACGGCTACGTTCGCCGGCTACGGTTGCTGTTAACCCGTGCCGGCTTGGAAGTTTCTCGAAATGTTTTTCGGGTCAGTCGGTTTCGTGTTGGGAAAATTGCAGGATTTTCTGCAATTTATGAAAGATCTTCCATACTGGTTATGATACCAGCACCAGTCGGGGTTATCCGTCTCTCGTGGTCTAGAGACAGATCGTTTACGTGAAATGCTTCTACGTGGGCTGCGCGAGCGACTACGGTCGTTACGAAGATGAAGATAACGCGTGAGTCTATGACATAACTCGGTTATGTCATTCTGAGTCGTGTGAGGCTTTTCTTTGACGGAAAATACCTCTGAAATAGACGATTTCGTTACTTCTAAAATACGATCGGCAGGTGCAGCTAGCTCGTCCAATGCGTTGTTCTGAAACGAGACCAGAACCGCTTGCACCTGTTGAGGAATTTTAGACAAGAAAAGTTGTTTAAATAGACCTTCGTCGAAATTCCTTAGGCCTATCACTTCTCTCATTCTTTGCAACATGTCAGTCTCAGCACCGTGTTGCAGGTCGATGTTATTGAAGAGTTGATCTAACCTTTGTCGATCGGTTAGGTCTCCTCGTTTAAGAATCGAACGTTTCAAGATTTCGTAAGGATCGGAAACATCACTAGTAAACATACAAGGTGTTACGTACCTGTTGAATTTGCGTGGTAGTGGCTTGAGTACTGCGAGGAATTGTGCACGTGTGTCGATCACGCCGTACTCGGAGAAATCGGATTCTGCGTAGCAGAACCAGGCTTCGATATTGTCGGGCCAGAAAGGCATGAGTTGAAACGAAGGCGGGGACAAAGTCTTAAGCTTGAGTACTTTGGGTGTCTGTTCAGCCATGATGAAATATGAAGTACGATAATGAACGAGGGGAAAAAATATATATATCCAAAGAAAAACACGAGAAAAAAAATCAAAATGTTTAAAAAAAAGGTAACGATATATAAAAATCCCAAAAAGGAACAGACTCACAGTTGCAATTAGGTGTACCAGATCACGACGGTCTCACCAATGAGGATGATACAGGTATTCAGTGTTTGACAACGCTTCTACCAGTAACACCTTCTATTATACTTTGTTACTACCGAGAGAAATCAAAAGACAGAGTCGAGGAGATCGAAAGAGTGTATTTGGCAATAACCAATATATCGGGAATCTCTGATCTAATCTGGCTAGTGATTGAGGTAGATGTTGAGCACAGCGTTACAGCACATGATCTGGTGCGGATGCCTGACCGAGCGCCTTCAGCTAGATGAGTCCACTAAAACATATGGTCAGCATCCAATGTCGAAAACCTACAGAGCTATTTAGTTTGGGGATTTATTTACCGCTACAAGATCCTCCATGTTCATCGATGATGATGTTGAACAGGCTCGTGAATGTTTCCACCTCCTCCAGAATTTATCTTTATGTATGATCGGCTTGTTTGCTGTTCTTCTCGTCTAACTTGTTGGTCTTGCTTATTTCTGTGTCAATATTGCAGCCTATTGTTTCAGCATCTGGGTCTTATGAAAAAATAAACGGGGAGATGAAGTGAATGAATGATAATAATTTATTGCGTCTGAATCAAATCGGTTCCAAGTTGAGTTGTTGACGTTTTGTTGATAGTCTTACATGTCGGAATACCCCAGAACAGCTTTGGTGAACCTTCTTTGAACACCTTCAATCTTTTTCAGGTAATTAGGCCTACAATTACTGTAAACCGAAATATCATATTCAAGAATGGGTAAGATACATTTTCTGTGAAATAACAATCTTTATTCGATATTATTGACGTTTATTATTATCAATCAAATGACCTTTCAAGCTTTCAGTACTTGAGATACAATGTGCTCAGAAAAGTTAAGACTGTTGGTATAATTTAAACCCAAGTCACGAACAGTGTTAAGAGGTTTGAGTGTATGTTTGTGTATAGTCAGGTTTAAGGTAAAGTAGCGACCAATGTGAATAAATTCACTTTTTTCAAGATTAAATGGAAAATTCCACTAAACAATTCATTAGAGTAACTTGTTTATTTTCTCCTGGGTTACCGATGAAACATAGCTTTTATTCGTGGGCGAAGGGAATGAAGAAACTACTTTCAAGTCATATGCAAAAAGTAAAGGTTTCCCATACTAAAAGATAAAACACGCGTTATTGATAAAAAATAGAAAGAACAAAGTTTCAATCACACTTCCTTGTACAACACAAATGTTTACATTCAAATGTTTAGATCAGCAAGATCCTACGTTCTTCTAACAAAGATTTGAGCCAAGATAAAAGATAATTCTGTATGAGAAATGACGTGAGTTTTAAAAGAAGAAGTTTGTGTGAGACACTATCGAAAGCCGATAGTTAACAATATCGCTACATGATACTGTTTTGAATCTGGAAGTGAAAAGGAGTGTTTTCCATACAGATGGATAAATACCATATTCCATAGATGGATTGAAAAGTTTCAAACTAAATATTAGGAATTCTCTACTCCCATATTTCACAGATAATGAAGGTCTCTCGTCAGGTCCACCATCATAAGACGTTTTCAGGGCAGCTATGGCCTGCTTGATGTTGAAGGGTATAAAATCAATTTTTGAAAGATGTCTGAATTTCAGCCTAAGAAATGTGATGATAGAGCATTGAGAAAAGTGCTGACCGAATTGTCGGGAAATAATATTCGTGTAGTCAACAATCCTTCCGTTAACTATGAAGAATTTAGTCGTGCTAAGAGAGTTGAACTTCACAAATGATTTAAAAAGCCGAGGTACTGATAATTCTGGGCATTCACTACGTTGGGCTTTATTTTCTATATTCATAAAATATTTACGTTTAGATGAAGCATTTCTGTTCGTCAATTGAAGTATACTCTGGAGTGCATACACATCATTTGGTTCGTAGTAGCGGCATTTTAATTTCCTTAGCTTTCTTTGAAAAGTTTTCAAAGTATTCTTGCCCCCATTAGCATTGTAAGCCACACGGTCAATAACTGAAGCCGTGCAGTCAAAGCAATATTTCAGGTTGTGGTATGGATTGGAAAGCGCAATGTTAACATTATTTGTGGTAAAATAAGTTTCCCATAGTCAACATTAAGTGAGTGTTTCAGTCCAGGTTTGTTGATTAAATTGTCTGCTCTGGTACATAAACGAAGGTTGAGAGTTTAATTGTATGGCGTTTAAAGAGTTTATAATACTCAATGCAACTCTATGACCACTCCTATAATACTCATGATTGGTATGCACTGAGATAGAGTCTATTTTGATTTTGAACAATAAATCAAGTACAGTTTGCAGTAACCCAAGTGAAGTCGTCTCTAGCATCAAAAGATGTATCCTCAAATTTTCACCCTGGAATATCTGAACTGACATAGCTAATTGTACCGCCTCCTAATCCATAAAATCTATCGGTTCAATAAATAACGTATTTAAATACATTCAAAAAATGATCGGAAATAAATGAATTACATCACGTTTCTGTAATAAGTACAATAATTGAATTTACAAGGAAAAAAAGCTTTCTTAGATGGAGAATTCTATTGGACAGAGAGCGAGCATTGAACGAAACAATAAGAATCTCAGCGTTATTAAAGTGAAGCAGGTTAGAGTATAGATCGTAATTGGTAGTTTGATGAATACTCATAAGATTGGCTAGGGTAAACGTTGTGTTGCGAGGGGAAATAAATTCAATTACTTTGTCATCATTTGAAAAAGGTTCAACATTGACGGCCAAAAAGTCTGTCGAAATTTCAAAAAATCTTCTTATTGCTATTGGATATAACATCTGATAAAGGCATAAAGCACATATTGAGAGCCCGACTAGAAGGTCTATGCGTGCGACCAAGTGGCCTATTACAATTCAGATTATTATTTATACCTGACATACGGGTAACATTTTAGAATTGTTTATTTCATAGGATTGTGATTAACTTCGGCTTCATCATAATTTGAGGAGAATCATGTGCTGCGAAACATACTTGCAAAGGTTTACGAGGTTCGAATATATCAACGCTAGGTGTGCGGCAAAACTCCGCCTGTAGCTCTTATAGGGTTACTGCCGGTCCCAAGCCCGGGTAAAAAAGAAGGGTTGGCCATGAGGTTAGCGTCCCCATCCCGTAGAAACTAACTCGCTAAAAAAACGCTTACCAAGAAAACTAATTCAAACCATTTAAACTCTGCCCTGGAAGTTAGAAGATCTTCATTTAGAAGAATTATGACGCTTCATGGTGTAAGCCGAGTTCCTTCGGAATCCACGAGGCCGATGTCCTTTCTAACAACCAGAGCAATTTATATAGGTACATGGAACGTTCGAACAATGTGAGAAACCGAGAAGACCAGTCAAATAGCAATGGAAATGTGGAGATACAACTTAGCAGTACTGGAAATCAGCGAAACCCAATCGACCCAAGCTGGACAGAAAAGACTAGCTACGGGAGAGATGCTGCTATACTCCGGTCACGAAGAGGACAATGCTCCACACACTCAGGGAGTCGCTTTTATGCTGTGCAAAGTAGCACGAAATGCACTTGTGGGATGAGAATCTCACGGATCCAGAATCATCAAAGCATCATTGAAAACAAAGAAGGAGGGGATCTTAAAGACTATTATCCAATGTTATGCACCCACAAAAGATAGCAACGACTACATTCAAGATCAGTTATACGAGCTTCAGCAGTCAGTCATTGAGAAATGCCCAAGAACCTAACTATTCTGATTGGAGATCTAAATGCCAAAGTCGGAATAGACAACACCGGATATGAAGATATTATGGGACGACATGGACTGGGAGAAAGAAACGAAAATGGAGAAAGATTTGCAAATCTATGTGCATTCAACAAATTGGTCATAGGAGGCACAATATTTCCACACAAACGTATACACAAAGCTACATGGATCTCACCGGACCACACTACAGAGAACCAAATAGATCATATTTGCATCAACAAAAATTCAGAAGGACAATGGAAGATGTGAGAACCAGGAGAGGTGCTGACGTAGCTTCAGATCACCACCTAGTTGTGGCCAATTTAAAACTGAAGCTAAAAAAGAACTGGACAAGTGGACAAACAGCACTACAAATGTTCAATACAGCCTTCCTTCGAGATACTGACAAACTCAATGAATTCAAGTTAGCTCACAACAACAGGTTTCAAGCCTCACAATATCTACTGAAAGGAGAAGAAACTAGTATGGAGGACAACTGGAAAGGCATCAAGGATACATTAACTTCAACGTGTCAAGAGGTTCTGGGTTTAAAGAAATGCCATCATAAGGAATGGATTTATACAGAAACAATGGACAAGATCAAAGAAAGGAAGAACAAGAAGGCAGCAATAAACAACAGCAGAACACGAACAGAGTAAGTCCAAGCACAAGCTGAATACATAGAAGCAAACAAACAAGTGAAGAGGAACATTGAAGCCGACAAGAAATACGCGGAAGAACTAGCAACGACAGCAGAAAAAGCCGCTAGGGAAGGAAATATGAAACAGCTTCACGATACAACGAAGAAACTATCAGGGAAATTCAGTAAACCAGAGAGACCGGTCAAAGACAAAGAAGGCAAGCCAATCACCGAAATTCAACGACAGCGGAACAGATGGGTAGAATACTTCGAGGAACTCCTGAATAGGCCCGCTCCAATAAATCCTCGGGACATCGAAGCAGCACACATAGATCTTCCTATAGATTTCAACCCACCAACGACGGAAGAAATCAGAATGGCCGTCAGAAAATTAAGAACAGGAAAGCAACAGGACCCGACAACATACCAGCTGAAGCACTGAAGTCAGACATCGAAGCAACTAAAAACATGCTTTACCTTCTATTCAAAAAGATTTGGGAGGAAAAACAAATGCCGATGTACTGGAAAGAAGGACACCTCGTCAAGATTCCAAGGAATGGAGATCTGAGCAAATGTGAAAACTACAGAGGCATAACACTACTGTCAATACCAGGGAAGGTCTTCAACAAAGTGTTGCTGAACCGGATGAAAGATGCAGTAGACGCCCAACTTCGAGATCAACAAGCTGGATTCCGTAAGGATCGGTCGTGCACAGACCAAATTGCAACACTACGGATCATCGTCGAACAATCAGTTGAGTCAAACTCTTCACTATACATCGACTTCATTGATTATGAAAAGCATTCGACAGTGTATATAAGAGGACACTATGGAAACTTCTTCGACACTACGGAGTTCCTGAGAAGATTGTCAACATTATCCGGAACTCATACGACGGACTACAGTGCAAAGTCGTGCATGGAGGACAGCTGACAGATGCATTCCAAGTAAGGACCGGAGTTAGACAAGGCTGTTTACTCTCTCTCTTCCTCTTTCTTCCAGGGGTCGACTGGATTATGAAGACCTCGACATCTGAAGGAAAACACGGAACTCAATGAACAGCTCAGAATCAATTAGACGATTTGGACTTCGCAGATGACCTAGCCCTTCTATCACGTACACACGAACAGATGCAGATGAAGACAGCCAGTGTGGCAGCAGTCTCTACATCAGTAGGCTTCAGCTTATACAAAGAGAAAACAAAAGTTCTCAAATCCAAAGCGTAAAAAAACAATCCAATCACTCTTGATGGCGAAACTCTGGAAAATGTAGAGTCCTTCACATACCTGGGAAGCATCATCGATGAAAAAGGAGGTTCAGATGCAGACGTAAAAGCAAGGATTGGCAAAGCAAGGAAAGCATTCCTACAGTTAAAGAACATTTGGAACTCAAAACAACTTTCAACCAATATCAAAGTGAGAATCTTCAATACCAACGTCAAGGCAGTTCTACTGTATGGAGCTGAAACTTGGAGAACTACAACAACCACCATCAAGAAGGTACAAGTATTTATAAATAGCTGTCTACGCAAGATACTCAACATCCATTGGCCGGATACCATCAGCAATAGCCTTCTGTGGGAGAGAACAAACAATCTTCCAGCTGAAGAAGAAATTAGGAAAAGACGATGGAAATGGATTGAACATACATTATGCAAATCGTCAAACTGCATCACGAGGCAAGCCCTAACTTGGAATCCTGAAGGGAAGCGAAAAAGAGGAAGGCCAAAGTACACATTGCGTCGGATAATAGAAACAGATATGACAACGATGAATTACAACTGGACGGAGCTAGAAAGGATTGCCTAGGACAGGGTTGGATGGAGAATGCTGGTGAGCGGCTTATGCTCCTTCACGAGGAGTACAAGGCGAAATTAAGTAAGTCAGTAAGGTGTGCGGTAAGCCATATGAATGTTATGTTTAGTATAACTGTTGCACAGTTACTGTAACTGTGTGTTGCACCGACAGGGGTTCGAACTGTGTTATCTCATTTGCCATCAGCACAACTACTTTCAGTTGAATCTAAGTCAACGTTCTTAAGAGTATGGATACCACCTACATTAGGATTACTTTCTTCTGAGTTTTGAACCTTAGGAGATTCAGAAGAGTTTTTCGGTGGTGACATACTTGTAAAACTAGATGTCCTCTTAGAAACGGACTAAATTTCACGACCATTAGGATTATGATGCGTTTGAGAGTTTGACGCTGGTGGTCTGCTTTTCGCTGGCATGGTGTCTGGCATGCCGTCTACAGATGAGTTGAATTTGAACAAGATCAGTAGTGCTATAAGCAGATTAGATCTGATATTTTTAAGGGAATATGTATCCGGTGTATTTAACACAATTTCATTGCTAGGTCGTATTATTCCTTTGAATACCTTTGCTGCAACACTATTTAATAAATTATTTATGTCAATTATTTGATCTAGAGTCTCTGTGAGTTTGTGGTTGATGATAAATTTCAGCGGATTTACAAGTTTCATGTCTACTTGCAACTTTTTTATTGAAACCATGTAGTTGCAGTTGCGATTTTTCCCACTGTTTATCAGCAGATATTTCAATATGTCTGGAATAGAGACAACTGGTAAAAGCTTGTCTGCTTCCGAATGAACCGAGTGGCTAGTCTCATTGAAACTGTCGAAAATCGTGTCAGTAGCGGTTTTGGATTTTTTCGTTTTCGTTCGTTTGGCTGAACACCTAAAAGCAGGGGTCTTTATTTTAATTTGTGGCATGATAAGAAAGTGACGTCTAGCAAATTGTTTGAACAGAATGATTGAAATAAAAATAGGTGAAATAATCAATTTCAAGGGCTCATGTTAGTATCGAAATCAAAACCTATGTTTAAACCAAGAGTGAATGTATCGTGAGGATTAGTGAAGGTAACAAAAACAAGAGATGAGAATGGCTGGAGGACAGTAGTGGAGATGCATTATTTATCTCAGTATCTGTGTGAAGGCGGAACAAAAAATAAAGGAGCACGTTGAGCAAATTTTAACATATTTATTTCACGAAAGATAGACTTATATAGTGAAATAACTTTGAATTGTCGATAATAAGTATAGAACAATCAAAGTGAGTACTTACTTACTTACTTACGCCTGTTACTCCTCGTGAAGGAGCATAGGCCGCTCACCAGCATTCTCCATCCAACCCTGTCCTGGGCAATCCTTTCTAGCTCCGTCCAGTTGTAATTCATCGTTTTCATATCTGCTTCTATTATCCGACGCAATGTGTTCTTTGGCCTTCCTCTTTTTCGCTTCCCTTCAGGATTCCAAGTTAGGGCTTGTCTCGTGATGCAGTTTGACGATTTGCGTAATGTATGTCCTATCCATTTCCATCGTCTTTTCCTAATTTCTTCTTCAGCTGGAAGTTGGTTTGTTCTCTCCCACAGAAGGCTATTGCTGATGGTATCCGGCCAATGGATGTTGAGTATCTTGCGTAGACAACTATTTATATATACTTGTACCTTCTTGATGGTTGGTGTTGTAGTTCTCCAAGTTTCAGCTCCATACAGTAGAACTGCCTTGACGTTGGTATTGAAGATTCTCACTTTGATATTGGTTGAAAGTTGTTTTGAGTTCCAAATGTTCTTTAACTGTAGGAATGCTTTCCTTGCTTTGCCAATCCTTGCTTTTACGTCTGCATCTGAACCTCCTTTTTCATCGATGATGCTTCCCAGGTATGTGAAGGACTCTACATTTTCCAGAGTTTCGCCATCAAGAGTGATTGGATTGTTGTTTTCCGCTTTGAATTTGAGGACTTTGGTTTTCCCTTTGTGTATGCTGAGGCCTACTGATGCAGAGACTGCTGCTACACTGGCTGTCTTCATCTGCATCTGTTCATGTGTACGTGATAGAAGGGCTAGGTCATCTGCGAAGTCCAAATCGTCTAATTGATTCTGAGCTGTCCATTGAATTCCGTGTTTTCCTTCAGATGTCGAGGTCTTCATAATCCAGTAGACCACCAGAAGAAAGAGGAAGGGAGAGAGTAAACAGCCTTGTCTGACTCCGGTCCTTACTTGGAATGCATCTGTCTTCTGTCCTCCATGCACGACTTTGCACTGTAGTCCGTCGTATGAGTTCCGGATAATGTTGACAATCTTCTCAGGAACTCCGTAGTGTCGAAGAAGTTTCCATAGTGTCCTCTTATATACACTGTCGAATGCTTTTCATAATCAATGAAGTCGATGTATAGTGAAGAGTTTGACTCAACTGATTGTTCGACGATGATCCGTAGTGTTGCAATTTGGTCTGTGCACGACCGATCCTTACGGAATCCAGCTTGTTGATCTCGAAGTTGGGCGTCTACTGCATCTTTCATCCGGTTCAGCAACACTTTGTTGAAGACCTTCCCTGGTATTGACAGTAGTGTTATGCCTCTGTAGTTTTCACATTTGCTCAGATCTCCATTCCTTGGAATCTTGACGAGGTGTCCTTCTTTCCAGTACATCGGCATTTGTTTTTCCTCCCAAATCTTTTTGAATAGAAGGTAAAGCATGTTTTTAGTTGCTTCGATGTCTGACTTCAGTGCTTCAGCTGGTATGTTGTCCGGACCCGCTGCTTTCCCGTTCTTGATTTGTCTGACGGCCATTCTGATTTCTTCCTTCGTTGGTGGGTTGACGTCTATGGGAAGATCTGTGTGTGCCGCTTCGATGTCCGGTGGATTCATTGGAGCCGGCCTATTCAGGAGTTCCTCGAAGTATTCTACCCATCTGTTCCGCTGTCGTTGAATTTCGGTGATTGGCTTGCCTTCTTTGTCTTTGACCGGTCTCTCTGGTTTACTGAATTTCCCTGATAGTTTCTTCGTTGTATCGTAAAGCTGTTTCATATTTCCTTCTCTAGCAGCTTTTTCTGCTGTCGTTGCTAGTTCTTCCACATATTTCTTCTTGTCGGCTCTAATGCTCCTCTTCACTTGTTTGTTTGCTTCTATGTATTCAGCTTGTGCTTGGACTTTCTCTGCTCGTGTTCGGCTGTTGTTTATTGCTGCCTTCTTGTTCTTCCTTTCTTTGATCTTGTCCAGTGTTTCTGTAGAGATCCATTCCTTATGATGGTATTTCTTTAGACCCAGAACCTCTTGACACGTTGAAGTCAATGCTTCCTTGATGCCTTTCCAGTTGTCCTCCATACTAGTTTCTTCTCCTTTCAGTAGATATTGTGAGGCTTGAAACCTGTTGTTGTGAGCTAACTTGAATTCATTGAGTTTGTCAGTATCTCGAAGGAAGGCTGTATTGAACATTTGTAGTGCTGTTTGTCCACTTGTCCAGTTCTTTTTTAGCTTCAGTTTTAAATTGGCCACAACTAGGTGATGATCTGAAGCTACGTCAGCACCTCTCCTGGTTCTCACATCTTCCATTGTCCTTCTGAATTTTTGTTGATGCAAATATGATCTATTTGGTTCTCTGTAGTGTGGTCCGGTGAGATCCATGTAGCTTTGTGTATACGTTTGTGTGGAAATATTGTGCCTCCTATGACCAATTTGTTGAATGCACATAGATTTGCAAATCTTTCTCCATTTTCGTTTCTTTCTCCCAGTCCATGTCGTCCCATAATATCTTCATATCCAGTGTTGTCTATTCCGACTTTGGCATTTAGATCTCCAATCAGAATAGTTAGGTTCTTGGGCATTTCTCAATAACTGACTGCAGCCGCTCGTAGAACTGATCTTTAATGTCGTCGTTGCTATCATTTGTGGGTGCATAACATTGGATAATATTCATTAAGATCCACTCCTTCTTTGTTTTGAATGATGCTTTGATGATTCTGGATCCGTGGGATTCCCATCCTACAAGTGCATTTCGTGCTTATTTGGACAGCATAAGAGCGACTTCCTGAGTGTGTGGAGCATTGTCCTCTTCGTGACCGGAGTATAGCAGCATCTCTCCCGTAGCTAGTCTTTTCTGTCCAGCTTGGGTCGATTGGGTTTCGCTGATTTCCAGTACTGCTAAGTTGTATCTCCTCATTTCCATTGCTATTTGACTGGTCTTCCCGGTTTCCCACATTGTTCGAACGTTCCATGTACCTATAAAAAATTTTGCTCTGGTTGTTAAAAGGGGCATCGGCCTCTTGGCTTCCGAAGGAACTCGGCTTTCACCATGAAGCGTCATAATTCTTCTAAATGAAGACCTTCTAACTCCCAGGGCAGAGTTTAAATGGTTTGGATTATTTTTTCTGGTTAGCGTTTTTTTAGCGAGTTACTTTTCTACGGGATGGGGACGCTAACCCCATGCCCAACCCTCCTCCTTTACCCGGGCTTGGGACCGGCAGTAACCCTATAAGAGCTACAGGCGGAGTTAAAGTGAGTACGGTATGCGATAAATATGTATAAAATAAAAGTCCGCATTAATAAAAATTGGAAGGTGCAGAGATAAGTAGTTTAAAAGATTAATACCGTCTAAGATTAATATGGTGCTTCATGAACAGATATACGAAACAGGTTTTTGGAAAACAAATACTGTCAAAAAATAGTATGACAGACCCACCAAATTGGACAGGTAATTTCGGAAATTAAATGATTTATAGTATCGAAATACGATTTAAATGATAGTTCATAAAATAGTGAGTACAGTGCTTTAAAATACACGGTTGTATATATTTATTGATATTAGGTAGAGGTTTGAATAGATCCGGTAAATACATAAGGAACATGTGTTGTAGCATCCAAACACGATATAACCGTAAATTCCATATGAAATAGAGTAAGGATATGAACGATTATGATTTATGGAATGAATATGATCAATGACATAATGAATAAGCGAATCTTGGATCTTATCGTATAGCATGAAATTCACAGTTTATATATTCATAGTTACGGATTGAGTTATTCTCCATAATTCGAAAAAAAGAAGAGAAATACATCCAGCTCTGCCATAGCGCCAGAAGAAGAAAATTAAAGACCCTGGCCTGTAAATAATGCTCAGTACGCAGCTTCAGTGATGTCAATCTTCGCCAATTCTCTTAAATAAGTAAACCTCCGATGAGACGTAAGAATGTTGATGTTGATGTAAGCTGTATGATTTTGAAACGATTGACCTACAAAGTTATGTGATCATAATCTAAAATATGATCAAGAAATATCTTGCGCTATTACTCCACCGTTTAACATAAAAGCCATTAGTGAATGAGACTACTAAAAGTTGGACTGAGATCTAAGCAAGACCAAAATGTAACGGTTAGCTTGTTAATAAAACAGTTAGCGAATAAATAAAGTAATTATTTGGTTGTCTTATCTATGTACTCCAACTGGAAGCTCTAGATGTGAATTCAGTGATGAGTGAATCGAGTTATGGATCATTATAACATTTTCATTTCGTTGTTTAGACTTCAGCCACTCCAGACCTACTCCAATACGTATAATATGTTAAGTACAGCTTCTATTAGTCATATGCAGCATTTATGACTGCATTATAATTTTTATTTTAATTTATCCCGTGACAAATTATTTGGTCTTTTTCATTTAACCCTCTTTGTATATCTTCAAATGCTTTGTGTATTTATTTAAAAAAATCATACAAAAATTATTGCTTATTCTTCGTAAGTTCTCGTCATCGAATCAAACAGTGGTTTTGAGTAGTTGCTTTAAGTATGATGTATTGCAATCCATAGGAACAGATACAATATCACAAAATAAGCCATTGGTGAGTTCATATCATATCTTCTCACAAAGCAGGATTTAACTCATCTTAAGCAACTAATATACAAGATTAACCATTTTTTTTCAATCCCATGTGATAAAGAGAAAGTGTAATATGCGCGTTTTTTCAACAGATTTGCGGATATTCTTGAGAACAAGACGCTAAGGATCTCGGTTTTGAAGCGTCACTATCAGATTTGTACACATGTTTCGAAGAATCAAGGAAGATATTTCGACATTACTTTTCTGAACAGCTCTGTCAGCAATTTCTCTCATTTCTGGGCACCCTGTTCATTATTGTTTAATTCAGGGTAATTGGATTGAGCGTAACCTTCAAGGTTTGTTTGTCTTATTGTATGACTTTAATCATATTAGTATTCTGCTATCCTTTTTGGGGTTGATAAGCGAATACTTGACAATGTCTATATGTGACTTAAGAAGAATGAATAGTTTGTCTTGTCCGGAAGTCAGAATGGGATATAAGTCTATAATTGTGTACTACATTTTGTCCTAGAGAAGATATCAATAAAAACAGTGTGCGTGCATATATATATAACTATGACCAATACGTAAACAGTATATAACTGTTATACTACCTATTATGATGGATATTTAAGATGAGTTGAAATGACAAGTGCTTTTCGTTTTCAACTGATTACATTGAACAGTTATTCAACATCTTAAGATTTAATGTGAAATCGATATCAAAAGTGTAAACTTCCATTTCTTCCTACTTCAAACTAAAATACAGAACTGATCGAAGATCAAACAAGACGTCCGTTATGATTTCAATAACTAAAACGTGTTCAAGTCACAGTACAAATCAAATTAATTATGTACTTCACAGTTAAATGAATTTCAATCTGATGATCTGTCTATGAAGGTAGGTAGTTGGTGGCTGATTTCTAAAACACCTTAAACTTGCATTAACATCTAGATTGACCAAAAACTTAATAGTGAATGCTGTTTTCAGATAAAATGTTACAAAAATTCGTCAGACGGATTGTTTGAATTTTTTTTGAAATTTATTTCATTTGTGAACATCTATGATGGGTGTGAGTGTTTGAGTTACATAACGAACTAAGAAACCCAGAAATAACGTAATGAGATAAAGAAATACTAGCTAAGCACTGTATTTAGATATCGAGATCAAGCATTTCACAAGTAAAAAGGATTCATTAGTACATTCAAACACCAAATCCGCCAAAGCTTAAATTGGAGTATACGTGACCGTTATCGCTTGTACGTCTTTTTAAGTTCATCCCGTCTGTCATTGTATTGAGTAAAAACTCTGTTTTCTCTAGAATCCGCTCGTTAGTATTAGAATTACAAATGAAATCGGTACAGACTCACCGACTGTGTAATTATCTTTTCAAGTCTGAACTGAAACCGCTGCTAACCGAAGATTAAAAATAACTTCATGATAAGGATAAACAGCATTTGATATGAAATCATCTGAATCTTCTCAAATAGTTTCATTATATTTATTACGAAGTTCATCGCACAGTAAAGAATCATGAAACCAATGTAAACCAAATCAGGTTTTTGATCATTACTAGGTTTATTCAACATACTTTCCTCAGATTTGCAAAACATTCCGTCAGAAATAAGTGAATCGTTAGGAAAAACCTTATCTGGTACAACAACATGTGAAATCTCATAAGTCGATTTATATGAAAATGTTGTCAAGCAAGTATTGTGAGTTATGTTTAACTCTGAATTGCTATGTGACTGAACACTGTGTTTTGAAATCGTTGGAATCATTAGTTCATTGAAACACCACAGTATGGCATATCAATCCGATGCATATATGTCCCTAGTCCTACATTGCAACTGACTGACCATCTAACTGATATACGCAAATTAATGTTTTAAAAAGAATGATTTCTTTTGTAAATACTTATTCCGTTTGACAAAATTAGATTTGAACATTAAATGTTATTTCTAACAAAGCAAATAAATCTATTTTAAATGAGCTGAACTTGTATGGACAATTGGACCCTTGCCTTGGAATTATTTAAAAAATCACGAATGATCTATCAAATATAGATTATTTACAGAATGTCTTGTTATGAAAAACATTCAAATGAAACATGGTTACTATGGACAACAATGAAAGCTGTAAAGATGAATTAATTTAGTTTAGAGAACGTTATTAGGCAATTAAAACAACCCGTTGGGTCGCTATTGAGTACACATGAAGATTATCTGAAGAAGGAAATTTTCTCTTTTCAACGACATCATTCACCTAATCTGTACATTTGTACTTATAGTCATTGTGGAAAACTTGTAATAGAATGGCATGGTGATGCAACGTTGTAGATTGATTAAAGTTGATCATTAACACCGTTGGATGCCAGCTTGGCGATTTAGTGTTTCAGCCCTCGCCTAGGAGGCCCTGGGTTCGAATCCCACGAGGCGGGCTCGTTGATGCGCACTGACGAAGAGCGCGCAATAGGACGAAGCGGCTGTCCAATGCTTCCGAGTTTTACATGGTAGCCTAGCTTCAAATGAATAATGAACTCAACTACAGAAAACCTATTTTCCGCGAAAGCGTTTACTTAATCTGTACATTTGTGTTTATAGTTTTTGTTGAAAATTTATAAGAGAGGGGGATGTTGGGAGAACTTTGTCGATTGGTTGAAGTTATTCATTACCATGTTGCATGACAGCTTAGTGGTTAAGAGCTTGTCAGCGAGGTGCTGGATTTGAACCTCGAGAGACAGGATCGTGGTTGCGCACTGCAGAAGAGTCTCATAAAATGACGAAGCTGCCATCCAATACTTCCAATATTTTCATGGTGTTTTAGCTTCAAATGACTTATGAACTCAAATTACAGAAAATATATGAGTCTACAGAAGGATATAAGAGACAGAATTATAAACTGATTCGAGACTTTTATTATCGAACGAGGTTACGCAGTAATCAAGGATTAAGGAAAGATTATGAGAATGAATATAGTTCATGGGTCAAATAACGATATGATTAACAGATGGTGAAGGAAAAAGTCAAACATGAAGGTTATAAAAATATAAAAATGGTCTCCTGGCTTCAACTGACTCATGATATGAACTATTGAAATTATTAAAATCTCCACAAAACCCCTTCTGATACAACTACTTTTATTGTAGGTAAACCTTGATGTGGCCCAAAGCTTCCAGGTTATCCTTATCACATCTATGAATGGTAAGCCATCTTGAGAAAACAATTAAGAGCTTAGCTGTGAAGAAAGTCTTATTCATCGATTTTGAAATCCGTCTTATTAAGATTTCAGCAACCGTATCTCCCTTAGATTCTATATTCATAAACACTTCTCTTTTTTAACGTGAGTGCTTTTTCATGATGATGTCAGATCGTTGATTTATTATCAATGAATTTATGTAGGTAACCTTTCTTAATGGGATTCCCTCGAAATTGAAATAGTTTTTCATCCATTGTATCAGTATAACATATTCGCATACTGTTATTGAAATGGATAGATTGAATTGAAAATAAAAACGACATTATTTATGAAATTTCAATTTATATTAATCGTGAAGATGGTATGAATATCTCAAAGAAGCTTTTTGTGATACATGTGGGACAGATTTAACAATTTTGTAGCATGTATAATAACATGTAAAGTTATAAAACTTTTATTTTTCGGATGAGATCATGAACCGTTTGGTGTTAGACTAACATTGAAAATCTGGCAGCTCTGAATGGCAGTTTAGATCAATTTAGAACTCGTCATCAGTGCACATCCATGATCTCTCCTTGACGATCGAACATCATCGTGTTATTCATTAAGCTTATAGGTATTGAAAGACACTTGTGTGTGCAATGTAAGCTTGAAAACATATTGTGCGTATAACACTTAAAAAATCACGTGTTTATATTTATGGTTAGACCCTCAATTTTTATTATGAGAAATAATGAACAAAGAACTCCAGTTGCTTTGATGTTAACCGTACGAATGCTGATCGTAATTATGCTTCGAAAATGCTTACGAAAATAAACCTAATCGTTAAAACTAGGAAAACAAGGAGAATTGTGTATTGGTAAATCACTAAGGAATGCGAGAGATTGTTATCGTTTGCTCAAATATGCTTCATTCCACTGCGTAGTCGATTGAAGGTCTGTACTTCACGCTTGTTGGTAGAATAGACTGACGAAGACACTCCTGGAGAAAATAAAGTTGTTCTTGAATGATAGCATGTTGTTGGAGAAACTCTCCTTATTTCGAATAGTGAAAATCGTAATACGCTCATATGTTTTTAAGATGGTAGAGAAGATTTGTAGTTTGGGTGGGTGATTTTTATGAAGTTCTGTTATTGAAGCTGGACAGTTTTGTATTGGGTGTTTCATCGCCCTCCTGATCAACAAATTTAGCACGAACTTCATTTATAATTGGGTTGTACAGAATATTGTGGATCTTAAAGAAATTATCTTGTGATTATGATTTCATCGCCATATTCCATTTTAATTATTTCTTGTTGTTATCACTTCGATTTTTCGATTAAAAATTGTGTTTTTTTAAATTCACCTCATTAGTTTATTTTTCCATATTTGTTTGATGGAAAGTGTCTTTTATTATTCAGTGGCTGTATATTCACTATACGACTGCTTCTCTATATTCTATCCCCTCATTTCCAACTCTCATTTGTCTAAGTAAGAGTTGTATTTGAAAAGCTTATGTTAATGTCGCCAATAGATATCATCCTTTCACCATTTAAATATATTAAACTATCAAATGATAACCTAAAATGATAATAGAAAATAAGAAGTGCAGAATTAAAGCGTTACATAATAGCAATGGTGTACTGAAGAAGAATTATTTTTATGAAAATGCTATTGTCCAATGTGTTGCTTACAAAATTGAGAGGACGAAAATAGAAAGTACTGCACTTAAAGCGGGTTAGTGTTTACAGAGATTTCAATTGAAAGACTGAAATCCTGAATTTATTTTAAACACACCACGTACAAGAAATGTAGAAAATTTTGAGAAAGCTGGCAGTCAGGTCAATTAACAGTTACTGAGCATTTTGAAGTTGAAACACATTATTAAAAAAAGGGTCATGGAGTCAGGTTAGGATGAATCAGGAGGGAATCAACAGTTACGTATAACAGCAAACGATGAATCTCTAGTTTAAAAGACACTTTATGCAACTTATAAGAGAAGAAAGTTTTTTTGCGTACTTTTATGTGAAAAAAGATGTTCGATGATGTCTTGACAAACAAAGGAAACCTTGTTTCTCAAACACTGTCAGACAAACAAAACCAATCACCGAAAAATTCGTCATTTGTCAAAGTTGTGACGCATGTGTTGTTTTACAAACCATTCATACACACTTGATTATTGTAATTTCAAGTACAATGAGAATGTGCCTCAATCCAGAAATTAACACCAACAAATAATGATGAATTTTACAGAACATTTATTATAAATGATATAGCAGTTAACAATGATCATCAAACGATTTCACCTGAATATCTTTGAATGTTTGGAAACTAGTTAAAACTGACGTTAGAAAGCGATCCAATAATCTTGAACAGTCACTGTCTGATTTTATTATTGGCAAACAATGAGTGTGTTTAAAGAAAAATTGCAAGCTCATGAAAAGTATGATATATTCATACATCAATACGAAAACATTGAAGAGTGTAGAAATCTGACCTCGTTCATGGCATCTTTCCAGATCATATGTTGTGAATATAATCACCTATAATTACGAAAAAAGTAGATGATTAATTTATTATCTATGTATGCATATGCATCAGTTAAATAATAGACATTCAGAGATATGAGATTACCAATTTGTAAACTTTTCAACATTCATACATAACAAATCAACAGTAAGTGTCTTGTATTTTGATCTGTCATATATTGACAGATGGTCGTTTGTATAACAGAGCAAAATTTTCATTGACCCATTCAGTAAGGAAGACGAATTGAGCGATATATACTTCATCAATCAATTTCTTCCATTCATAAATTTAGCTTTGCATCTCGTAATGCTCCCTGCGAAATGTTTCGTGACGAAAGCTAGTGAATGGTGTGAATATAAATCACCAATGCTCTAATTTTAATTCTAATGAATAATAATCGAAGGAAAGTTATCTGTAATCACAGTTGATTATTTATTCAGAACTTACTATAAACAATATGCAACACCAACATATCGAGATTGCATATAGTAGACCGATCTAACATAATGGAAAAAAATAAATGGCTTCAATTCATCATATATCTATATAATTATTACGAACACTGTTACAATTCAAGCAAACAATTGGCAAAAGATTAGTAATTGCTAAATGCTTTTAGTTTATGGAAAGGTATCACCAAAATACTTACCTTTTGAAATATCATCCAAAAAAATATGAGAAGGAATTCAGTTAACAAAAATACAGCACCCATCGCAAACAAGATTGTCATCCATTTCTTTTCTAAACCATCTAGCTTTACACCAAAAACAATGGCTATGATGACGAGCACGGTAGCCATAGATAGAGAAAAAATGATTTCGGACCATTTTGCAGCTGACATTATGAGTGCAACACCTATACTTATGTTGATCATCTGAATATTGAAAAAATAGTGTCAAATTATTACTAGTTCAGGAGTTAAAGAATAACCTTCACTGTGCTGTAAACGATTGGAATGCTTTAAAATGAGTATTAATGGAAAGAAGCACATAACAAGAAATCCCTATCCATGTCTTTCATAATGACCAATTCGAAAATATTTTAAAAGACAGTTTGCTCATCCAGTGCACATAACCACGTAATATGACGTTTATCACCTACAACTGCAACAGCCAGTAATTTCTGCGACTTGAAGCATTACATGATGACTTTTGTATCAAAGAACACATGTTCAGTGATAGTCAGAGTGTGTGAATGATCATACAAAATAAAATGATAGAAATATAATTTCTTTAGTTCTTTTACTTTGACAACCAAGTCCGTATCTTGCAAATGGTTATAACGATAAATGTCGATCAGAATTCAGTGCACCGGTATAATGTGTAACCATGTCTTCATATTTCTGAATAAGCGCATAGCATTAACGGATTTCTTTTTATTGTTCTATTATTTTCACCGGTTATCAGTTAACTAATGGCTCATAAAGAACAGGTTCAGCATTAAAATCAGTGAAACTGTTGAAACTGGATCTCTAAACATAGTGGAATATTAAATTTCAACATCAAAATCATCTGCTCAAGTCAACCTTCAAACATATTTCTATCTTGATTGCTGTTATCAACCGAACTTTACAACATTATCATTATTCAACAAACATATATGCACCAAATTTAATCCATGATTGGATGAAAATATCGTGAGTATAATTTCAAAACTACTTTCAACTGACGGTTATTACGATGAAGTTATTGTTCTTTGTGGACGTAGAATGTAATTTTTTAATAAAGATTATCAATAATCCAATAACTAGTTCGACCAATCTGAAATACAAAAGAAAGAAATGTGGTATATCATAATCTCACAGATACAATTAACTCCATTAACGTGAAACCGAATTTCTACGTAATCTGTGTGCATGAAATGTTTAAACAAGTTCCCATTTGTCTCAGATCAACATTTTTAAAAGTTTTTCAAGCTTGTCGAAATAATCGATCAGTGGATTATCTGAAGAATGATCATACTGATTATCTCGTTTCATGCATTTTATTATGATCATTTATTATGATGTGATGTAACACACAATGGAAATAATGTGTACTCGGACGAAATCAATAGTTTTTTGTATCCTCAGTTATAATATTTCAGTTAAACATAGATGAAGTGTCTTATCTCACTGTATTATCCGGTTCATTGAAGACTAATACACCAAAACGTTTTGTTGTGACTTTTGCGTAACAAATGCATTTAAAACATATATTACTTACGTTAATATGAGACCACTGAAAACAACTGGATCTGGATCACAAATAAACCTGAATCTGTCGAATGAAATGATAAATGTCTTACCTGTAATAAGGTATGTTCGAGCATTCGTTATTCGACACATTAACAAGACATCGTATGCTAAATCTGTCAAATGGAATGATCAATGTCTTACATGCAAGTAGAATTTGTTTGATTGAAGTTTTCTGACACATTCTCAAATGCGAATATTGACATCTTTTAGGTAAGTTCAACGAAGATTCCTGAAGAGTTCACCTTTGAAAATTCACTTTTCTCAATCCCTAATTCCAACCTTGACTGAAATAAGTAAGAATTCACAATAACACGGTGATAAAGTAATTCAAATTCGTGGATTACGTAAAACTAAATATTCTTTCACATGCTTATTTCTTTGTATTTCAACAAGTCTAGCTTAATTAACCTTGGATTTTTCTTCGCATGCCTGTTCCTTTATTTTTTTTTATGATTTTACAACAGTTATGGATTCATGGACAGAATTTATATTTACTCTGACTTGTTTCATGTATCATCATAACGAGATTAATGAACGCGATCCTGAGCGGATTAAAATTTATTTCATTACATTCACGTTAGCTGCTCGCTGCATACAGTGAATTAAAGTCAGTAACGTTATCACGCTGCATCTAGTGAAAATGGTTAACATCAACCGATTCATTCATTTCAATAAATAATACCCAATAGTAGCAAGTTGTTGTCTGAGTTGATCTACATATTTCATTATGACAAATTTATACCTTCAGCTGGGAACCCTTTGAGGTTACTATCGATCCCATGCACGGATAAAGTAGGATAGTAGAACATGGGATTAGCGACTATATCCGGTAGAAAACCGACTCACTGCAAAACTCTAACCCAAAGAATAATTCAAATGATATATGTATGACACATTTGTCGTTATTTGTGCACAGTTAAAAAGTGGATGTTATACAATTGAAGGGTGGCTGTCTTCCCATTTTCTAATTAAAGCGCTTTGTTTGCTGTCTAATGATTCCACTACGTGCATTGATAGAGAGGCTTTGTACTTTTTTATATCAGGAAAAATATTAAACAACCTTTGTTATCACGAAGACGTTTGTACTATTAGAAATTTCGTAATGAAAACTATGTCAAACGTCACTTATAGTAGTGTGAAATTTCCGCTTTGATTTTCTTTATCTTCTCATGTGGTATTATTATCATGGAAAGTTCTCGGTTTGTCTTTTTACATGGATAAGCTCAATATTTATCGCATCGCTTGACATTTATAATGACCACTCACTACTGTTTTCCGTTATTCGTTCCGATGATTTTCAGAAAAGATTTTGTTGCAATGTGAATAGCACTGAAGTACGTTGTATAGTAAGACTATCAAGATGATAATGAACATGATTTTATAAGCAAAGACGGATGATGGCTAGTAGTAGAACCTAGGAAGCTCGTTTCAACCTTTGCAAGCCACTATCCGTCTTTGCTAATAAAGCTTGTAACTTAAGGCAATATCGACGTAATTTGCAGTGGATGAACATGTGCCAACAAGCGACTGATCGATTGTTGTCCAAAACAACAGAGGAAAAATACAAGCAAACAATATCAAGTTCATTACAAACACGGTTATTTATAGACATGAAAATTTAGCAAACAGCTGAAAAGTGATATACTACCAAATATCAAACATATATTTGAAATCACGTCTCTAAACTTCAACACACTCTGGAAGAATGAGACATTAATACATGAGAATCTACAAGAATGTCACATGTGTTTGTAAACGAAACTCTTTGGAATCATTTGTGCTAAGAGTTCTATGTTGTATTTGGCTTATAACATTAAACTCAACCGTTATTATTGCTACTCATAATAAAACTTATCGACAAGTCTTAAAACCTGGTTGATTCATACCATTTAATATAAATTAACAAACTCACATGGAATAATTCCGATAATCAGTAAAAATGATTCAATAAAATTACACAAATTTATAATGGAGTTCACTAATTGCTTTTAATTGTCTTTGTTCACTTATGAGTATATATATTTTTAATTGAACTTTGGTTAATTTAACTTTGTACAGAAGAAATAGAGGAAACTCATTTGTCTGTTAAATCATTGTAAGTGAATAAGTGGTTGCACTTCGGAGGGATAATGATCATTTCGCCTTGATGTGCTTGATAGTTTGATGAAGTCTCTATAGAGTATTGACGTCAGTTGAGGCACCATCTAAACAATAATGATGTACGCGTATTACATTTTTCACATTTTCTTAGTTTCTGTGAACGAAAACGACACACTTTCCACACCGTCAGTATATACCTAATTACTCAATGTGGTTGTTGAAGGTAATCGTTGAGAAACCTGAACATAGACTTCGTATGAATACGCCGTCGTAAGAAAGCTTATACTGTAGCTTTGAGGTGGATATGCTTTTTATTCCGTGTCTACTGACCTAACAGCTGAAGACGTTGCTCAGATGTGTAGTAAATGAAGTGAATTGTGTGGCGCGTATGTATTTGTTTACCCCCTACCGCACCATCATTTATGTGTCCAAATAAATAATAATAATTAAATGGTTCATTTTGCTTAAGCACTTTTATTGACTAATCTGTTCAGCATAATTGATGAAGACGTTGGATTTGATGCAGATGTGATGGCGTGGTCCAGAAAGTAAGAAACGCAAATTTACAATTGAAGAACATCTGAAACACAAAACAACTGTCAAACGACATTAAATTCTGGATTGTCGATAGAAATATCAGGACATTTCCACTGCATGGTGCCGAAACCTGGAGAACCATGAAAGCCATTATACGGAAGATATAGGTGTTTAATAAGAGTTGTCTATGCAAAATGCTTTGGATCCGTTAGACAGACACACATTTAGGAAAACATCAAACTGATTTATCAGGCAAGACTACATCTGGATCCATCAATGACAAGCCAAACGAATAGACTAAAACCAAATAGCACATTGCATCGAGAAATGGAGACAGAAAAAAATATTTAGAATGATTGTCGAAGGAAGATTGATTTAGAGAATGATGGTGTGCGGCCTATGCTGCATCAGAGAGACAAGATTAGGTCAGTAAGTGAGTACATTTAATAAATTTTTAACAGACAATTTTACTTAAACAGTAACAAGTGGCATAAATATTTGAAGCTTCATGAATTTTATCGGCTCTTTGTAAACATAGACGCCTAATCATATGATAGACTCTAGCTACGAATGTTAAACGGTTCAACATTGCTTGATGATTCATTCTCTTTTCCATGTATATATGTACACAAATTTTATTATGAGTCTTTGCCTTACACAGATGATTTATTCGACTTGAATGTAAATTTGTCTTTGGATTCGTTTGCATACATACATTCGCTTATGTGATTAAAAATTGTTTGACGTGCTTGTCGCTTTGTGATTTGTGCTACCCGCTCCTTATTGAAATCTGATTACAAACACCGTTGACATTTCCCATAATATCGGTTACAAAGATGGAAGATTAACGAATCGAATTCACCGCACTTTAATTGTCACCATAAAAGGTTGAATAATATAAGAACTGTGCATTTGTATATGTAATATGACTTCTCATTACAACGTGTCAAATGTGGTATCATTGTCTTCACTTATCAATCAAACTGTTCTGAAAACATTTAACTATTCAGATTTAATCTTTTATGTTGTCTGAAAAAGTGTATTGTTTTTCTCTCCTTCAGTAACTTAGTTAAATTTATATAAGAACATCACGAGATAGGCTTAGCTTTCAATACAAAAACAAACAAACAAATAACATCATGTATGCAGTTTCAATATTATTATTATAAAAGTTTCCTTTATGCTTTTATCAAATAATGAAAATCAATGGACCCACTGACTGTGTACAATTGACACATAGACTGCAATTCACATATTTCTAATGGAATAATCTAGTCATGATTCATATGACTAGTTTATTATAGCTAAATCTCAGTTGAAATTATTCAATACGGACGGTTATATGTGTATTATTATTGAATAACTAGTAGGTAACTCTGTTGAGTGTATATATTCAAATTCCTTTCGTCAATAGTGTCTATTCGACCTGTTGGGTACTATTAAATGATTTAAAATTCCTTATTCATTCCCAGTTCATTAGTTACAGTCTCTGTGAATCACGAGTACTTTTGATTTGATTTTATATGATCGTTGTTTTCTGCAACGATATGATGCTGTCTTGTTCGTTTGTATTACTGAAATTTATATTTTGTATCGCCGAGGCTTATACTGGCGTCCTGGACGTAACCGTTTGAGTTAAAAAGGAAACTATTATTCACATAGAAAAATAAGAAATGCTAGCTGCTAGTATAAAGTTATGAGTCATTTTACCTATCAGATAATCTAATCAGATCATGTTACTTGATATAATCAATCGAACTAAAAGATATAACACCCAAATTTGTACACCATTCACGTCTAACTTTAATCATCTTACGATTACATTACCATCATTCACACCACTTAAATAAACAGTTATATAGTAGTAGCGTGTTAATGATCAAATATAGTAATTATCACGTACAATAAGAATTTAAGTGAAAATCATTGCAGTTATAGAACTAGTAACTTAGCTTTATCCAATGTGAGTTGATTAGTTGACTAATAATGATAAGAGTTATATGCACTGACGTACGTGCTGGTGTTTTCACATTCCACGTTTTTCTTTTTAAAGTAGGCTTTAAAGATAAATGCGAATAAGGATGGGCGTGGTCACATTCTAATTAAAACACACAAACTTAATCATCATTACCGATGTTAGAGCAGGTTTCTTCTTTATTATAACATCAGTCACCGAGTTATCGGTGCCTGATTTTCAATCAGTGCTCTCAAATACAAGCGCACAAAAACGTTTATGAACAAATGCGGCATAAGCAGAGACGCTGTAAATAACAAACTAGCCCACTACAAGGTGGTAGAACGTCTCTTAATACACTCAAAATTCGTGGATTTCTGGATAAACGACGATCAGTATGACCACTTGTTGTTCATGCGATTCGAAAAATTAGACATATCAAATAAAAGAATAATTGATGTTTGTTCGAAAAGCTGACAATCAGGTCATTCTGCAGTCTCTAAACATACTGAAATTGGTACACAATATTAAACAAAAGCGTCATCGGGACAGATTGGATTAAAAAACGGGGAAAAATAAGCAATGACGATGAATTTGAAGTTCAAGAGACAGTAATAAGAGAAGAAAGTTTCTTTGTCTACTTATGTGAGAAAGTAGGATGTTTGATTTTGTCTGGCCAACCACTGGAAACCATCCATCTCAATCAGTATCAGACTAAAAAAAACCAATTACTGAACAACAAGTCATATGACAAAGCCACGACAAGTGTGTGCCTAAGGAGTAGAGTTGTTGAATATAATCGTTACAGTCAATTTGGTTTGTTGTGTTTCCAAGTGTAATTGAAATGTGCTTAATCATCACAATTGGTGGCGATGTATGTGTTTTCTTTTAGTATAACGTCAGTCATCGAGATAGCGGTGACTGATTTTTAATAAACGGTTAAGTTTTTTCATGTTACAATTGGAAACAGAACTAACAGAATGTTAAGTCGTTTATCTCGTTGACCACAAAAACATATCGTGTTTAATGTGTTAGTTATTTGTTTTGAGGAAGGGACGCCTTTAAAGATCAACCAACAAATAGTAAACAATTTCACACATAATGATAATCGACAATCTTATAAATGATTACGCATTTTTGTTTATCGAATCGTCAAGAATGATTCCCATGGAGAATACAATGTTGAGTGAGTTGTTGAATGTCAATCAAAACCATCCTCTCAAAACATAAAATTATACATCTTTACGTTTACGGTCAAAAGTGTTCGGGGTCTATTTACCTCAGTTAATCATATTAACATCATCGTCTACTCTGTAATGCTTTACATTATTACAATGTATTTCAACTTGCATGACTTGTCCTGTTCTCTTCCATGAACTGTGAAATGTTTTATAATCCAACACAGATAGTGTTCTCACTTCAAAATAGAAACTGACTAGTTGAAATAACGATTTATTCATTAGCCCATAGAACAACAGTTTTTGGAAAACACACTAGTCCAAACACCGTCTGATGCATATTTGACACGATGATGTGTGCAAATATTATCAACATTCAGTCGACCACATATGTGCAATATTTTCATGTCACATATTCTTTTAATTTTTTGCATTATTCAAGACCACCATTCACTCACATATTCTGTTGACTGTCAGATTAACGGAATAGTCCCTCGAAGTTTACCGTGAATGAAACATAATCTCGAGAGTATATTTTTATACCTAGAAGACAGAAAATGATTATAGTTATCAAACCTGTGTTCAACAGCATGACTTCACATTCAATCAAACAGTGTGACAGTATGATGAGAAAGCTATTTTTAAAATTCAGTTAAAAATTATATTAAGTGAAGTTCTATGATGTTTCACACTTTATTTTATTTGTGTATAATCTTCAGTATCGACAAATAGAATACGTCAAATGATTGAAAACATGTAGAGATTCATTCAGTTAAATAGTAGATGTCAATATATCAGTCAGAGTATGTTTACTTTCAAAGTTATTGTGGATTGAATACACTTACATAGCCGTTTTTATTTATATGAGCAGCTTCGGTATAGAAGATGTCTGATTTATTCCTTTTTTTATAAATTGTTTTATGTTAGACTTCATCTTCTTATTACTGTTCATCAATCTCATGTACTGATATTCGTTTTATGATCATTTTGTTCTTAGATAATTAAACATCAGTACGTAGTGCGTGTTCATAAAGCGACATTACGTTTCTTCAATTAACTGTTCTTTGGATTGTTCCACTAATATAATGTCAAACAACGGTTTCCTGACACAATCATTCATGAATCTCAACCTGGTAATTAAAAGAGTTGATCACGTATTTTAGTGATCGGTTAACTCATCAAGTGATAGTTATTTGGTCTGTGTGATGCTCACAAATAACTTTTCTGTTGTATTAAAAACACAATGACACGTGAAATGTAGGTATTCTGAACGCATTGTCGAATGTGATTACTTTCCTGATTATGAAGATAAGCGTCGTGAAAAGAAATTCATTTCAATGGCGAATTTGCGAGGTATGTTTCCCATAATTGTGGATCAGTTTTGAATTCACACTGCATCAGTGTGTTTTATTCTATCCATTTGAATATTCCATTTGAATCTCAGTATAAGATGAGACCAACCAAATAGCGTGGAATATATATTGGACGTTCAGAAAAACCCATAAGTTTATCTTATTGATTCTAATGTTCACATTTTTTTGGAAACAAGTGATATTTTACTGATATTATATTGATATTATACTGATACACTAGATTGTAATCACTTTGCATACGTTCAAATGATAAATAAGAAAATATATACATGAGTAAGTATCAGTGTTTCGTACTGATGATTCCGGTAATAAATAATATTTTCCAATGAAGGTCAACATAATGAGATTCATAGAAAATGGATTGAGACAAACGTGTAATGAACAGACAGCACAAGATAAACTCATTTGTGAAAACACGAAGAAACTTTATCTTGGTGTTAATTATATAAATGCCAATCATGCTATCCATTTGAATTCGATGAACGTCATTGCTGGCTTTCATTCTATATGATCTCGAAAATCATGAACTAGACGTTAATAAACTCTCAGATCTTTCCCTAATCCACGAATGTTTCAAGAAACAGGCATCACAAATAAAATCACAGATTCTACTCATCTTCAGAATTTTACTTCCAAATATATCGAAAGTATGTAAATCAAGATAGTGTCGAGTTCAAGTCATTATTCAGTTATTGACGTTGACATTTTGTAACTGGATGGTTTAGAGATGTCTTCAAGCAATCTAATATAATAATGTATAGTGACAAAGCTCATTTTAAAGTTTTCCAATGGATGATGCACTAAAGCATACTCTTGAGCAAGTAGTGCATTTTCGGATAATGCATTTCGAAACACCATGCACAGACCTTCTCGTAGAAAGCACTTCACATTCGGTTTCAGAAATCACCGTGGCCGACAAACAAATGGAGAGCGGGAAAGCCATACAACAACACAACATACATCCGAATTACAGAAGTCGAACACAGAGGTGACGGCTAATTTTCCTCATGTTCTGTTAAAGAAGATTCAGTGAACGGAACAAGTGCCAATAAACTGAATAGAAGGATAAGTCATCATGATATTAAATAAAGCAAATATGAGCGAATATTACCGAGAAAACTACACAAACTCACATTGTAAGGAGGCGGTTTCGAATAATAATCAATTACAATCATAAAGGACATCTCAAAAATCATGTGTCAGTTCATTGAATTAGATGATCACATTATGATAACCCTCAGTCACATACCAAATCTTCATGTAACCATGAAAAAACAAAAAAAATTAAAACAGTTTAAAACTATAAGCATCGATCATGTTCCCACATTTACACACATATTTACATTCTTTTAACTCACGTTATATACTACTTATATCATTATAATAGCACGCATCACAGTAGTACAACTATACAATTATATAGACTTAACTTATTCTGGCTTCCGGACAAGCCAATTTATTCACCCTTCTTGGGTAACATTTTGACAGTGCCAATTATTCACTCAAAAACCTTGGAGTGTTCGAAAGCCACAATAAGTTATGTGTATAAATTTGAACAAGTGTAAACTTCCATTTCTTCCTACTGCAAACTGATATACTTTGATGAGTGAATGTTCGTGGTATTCCAACTTATTTTTGTATCGTATTTGCCGAAGCCTTTGAACTCATGAAATAAAAACAAACACAAAGAAATCCTCAATATTGTTATTTTTTCGTTTTTCTATTTTCGGTTTTCAAGAAGTTTCAAGTGTTTTTATCACTGATAAGACAAGTGTCATTTCAAAGTCAACCTATAATGCACTTGAAATTCACATTATTGTTTTTAGCTGTTTCAGGAAATTGCGTTTCTTATCCGTGTACAAAGTGTACGAAAACCATTATCATTTATAAAAGTTGTAAATGTGTGAACATGATAGATGCTTATAGTTTTGAACTGTTTTAATTTTTTCGTTTAATCATGGTTACATGACGCTTTGGTATTTTACTGAACGTTATCATAATCTGATGATCCAATGCAATAAACTGACACATGATTTTCGAGATGTCGTTGATGATTCCAATTGATTATTATTCGAGGCAGTTATGTGAGCCTTCAAATGGCGCATGTATACTGGTCATTACGGGCTTTCATAATATATGTTTTTCACGCCGACTTCCTAAATTACATGACCATGGAAATCTCCAAAGCACGATACTTTAAACAACTCCTCTATGAATTCTCCTTTGCGGCGTTTTCAATTACCATTAATTTTCTAAATAACTGCCTACGATTCAATTCGTTCTCGTATCTCCCTATTTTTCTTCAGTCTTCAGTATTCCAGTGTAGGACTGTTATGTGAAGGAATTATTTGATTTAAGCAGTGTGTGTGCGATCTACCTCCAACATATTTTCATCGTTTTCTCTTGAATCAGATTTTTGTTCATCTTCTGTAACAAGTGGCTTAGTTGTATGCTCGATTTTCATTGGATTTCGTGTTTTCCCTTCGGAAATCCAGTTCTTTATAATCCATTCGATTACGAGAAGAATGGAAAAGAAGAAAGAAAAGGTAGTCTTCTCTGACACAATTCTTCGGTTGGAATGATTGGAAAGCAGTTGTCTGTGAACAACGATCAAGCTTAGCTCATCACATGAATTTTGTGTGATGCTTAAGATTTTCCCAGCTACATCATGATGTGAAAGAGTGTTCCATTACCTGCTCCTGTACTTGCTGTCAGACACATGCTTATCCTCAAGAACGTTGATGCATAGTGACTGGTCACTTTCCATTGATCACCCAAAAATTGACCTCTTTGTTCTGATTTGGTTTAAATACGATCGTTCCTATCACTACCCAGACTTTTGATCTCGGAGGAAGACAATAAGCAAACTTATCTGATAATTATATTTGATTGGATTCGAATTATTCCTCTTTAACCGCGAATAACAGATTTCCTACGTTCAATGTTAGAATTGAAGATTCGCCCTGTCAACCAATATCGTCATGCATTCATAGATCACTTGTCAGTTGATTTATCCGCACAATGGTGACTCATAAACGCCGAACACTGTTGTTCACATAAATCCTGAACACATTAATGTAAAATCCATCAGAAATGGCTATTTGGTGATCACGCACTCCTCATATTTGACAAGACCAATCAGGTGTAATGTGACGAGTACAGGGATTTTGGTGTAAATTTCACTCATCCATTTGAATGAATGGACTTTTGGCGCTATAACTGATGTAAATAATCAAATTTCTAACCTTGAACATCAACCGTTATTCATAATTTTAATTACCTTCTCCGGTGTGTAACACTCACTTGATCATTTTTTTAGGAAGACAGTCTGAACGTCATTCCAGGAGCACTGAAATTTAGTTCATGACCTATAGTCTCATTCTCATTTGCAATGAGCGGCGTATTGGAATGAAACGCTGCTTCACTTGGCCTAAAATAAATCTAACCATTTGATATCGAGCTATCCAACCAAACTGTAAAGTGGAAATAAACGCAAACAAACAAGAAATAAACGGGAAAATGCTTTGGCAACGTTATTTATACTTGTATTAAATATACTGTTCTACCTTTAGTTCATGTTTGTTCTCCATTATATTTTTCAGATTGTTAAGATGCTATGAGTTGGTGTAGACAATGACATGGTTTTCACCTAACACCTCATAGATTAGGCAGTAACGTCTTGAGAAGTCTACAATTCAAGGATTTGGACCATTATTAGAGCAGGAGTAATATCATAGTGGACCATTATTCTACAAATTGTCTATTTTTCACCTAAAAACTTGCTGAATCGTCTACTTTTCAAAATGACAGGTCTGACAATATGTCATGTTGCCATGTTCAGAGCTCACAAAATCTGTAATTTCAGGATCAGTCATCGAAACTTCGAGCAGTCCAGTATAATGGAATATTGTGACTCTTTTTCTCTAAATGTAATCTACAGACCGTGAAGAGTCTCTGATATACATGCTGTTAAAACCCAACTGAGTTTTGAATATACTACAGGTACCTGGTTAAATGTCATAATACAAGTTTGTGATATTTCATGCCCACATTTCTTGTTTTGATGAAAGTTCACTATGTTTCTCAATCAATGAAAGCAAGCACACTTGTAATGTAAAAAACATTCCCTGTAACAAAATATGCTGATTTTGTAGTGTGTCTGAAATTTATTGCCGCTTCCACAGCGAGCGCGAAAACTGTGTTACAACAAACAACCAGGAAGTGACAGTTCGCTACTCGCGGAATAGTTTTAAAGTGCATTAGCAATAAGCATGATGTCAATCCACAATCAGCAGACTTAGTTGAGTTTGTATATCAGATAGTTTTTAATAAAAAACGGATTCGACATTTCAGCAAAAAACATGACGACATGTCCTCAGTCACTTATCTATTTCTCTGGTCATTCTATTAATCCATAATAAAAGATCACTCGATTCATCAGTCATAACACGAACGAAAAGGCACACTACCTTCGCGTTCATGATTATTATCTATTGCAGTAAAGTAACGAGTGCCAGCCGTCGATGCAGTAATCGTTTCACGACTTGACTACTTTTATAATACGAAACGGAACTCTACATATTTAAATCCGAATTCAATCATCGCTACTCGACGCTATTTATTCTACTGCCTTTCATCAGAATATATTCATAAGTCACTAGTCTCTTGGTATTACGGACAATTTCTGTCATTTTCTAGTCAACTTATTTTCAAGAACTATTTTGCAGTTATGCTAACAAACAATTATTCACTGATTCCAACACATTTAGAATCGTTCATACGAACGTGTTATTTTATCGTTCAGACAGTCAGAAACATATGTGCATGTTAAAGCTTTGTACGCTTATCATTTGTTCATAATCGCATTCTGACGTTTTCACTTTTGTCCGCACCTATACGATATTCATATATCCTTTTACATAAAAATGACACTTTCTTTACCACACTTTACTTTATCGAGCATAGACTCACTTTTTAAGTATAAGATATTCTCATTTTTACACAAGCTACTCTATTCACTCCACTTGAGTTTTATTTAGACCTTGGTAGTTATTCGCTTATCAACTATGACTGTATTCTTTTGAGAGTATATGTGTGCACATTCCTTATCTTAATCATCACACGTCTGCATATAATTTGTGTGTGACTATAAATATTAATGAACGTTGACTTAATAGAGTTGTCTTAATCTCCATCTTCTATGCTCGTCGTTTCAAGATTGCTGTATTTCGTTCATTTCAAATACAAAATATATGTATTCAGAAGTCTAATCTCATTGATACAATTATTTAACTCCGCTTTATTTTCAACGCGGTTTAATTCAGTCAAACATGTAAAAGAATATTCAGGAAATATATTTGGACAACAAACATCCATATCATCTATTTGGAGTCAGATCTCGGACTATGTGGAAATCTTTGATAAGTGCAACCAACGTTTCAAAATATCGCATAAAAAGCAAGAGTATTAAGCAAGTTACCACAATTACACTACACTATGCAAACAACAGTATCACACAATAAAGCTTTACACCCAATAAAATAGCTAAGATAGCGAATACGGTAGCCACAAATAAAGAGATAACTCCTTCATATCAGTTTGTACATGAAATTAATACTGCAAAACCAACAGTCATAGTTATCACCTGAATAGGAAATAATAAGTTTTAAATTACCATTATGTAACTACTATTTCATGAACCGGTCAAAACTGGACAAATAACCAAAGAATAAACCTCAACTGACTGCATTCGATTGAAATTGCTTGTAACTGAATATAAATGGATACAAACACATGACAAATAGTCTATATGTAAGTCTATCCTTATGTCTAACGCGAAACACCTTACCAGCTTATTCGCTCATCCAGTAAACATGAAAACATCATGTGACATTTATCTTGGTTAAACCAACAACTACGACAGCTAGTAATGTCAGCGACTCAAAACACTAAATTATTTCTTGTGTATCATAGAACACGAGTTCAGAGATGGGAACAGTGTGTGGATGAACATACATATTAAAATGACAGAAATGCAATTCCATATCTATATCCACATCTACATTTCTTTGAACTATTCATGACATTGAATGGTATTGTTTAATGTTACATTGTAATGCTCACCTAACGAAGAATCTTATGATCTCACGATCCAACATGATCACTTGTGCTGTCTGTTATATACGTTGACATTTTTATGAAATCAGTGAACTTATTGAAACAAGGATCGCTAAACTTGATATTATGTCAAAATAAAACATGGAAAAGCATCAGTGCAAGTCAGTCTTAAAAACCCCTTTATCTTCTTTGCTATTATCAAACAAACAAGACAGCGTTTTTATAGTTCAAAAATATATACACTAAATATAATAGATGGTAGGATAAAAATATCACGAATGTCGTTTTAAAACGACATTCAACTGACCGTTACCACGATGAACAAACTGTTTGTTGTAGATGTCGAATGTAGTTTTTCAATAAACACTGTGATTATTCCAAGAACAAATCCGATCAATTTGAATCACCAAAAAAAACAATGTACAATATCACTATCTCTCAGATATAATAAACCATAGTTATGTGTATCAAATATTCTACATTATATGTAAGCATGAATTGGTTTAAAAAGTTCCTCAACTCCTCACTTCAAAAATCTGTACAGTTTATGAAACTTTTCAAAATAATCGATGAGTGCATTACTTATGATCGATCGTCTTGAAAATCTAGTTTCATTCATTGCAGTAAGATTTATTTATTATTATGTGATATAACACGAAATTTCAATGCTTTGTACTGGAAAAGAAATCTACTATGTTTCTCTTCTCCGATCATAAGATTGTTGTCAAATATGGAGTAGATTTCAACATGAACTACTTACGTCAAATAAAACTAATGAGATCAACTGGATCCCCAAAAATATTACAGCTCGATCTGTCAAATGGAATGGTAAATGTCTTATATGGAAATAGAATTGTTCTGACTGATTACCGTTGCTTCATTTTCAAATGCAAACTTCATCACTGTTTTATTATTTGCGAAAGAGATTTCTGAAAAATTCGCCTTCCACAATCATTTATTCAAAATTTAACTGAAAAAAGCAGCAATTCACAATACAGAATGGAAATATTCAATTACATTGATTACAGAGACCCATACATATACATTTGCATGCATATTTCTTTCCTTTCTCATTGCACTTCAACACGTCTGGATTCATGGAAAGAATCAATATCTCATCTGAACAGTTTGCAGTATAATATGCTGATCCCTATGTATTACTCACCATTCATTAATGTTCTCCATTATGCTTCCTGTTGATTTTCAAAAAGATTTACTTGCATAGGCGAGAGTGCTGAAGACCGTGATCATGGTGTATTGTGATCATAATAGAAATCATTTCTGCTGACAATTCTTCAGTGTAGTTAACCAATAAACTTGATTGAAATCGTTGTGATGGCTACTTTTAATAGGACTTTTAGACAAATCTTAAGTCATGCTTAACTCATTACATTTGCTAGAAAGTAATAAAAACTCACATGGAATAATTCTTGTATTCAGTAAAATGGACGTAACATGATTTCAAGAGGATATAACGAAATTCATCAATTCCTTTGAATCATCATTCTTAACTTAAGAGTGTTTAATCTGTTCATTGTACTTTGATTAAGTTGCGTTTGTACAGAATGATGACAATCGGTTGAAATTAAAGAAAAATGATTTAACTGTTAGTTAATTGTGAACGATAGAGTCACAACACCACATAGTGAAGATGATTTTATCGCTCTAATGTGCTGGTTGTTTTTGCTTGAATGCACTCTCTACAGAATATTGACGTAAGTCGAGACATCAAAACATAATTGATGTCCGTATAGTTCTTTTCTTTAATAGTATGTTAAGTTTCCGTGGTAGAAAAAGACAAATTCTACAACATGAATACATTCATACGAATGTAATGTGATTGATACAGGAAGTGACTAAAAAAACGTAAATGAAGATTTCATGTAAAAGCGCTGCCATCATAAAGCCGTAACTGCAATCTCGAGGGAAGTGATGTATTCGATATCGTGTCTGTCAACCTCACATTTATAGACCTTGTCACTTAACTAATCACTTTTCCCTCGTTTACAAAAGCTGAACAATTTCATATGTGAAAACTGTATGTTTTTAATTAATTTATAATAATAATAATATTATTTCGATTTTTTCTCCTTCTTACAACATGGCTTATTTGATTATTAATATGCTTGTTAACTCACGTATACGGTATACCAACTAGATTAGTCTTATCCTGGTGGTTAAAAGCTGAGAAATATCATATAGTTGAATTGATTGAAAGAAATCACTGTAATGAAATAGATGATTGTGTGCCACGAGTTCGTAAGAAAATTTCAACTTATCAACGTAGAAGTAAAAACGTTAGTACTAATAATTGATATGACGACACGAAACAAATTTTTTTTAAAAAATGTGACTTCTTATTAATTAACCTGTTTAATGATTTCATTAACTAATTCAACCATTTCTGATGACGAATTCAATATTTTATCTGTTGAATAAATAGTCAATTAGCATACAGTATTTAATAGCGATGAAAAAGCCATTGAATCTATTCACTGAATTCCATTTATTCATATGATTAATATCAAATTTGATCGAAAAGTTCGGTTTCTATGATGGTGGAAATCGATAACTTGTTGACGTCAAAGTAATTTAATTTAACAACTGGACATGAAAGATATGATGCACTTAAGTATTTCCTCGTGCAACGAGTAGTATTTCAAATAATAAGGTTCACTCTGCCTATTACAAAATCAAAACAGTTTTCATCTAGAAATAAACATGACGTGAATACCACCAGATATGAATGTTCCATACAGATGAATAATTTTCTACTTAATTAACCTTTTTCTTGTCATATTTGCTTGGCATCATTTGTGTTTATCACAAATGCAAATCACTCGAATTGATGTAAATATTAGGAACTTTGTAGAATAAAGGTCTTATTCGTTACTTGTACTACTGTAATAATAGACTTATTCTTAAAATTGTAGATTTGTCAACACGTAACTGAATAATCTATCGTGTCTTACGTATAATTCATACCACTGTCTACACTAGCTCATCGCATCACAACAACCTCTAATATATGATTGTGAACAAACTTAGGTTAGAGAAAGAACAAAATATTTAATATGAATTATTCGAATCAACCTTACTCCACAATAACGATTTCTTGATTGTTCGGTTCTCCTCCCTATTAAATGTTGAAAATATGTTTTTTCGATTGTTTCATGTTCAGCTTTGAAGACTTGGTGATAAGGGTCAAATGTCATCACACAACTCCCCCAGCAGAATCAACGTGATGTTGATTCAATACTCTTCAGCTGGCTTCTGAGAACTACAACGGAGCCTTCAGAGGCCCCAAAGAAAGAGGGCACTTCCAGTCAATCAGAACGTGATGGAGCATTCTAGAGTAAAAATGTGGTACGCTACTATTATTCAGTAGCATAATATGTCTCTAAGGGGAATTTCCAGTATATAATGTTAGTATAACAACTGGTATTATCTATAAATAAACGTGATTTTTTGCACATTTTGATCGTTATCAAATGAACATTTCTGAAGCTTTTCTTCTTCTTTCTGATTTGCGACGGTGATGTTCAGCGTTCGGATGTCGTATTGTTAAACCGTACGCTGCAAGGTTAACAGATACCAAATTCGAGGGGATTGTTGCGTGCCGAAAGTTTTGCAAGAATAACTAGAGTAACAGGTATTTCTCATTTGAACATCAAAATTAAAACACGAAGTTCAGCGAATAAAATCTCTTTTTTCAACAAATTGATTATCAAGCTGTACAACTGCATATATATATTGGTATTTTCATTTTGAAAAGTACTAGTTTCGTGAGGAAATGTGACTACAGTTAACCATGACGTAATGAAAAGGTTATAATACTAGAATATATATTCTTTCTGATGGTCATCCAAAATGTCACTAAACTAGTTGAAAAGATTAGTTATCTTATCCACACAAATGAAAGTTGACTTTTTGACGAGGCACTACTGAAACCAGTTTTCTGCTTGACTCATCTACTACCGGTAATTTCAGAATGTATCACATTAATTTTTTGGAAACGGTGCGCAGAAACATGCCAGCCGCAGCACTGGTTTTTTAGCTTAGTGGTTCAAGAACGTCTACGTGAATAAATGATATTGTCTACTAAAAAAAGATATTGAGCAAAGAATCCAGATCGCTTCAGTAAAACAGCGGAAATGAGCCATAATATATTATTCAGACTAAAACCTTTATTACCACAACTAAGACATCATAAAACAATCACAAACAAACAACCTGATTTGCACAGACGCATCCCAGACATATTAATTATTGTATACCTAATGTGGTATAAAGTGCACCCCAAGGCTAATGGGAACCAAAACTTCAAACGAATACAAACAACACCCCGAAGGATAATAAAGTAATATATTATAGACGCTACCTCGAACGTGTGGGTAGTGATAGGAAACGGAAGGTAGTTAACAGTATCTGAATGACATACATCTAGTAGGTCTCCAAAATCAGTCAATTCTTCAAAGTGCATTGTATTCATCATACAGTCTATTACTCTATATTTTCTTTTCTTAATTTAGAATTCTGCACCTAGCTACCAAATAAGGAATAAAATTCCTGAAGTTTTATTGATGTGCTCATAACAAATCGAACATAAGTTCAAAAAAAACGTCTGATTAGTGTATGGATCGTTCGCAAACAAAGAAGCACTGATTGTGGCTAAAAAGATATGGAGATTTCGTTACATTTGTTACTTAATTCCTTGGATGTTTGACACGGTTTGTCAGTCTAAGCTCAATAAAATTAGTATAAATTTTTGAAAATTCCCATCAGCTGACGAGAAATACTGCACAGAATTTCAGATGTATAAAAAAAATATCCGACATACACGCTCAGTTTTTCAGACAAATGTTTTAGATGTTTAAGTCTTGTCAAGTGATCATGGTAAAGCGTCAAACATGTATTGAAGTAATCGCTGGGTTTGTTTTAAGTCACGGCTTACATCTACTCCTATGTCTCTTTGTCTCCTTATCAGTAGCATACAATTCTCATAACAACTCCCATAACAATTATCGTGGCTATGGTACATTTCGTCAAAGCGAAATTATATGTAGTCACGAACGTTTCAAATGTTTTTCATATTCGTCGATCCGAAGTAATATCACCAATCATAGTTTTTTCGAAGAAAAACATCATCCGTTAAAATATCCCTTCTGGTAATCCGTATATTGTCGGTGGTTCACTTAAATTAGTATAAAAAAAACATTCAAACTGTAGTTGTAAAAATTAAAAGGATGCTCGCTGATTTCCAATGAGCAGCATATTCGTCTTCACATCGTTTGAAGTTGGAGTTGACAAGAATATACTTAGTTGTTGATTTCCATAATTTGACTTTATCAGAATTCAACCGCACCTGTAGAAGTGGTCGTTGTTCTAAAATGTAGTTTTTTCTATCAAATCCTCTCTGCGGTAATGCGTTTAAAGGCACTGTCACTGATGTTCAAGGATAGTGAGAGGTTGAGATTATGAGAATGAATTTTCCGGCAGTTAGACCCTGCGGAAACAACCCAACTCTAGGTCTAATTTTCATTTGGTTGTGTTTTCTTTGCAAAAGCTGGTAGAAATAGAGCCATACTGCTTCGGTCTCAGTTAGATGTGGTCTCCTGCGCGTCAAATAGCTTTATTTATATGTTTGCTTTTTTAAACAATCGAACTTCTTGAGGCTGAACTACCAAAATTCTATGCTCATTGCCCGAACCGTGTATCAGCTATGTAACGTATTATATCTCAACAAAGTCCATTAATATATTTTTGTATGCTTCCAGCCTCGATGGATTCAGTAGCTATGGATTATTGTCACATTTTAACTTCGATGTTTTAGATTTCCTTCAATCAAGATCTATTCAAATACGTATTATGCGTTAATTTAGGCTTCTATTAGTCATATGCAGCATATGTGACAAACACTCATGTGAAAAATTTAATCTTCTCAATTACAATTATAAGTTTAATTTTTCCCGTGTCAAAATATTTCGTCTTCCACAGAATGTCTGTTATCTATCCTTTCTTTTGAGTTTTTTCTTGAAAAAACGATAAAATTATTAGTCTAATGGTAGCTCTTTCTTCTTAGTTCTGGTTGTAGTCTTGAAAGTTCTTGAAATTTTCAGCACTCCATCCGTTACTATTTTATTCCTGTTACTTGGTTAGGAAATTGTCGTCATTTTTTGGCTTGTCATATTGCATGTCTTCAAATAATTCAGTATTCTTTTAAGCTATATAGACAAAACAAACTCAGTAATAGTAAAACCTTTCAGCCTGATTCTTAAAATGTCACCAGAATTGTTTCTCTGCTATCGATCACTTTACAGCGGTTAAAAAACTCGGTTTTCAGTAGGCCTCGTATTCAATATTTATGAGGATTCGTTGAGACAATAAAACAAAATCAATCTTTGAGAGACTTCAAAGTTACGTTGAGGGTGTCCACAAAATCACTAGAACAAAATCGGTGTGATAAACCAGTGTTTGGAATTAGAATTGTGATTTATAGTTGTTGGTTGACCTAAGATATTGGATGCCTTGGTTTTGTGAATGTCGAACAAGTTTCTGACTCACCGGGATACTAGAAACACATTTCTGTTTGTTCCTGTGTTTTTAGTGGATGAAAGTAGGAGAGAATAAAGAATTTAGTTAGTTTGAAGTTGACATTTTATAACATTAAAAGAAAGAGGTAGATAGTCATATATAAACTGAAACAATTTAATGAACTCTGGACAAATTTTACGCATAAGTGGGAATGAAACCTTTATCGTATATATAATGATCCCAATCTCAGCAACAAAGACATAGTTTGAAAATAGTGCACAATAATGGGCTTACATCGACCGAAGTAAAATTGAAAGTCGAAGCTCATTGTTCAGATTTTCTTTCAAGCCGTGGCACCGATAATGCAACATGCATTGAGAATATTAACCTTCAGGGATATCGGTGCACATGACTAAGTTCAGATCGAACAGTCTGCCTTCTTATTGCCAGCCAACTATCAGTTAAACAATAATGAAGCCCTCTCCGTCCGTTTCGTTGAGTTAACATGCTCACCTTCTAAATTCTGACCAGTAAAAAGGCTGATGAATGACAAGGAAGATTTAGTGGACAAGTACTTATATATCGTTTCTCATTCATTCTTTCCCAAATCATATTGTAAACGTGTAATCCTCTCGGCTACCATTCACATCGCCGGTTTTTTCATTATTGTGAACATTTTCTATGATAATTGTACCACAATGTGCTGATTTACTGTATCAATTAGAACTAATAGATATGTATCTCAGATTCTATGCTACTTATAACTGACCAATTTAATTCAGTATCACGCAGAATTTAAAATGCGTAACTGAACAAACATGTACCAAGTGTTTGAAAAGTTTCAATAACGAAAGTGCCTGATCTTGTGTTATAAATAAATGACTAAATGAACAAGTTTTCATGGAATTCCCAGAATTGGTCATTGAAATTCCGGTTTGTTTCACAGTATCTATTTGATTAAGCTGAAGCATCACAAAAGAGTTAACGATAATTTTGAACATTAAATCGTGTAGCATTACAAGGTTTTTTCTCTTGACTAAAATCAGGTTGAATTACCTATAATTATGCAAATCCTAATGTTTTTAGATTTATGAAATACAATTCACCTTATGGGCGAAACAAATTGTTGACCGATCTGATCCCTTTTTGAAAAATGAACTATGGCTTCTTCTTTATGTTCAATAAGCCAACTTACTACCGCAATGTGAGTCTTCAAGCAAAATAGAGAGTCTCACTATACGTGTGTATAACATTTAAACACCAATTGTAGCGATGAGAGATACTGATTTCGTAATAAGTTTATCTGTGGTCATAGTATAAATTATTACCGACAAAATGCATGATTTGTAATTATCTAGGGTAAACGTTAGTTATCATTTTTCCTTTCGCAATAGTCAATCAATTCAAATTAAATTCTTTAGTTACAGTTCAAACCCGTCGATTGAAAATTTTAAAGGTAATGAGTATTCACGCCAGCCAAGTCTATTCTTATAATTACACAACGTTTTGCAATTAACCTATCTCTTTCTTCGTTAAAGAATCATAAAATTGATAAATGAACTCGTTTAGCAATTTTTACTTGTTTTCCTCTGATTTAATCAAGTCTCTTCTTTGTTATATATCTATATTTTTGCTGTTTATTCATATGCCTACGAAGAAACATACACATTTGGTTTCTAGGGATTTTCAATTCTGGATCTACGCTTTGCTGTTTAAACATTTGTTCATCGAATTATCAGTTTTCTCATTCTTAGCACTATTAGTACACTTGATATCCTACTAACGAGTTGCGCATTTTACGGTTCATCACGTAATCTGTTTGATGTTTATCAATTGGATGGATAGTTTTTAAAACTTGTAAACTGCTTTTGCAGTTTTCTCGGGAAACGGAATTGAAGACAAAGTCGTGCAATTTCTTTGGGTTCAGAGCGGAAACGAAACCACAAAAGCACGCTTTTAGCTTAAAAATATCAGCTGTTGCTAGACCGCACACTATGACGAAAATATTTATTGTTTCAGTTATTACGCTCAATAAATACATGTTGTGTATTTCATCTCACGACGTTAGTCTCAAACAGTATGAATGTATCTAGAGAATTTCGGATGTGGAAGTTCTGTCTTTCACGAATAAATATCAAACTATCTTGAATTGTGTGATGGATTTTAGTTTTGTTTTCTTTGCTCAATGTAGGTCCGTACATTACATTTAATAGAACCCGATCACACAACAGAGTGGTTCGAAATTCCGATTGACTAAATGAGTTCTGAATCCTTTTGATAACAAATAATATTTCCTGAACAATCAATTTGTTTAAATACGAGAGGGATTGAAGCTTGAAATCATCAGTTTTGGCATCTATTTCATACTTACATGTGTGTATTTAGTAGAACCGATAAAATTTAAGTTACTCATAAAACCAGTTAATCTTTCTATGACATTCAATTAAATAATCAAGCGTTAACATGTATTTAAAGATAGACAAATATAAACTGCAGAGGACTTATTAGTAGGATGAGCAATGAACGAACAATCGCTTAGTGTTGATAAGTGAATATTTGGCAATGTCAATATGTGACTCAATGTAATGGAAAGATTTGCTTGTCCGAAAGACATAATAGGACGTTTGCATATAATTATGTATTACATTACGTCTTAAAGAAGATATAAACAAAAACGTTTTGTATGTATATATAATCATGCTCAATACGTAAAGAGTTTATAACTGTGATACTACCTATTAAAATAGATACTTAAATTGGGTTGAAATGACAAATGTTTTTATTTTTAAATTGATAACACCGAATAAATATTCAATATAAAAATATATAACCTGAAATCGATATTACAAGCGTAGCGTTCCTTTTCTTCCTATTGCAAAATAAGCAACATTGATGAATGAATGTTCATCGTATTCTAAATCATATATGTCTTGCTTCATCAAAGTCTTTTATCTCATCAAATAGAAAAAACACAATCAAATCCTCAGTATTGTTAGTTTTTGTTTTTATTTTCAGGTTTCATAAGTTTTCAAGTGTTTGAACATTGATAAGTCAAATAGCATTGCAAAGTCTACTTATTATCCACTTAAAATTCATACTGAAATTTTGTGTTCTTTGAAGAGTTTGTGTTTTGTATCAATGAACAATATTAACAAAAACTATTACCATTAATAAAAGTTGTAAATGTGTGAACAAGAAAAATGCTTATAGTTGTAAACTGTTTTAGTTTGGCTAACATAATATCTAAAATACTAGCCTCTGTGCTTAACGAACGCCTAACAAATACATTTGACATGACAACATCAGAAAATCAAACAGGTTTCATATCGAGTTGTGGCTGCATTGACTGCATATTACCCAATCGTCATATTTCGGTACACAGACTTGCTTATCAGCGTTCCAAAATATTAGTCTTTGTTGACAGAAAAGCAACGTTTGCAGTGTCTGAAAAACGTAAACCTTGTGAAGGTTTTTTACTCAAACACTACACTTGGAGTTAGAACATATGGCGAATTGTCATCTCCTTTTGCGCCCTCAAGTAGTGTCCGTCAAGGCTGTCCACTTTCTCTATTTTTCTTGAACTTCATCATGAACCTCCCGATGGAAATAACATTCTCGTCGATGAAATTTTTGAGCTCTGATCTCCTACAATGCGATCCACTTATCAAGTTCGAAAATGTAGATGATATACTCATGTTTGTTGAAAAAGCTGATAAAATGCAAACCACTAAGCAACAATGACAGAATGTTTGAAATGTGCTGTACGTCCTACTAAATTCTGTTAGTTGCTTCGGAAATGGTCTAAGTGTGTACCCCAGTTAAGGATATGGAAAACAGCAGTCGAACACGTTCATTGCTCTTATTAACTTGAAGTTCTGACCAGCTCAAACGTGTTGGCATAAAACGAAATCTCATAACAGATTCAAAAGCTTGCTAGGCTTTTGTCAACATATATGACCTATGGCAAAGATGAGATAGCACTCTGTTATGCAGGACGACTATACTTAGTGGCAGTTCGTTTTGTTATTTTTTATGGCTGCAAAAAGTGACCATCAAGAGTTCAAAATACCCAAAATTTAGTAATATTTGGTCACAGATATGTTAGAAACATTGCTCGCATCTCCCAAGATTAGCAGGTAATTAATTCTGAGGTTATTCACTGAGAGACTACTTAGTTGAGATTTGCGCGACTATCGTATCCGATGGTTGGAGACTCTAGTTGACATGGAACAGGATCGATCACGATGTCGTAAGCGTACACATTATCTGTCTTCCTTAAACCATGGCATTAAAATGACTTTATACTTTACTTTTGAAGAACTAATTACTTCTTAAGACACTATATGTTTGTATGTCACAATCATTGACCTAACTGCTTCTATGAATTCGGTGTTCATCCTGTTGTGCTTATGATGTATGGCAACTTATGTTGATGCATATATGTGCTTGGTCCTAAATTTTAGTTCATTGATTTACGCCGGCGTTCACGACATATGAAAAATGCATCAGACGGTGTGTGTAGTGTTGTGCTTCATAAAACTGATGTTCGTAAGTTAATGAAAAATTCAGTTTGCATCTAGTGACTTCCACTTTTTAAATAAAAACAGCATCTGTGTATTATTGTTTAAACATCCACTGTTCATTGATGAGAACACGACAAGTAATGCAGGTTAAAGTACATTGTAATAATATGATGCTTTAAAGTAAAGATGATGAGAATAAAATGTTTCATTGAGGGTTGACAGATTTCGAACATCAGTAACCATAAACGTAGAGAAGTAAGATTTTTAATAATAACAGGATGGTTGAGATTGACATTCATCAATTCATACAACATTCTATACCCCATAGGAATCATTCTTGACGATTTGGCAATGGTATATATATTTTTCATTGATCATAGGATGAAAAATACTCTTTATTTGTTGGTTGAGTTTTAAAGACGTCATAACCCATAGAAATAACTAACTTATGAAACATGATATGTTTATGTAGTCAACGGACTAAACAAGATAACATTGTGTGTACCGTCTGACATCAATACCCAGTAGAGACTTTATTTATCCACTGAGCTTATTGGAGTAACACGATCATCCATCTTTTTCGTTTCGATGTGATATCATGTATTCGTTCAGGATAAACTAAGAGCTAAATCGGTTTTTTATAACAAATGTTTTTATTCTATTGTTCATTACAAATAAAACTTGAGCAAAGTTCAGTTACAAAAAATACTTATAAGCCAACAAAGTTGGTTCAAGGAGAATCAGTGAATTCCATTTAAAATTTGCGTAATTTGATTGAATCACTTTTACAGTGAAAATCAGAATCATTCCACGTGAGTTTGTTAATTTCTTTCGAATGTTGTGCATAAGACATGAGTTTGGATGTGTTGATAAGTTGTATTACAAGTAGCAAAAACAATGGTTGCGTTGGATGTTAAAAGCTTACAACATAGCAGAAGACTCAATCCAAATTATTAAAACGAGTTACTGATGCAAGCATGAAATAAATTCTCAAATGCTGTTGCCTCATTCTTTCAGAGTATTTTGAATTTGAGAGTTATGAATGGAATCGATGTTGAATATTTGACAGAATTTCACTTATCAGCATTGTGCAAGATTTTCAATGTCTATTCACAACCATGTTTGTGATGATCTCGAAAGATTTACCGAATACCCAACTCACTGCCTTCGACACTCTACACAATGCGACATAATCTTGCCTGACAATTATTGGGAAGAATAGTCTACAACTTTATTGGGTTGCATGTGATATACAAAAACCAACAAATCAATCATGTAAATGTATTTGGTCACTCTGCATATAAAATCGTATAGAAAATTTACTTTTATTTTAATAGCATATGAGATGACGAAAAATAAGAGGATAATCTTGAACCACGATAGGTGAAGTTTGATATCATTTTCATTACGGAATTTCCAATAGTACGAACTTCATGATATTACAACGTGATGGTTAAGTGTTATTTGTCCTTCAGGCTTAAGTTCGCAATTTGATATTTAATAGGATTACGAACCAGACCATTCAAAACAGACGATGGTTTACTGAAGTACAAAGCTCAATAATTTCAAGAGACTGTGAAGAGGTAGAAATGCTCATTCTCAATGCACACAATGGGACCATCAACACACCTAACAAAATGGTGGCTAATCATGCTCTTGTTGTATGACATTCACCTTTTAAATACACCTAAAAAATGAAACATTTGTCATAGTGATATAAATGGCTTAACTTTAGAAACAACATATTCCCATTGAGTGTTATTTATTGAGATAAATAAATTCTTCAGTGTTAACCATATTCACTGGAGTGAGTGCATTACTATTGACGACTTTAAATCACCGAACGAAGTGGTCCACTAAAGCGAATCTCATGACAACAATTGTTATCGCCTTTAAATCTTCATCATTCATTTCTTAAGATGATACAATAAACTAATCACATGATATTCGGATTTTGTCAATGGATCAAGACTGGTTGAAATTCAATGAAAAAAGATAGGAATAGGAATAGGAATGAAAATTAAAAGGTTTTTTAAATCCATTAAAAAAATTGAATATCTCCATTAATTTATTATGAATTCTTAATTATTATAGTTAAAACTAGAATTGCTGGTTTTGCAAAGTGAATTTTCACAGGTGAATTGTTCAAAAATATCTGCTGAGATTACTTAACAGATGTCAGTATTAGCGTGTGATAAGAAGCCAACGGCACCCAGTCAACATAAATCACATTGCATGTAAGACATTTGTCATTCGATTTGACAGAGTAGCTTCCAAATGCTTTTCAATGTGTCAGTCTATCAGAAAAACTCTACTTGCTGGTAAGCTATTTGTCATTCCGTTTCACACTTTCCGGTTCGCAAGTCCTGTAAATGTATCAAACGAAAACTGTCGGGAAAATTTTACTTCTATGTAAGACATTTATCATTTCACTGACAAATTCCGCTTCCAAAGTTCTGGCAATGTGTCAAATAAAACTTGCCAGATAAATGTTACTTACTGGTAAGACATTTATCATTCCATTTGACAAATTCAGCTTTATTTATAAAACAGATCCAGTTGTTCTCAGTGGTCTCATAATAATGTAAGTAAACTATGTTTTAAATACAGGTGTTACCCTAAAATGTTTACTTCGATTTTTCATGTATTACTATAACGTAGTACTCAGTGAACTGAATAATACAGTGCGATAAGAAACGTGATCCTTGTTTGACAAGAATAATATGGTTGAGGAAGAAAAAAAAGTTCATTTCATCTCAGTGCATAGCATTGTCATCCTGAGTTGAATCACATCATAGCAAGTGATCATGCGGAAGTGTATTTTTATTTTTATTTCAACACACGACTATTGAAAAAAGGTCTATCGAATACATAGATGCCACACAAGTCATTTGATTTGTGTGTTGGCTGTCATACTGCTCGTGCGCTCAGACCAAAACAAGCAGCTTTCTTAGAGTGACGCTCGGAGCTCTCGAGCAAACATTTGGATCCACAAGGCAGTAGACCAACGTGAAAAGATACAGTCCTGTGATAGCCAGTGACTGATAACGGATCCATACGCCAAATATCCTTTGGAGATCCTGGAACCCAAGTGAATTATTGGTTTGGAATCAGTATTTTCCAACCCACCTATGTTTTCTCTCCGTTTCCACCAACCCAACTAAAGCACTGGAAGTTCGCTCTTCGTCATCTCAATTTCGTAAAAGAAACCTCGCCAGGAGAGAGTAGTGAGTAAGAGGTTTCTGGCATTGGCTGTATACGCGTGTCTATGAGAGTGCATTTCGAGAAAAAGAGCACATACTCCCTATTCCGGGAGAAGCAGGTCATTTTAAAGATGGAATAAGATATTTAAGACGACCACTGATTAAGTATGCCGCTTATCGATTATTTGGACACCTTTTACAAACTTTACATGTTATTTAATTGAGGAGTTGAGGAACTTGTTCAACCATTTCATGTATACAGATTATGTAGAATATTTGATGCAGACTATTGTGGTGTAATGTTTCCGTAATTTTAGTATGCTGTAAAACTTTTTCTTATGTTTTTTTAGATTTATTGGATTATTTCTTGGATTAGTAATAATATTCATTAGAAAACTGCATTCTACATCTATGAAGAACAGTTTCTTTATTGTTATAACCGTCAGTTGAATATGGTTTAAAATTATATTGATGATATTGCCATCAAACTATCGACTGAATTTTGTGTAGTTTTCATTTTTCAATAATAAAAATGTTGTCGAGCTAGTTTAAAAATGGATATCAATATAAACATTCATCAAAAACTGACTAGGACGTGGATGCACGTGATACTATTACATTTTACTTTCATCCAAGTTTGCTGTTTTAACAATTTGTAAGATACGGAATTGGTTGTCAATACAGAATGACTAAAGAAATTGGATTCCTGTCAATTTAATATGTATACTCATGTACACATTCTGTATATCACTGAAATTTTGTTCTATGATACACGAATCATTATTAAGTGCTTCGATTAGCAAACATTACTAGCTGTTGTACTTCTTCATTTACTCAAGTTGTTTTTATTCACATCCTTCAGGCGATAAATCTCACAAAATGTAGTCGCGTGTATTAGACGAGCAAATTAGCTTTGAAACTATTTAAAGATTTTCATTATGATCAACTGGCGAAGGGATTTTTACTTATGTGCTTGTATCCATAAAAATTCAGTTTGATGCATTTTATTTGAATAAAGCAGAGTGAAGATTTTTCTTTCATTATTTCTCTAGTTGTTATCCGGTTCAACGTCCGAATCAGCGGTAACTCGAAACTAATGTTTTTATTTTCAGATGATAATTATGATTGTTGGCTTAGGATTATTCGTTTCATGTGCAAAATGGTATGAACTATTAATTTCATTACCTGCGGCTACCGCGTTCAACACTTTAGCCATTCTTATGGGTATAAAGCTAAAAGATTTAGAAAAGAAATTCAAGACGATATTGTTGATCATATTTTTTGTACTTATAGGAATTGGATTAATTCTCCTTTTTATCGGGCAGATATTCCTAGACGTAAGTCGATCTCATCATGATTTTCCAGAAAGTACTAGTGAATAATGAATATTATTCATTTTTCAATGGTTTCCTCTAATAGCATGATCCCTGCTAATAAAATCCGCTGATCACGAATACGACGAAATGTTTCCTACACCTCAGTAGAAATACATTTGCAATCAATAATTCATTGAGGAATATTTCAAACAAATCTTTATTTTCCAAAGCATGAATGTTTATTCACACATGGATTGAAACCGGATGTCAAGATAACACTGCATGTTGTTGATGCAAAGCATTATGAAATAATGTTACCGTTTGAAAAATTGATTCTCAGTACTATCTCTATGTTATGATTCTGTAACAAAATGGTAATTACAGAAAAAACAGAACAACAGATGTTCATGCAACGGTTTCACATACATGAAGATTTCATGATACAGTCCTTGGAGAAACGTGTTCGTTGCTAAGACACCTACCAGGCACCAGAGGGGGTGTGTCAATGATTTCAAAATTCAGAAAAGCTGACTGACTGACTGATCTCATACATGAAGTGCGACATATTACTTTAAAATCGGTAGAGCTAACTAGTTAGGTATTACTGTTTCTTCACTGATACTTATGTTGATTCATGATGAACTGAGGTGAATTATTTCTTTTCTTCATTCTAGCATGTTCTACAAGGTGACGCCTTGATTTGTTGGTGCTGCGTTATGTTTATTGTAAGTTCTGAATAAATATATAAATGTTAATACTAATAACCGTCCATTGATAAATATTCAGCGTTCTATAAAAATTAGTACTTTGATGCATTAGTGTTTTCTGCCCACAGCATTCGCAGGAATTCATCATGAAACATTTCGAAGAAAATATTACGAGATCTGTAGCCAAATGTCAGAAAGAGAGACTATGAGTAGTTCAGTGGCTCAATTCATATGATGATCAACTTATACAAATGATCATCTGTCAATAGTTAACAGATCAAAATACCAAAAACTTGCTATTCATTTCTTATGTGTGAATGTTGAGAAAATACTAAGTTCTTACCTATATATAAGTAGAAATCCATTATTTCACCGATTCTTGTGTTGATATGAATGCATCGATAATGAAATAATCATATACGTTTTCATAATTACAGGTGATTATATTAACAACAGATATTCTGAGCATACACCGTGGTCAGTTTTCAAAAATGTACACCATATTCGTATTGTTTTATGAATATTTCCTGCTTAGCATAGATTCAGAGCTATTTTTAAATTTAATCTACGATTGTAAATGGAAAAGTGGAAAACCGAATGAGACAATGATTGGACAAGTTGAATGGATGGTATTCCATTGAATCTTTTAATTATTTTACGGATATTCAGGTCACATATCTTGAAGATTATTGTAAACTACTTTGTTGTTTATAATACATGTTCTGTTAAATATACGTTTGACTGTTCAATCAAATTCGTGGATTGTGGATATTTTTAAAACTGGTAATGGACAATGAAAAACATTCCGATTGCATTTGAAGCACAAACAAAACAAACTGACTGGAAGGATTTGTTGAACGATCTTTTTTTCCAACTACATATACCTATCGTGACTATGACACCGAGTATAAATTTGAGAACTAGAACGCTAGAACCCTACCAAGTTGAAATAAGAAGACAGAAGACTAGTAAAAGGAATGTTATATCAGACGGTTTCGACGATCTTAATCGAAAATACAACCACATCATGGATTAATTGTACACACAGTTGAATAATAATTAGGATGAAATCACATATATTAAAAATACTCAATTATAACGAATCACATACTGAGCATAATTCACGTTCATTGAATACAAGAGTATCGTATATTATACAGAATGAAATATCATACGAGAAAAATAAACAAGTACTTCACTGAGTGATCATCATATTGAATCACAAAGGAAGTGATGTTGAACAAGCCTTATTAATATTAAATCAATCGAATTATAACTTTTATTCTCATCAAAAAGGTTGGGTTTTGCTAGTCTGATACCGTTTGAGCTGAATAGTTTTGAATCCTCCTCTAAAGAACATCAAGCGGTCTAATTCCAGCTATAGGTAGGCATAGAAGGTGAATTCGCTAATTAGTAGCATATAGTATCTTTCGACCTCGATACTCATTGTTTTTCGTTGAACCTAATTTTAACTTGTTTCCCCTTTCGATCTGACGCTACTGTTTGACAAATTGTACCAATGACAGTATAATCAGTGACCTCTAAATTATTGATTGTCAGCTTTTTGAAAATCGGGTTATCATTCTTGTATATGTTTTGTCTAACATATCAACTTTTATCATTTTGAACAAGTGTCAAATTCTGATGACTTTCACTTAAATGAGCTACTAATAATCTTGGCGCTAGATAGTCACTTCAAATTCATACAGACAAAGACTAGTGTTGTTAACTTCTTAAGTTTTATTGCTCTCTGTAGTTATGTAGTTCAATGTTATGAATTAATTCTGCCTCTTTGTTTTAAGTTTTCAATGTATTTGAATAACATAGATCGATTTGAAAGAGTTTGTTGATTTATCTATTAGGTTGTTGGTGTCTTCATTCAATTTCGTGCAATTTATTTAGTCTCATTACAGTTGTCGAAGGCATATGCGAAAATCTGTCTTCATTACGTACATTTGTTTGATTTTGTTTTTGATGTGTATTATGGTAGGTGTTCTGTCATATTTTGATCTAAATAGCGTTTAAAAACAAACTTGACATAATTCGAAATCTGTTTGTTGAAATCTAGGTGTGAATAGTGCACAACTATAGTTGACACGTAATAAGAAATGTCAATTAAATTCAGTCATCATGTAAACAGCGATTATAAAAAGAATGATAGTTAAATAAAGCGACTGCATATCGATGAATAAATATGAAAATGCACTGTCTGTTCAAACAGACCGTAAGCCAAAATATAATGAGTAATGATGAACATGAATTTCAGACTTCGGAATCGTTCAAAATCAGCAGTAAGCAAACAATTTTACACGCATTGTGTTTAGCCGGATTCATTGATAATAAAATTTATAATAAATTATTCTCAAATAACAGTTAGTTACATGAGTCATGCCATTTTACAGACAAGATCAAATTGATAAAAATGACACAATATCCACTAAATTGAATTACATAGCTGAGTTGATAATTTATAAGATATGAATGTAGATGGTTTTAATCAGTACCACAGTTGGCGCGCTTCAGGTAAGTCACATTGCGAATGTGCAATTGATGGTCAAGTATAGATCCATTAAAAGTTGGAGCTTCTAAATGTCGCAAACTTATGTACCTTTGGAATATTTAAGGCTTTGAGGATGGTGCAGGATGAAATCTTTTGTTCCATATCACAAGGGGGCTGAAAGAGGGAGCAAGTAAAAGAAAAGACAGTAGACAGAGTAGCCAAAATACATGAAGAAATGTTTAAAATATGATTCACAGTAATGATATAATATACCCTTGTAGGCCAGGGTAATTTTACATTGGTTTTCAAAAGAATCAGACACCATCCGGTCCTTCACGTAAAAACCCGAACAGTACAGCTCAACCCCGTTTAGCAGGGGAACCAGGCACCGTACGCTACAATCTGAATAGTACAGCTCAAACCGGTGGCGCAACCACACAGGTACCAAGAACCCTGGTGGACCAAAATATGATTACTCAGACTAATTATCATTTACTAAGGTATTTGTTAAGAAAGAGCATTTTATTAAGGTTAAACAGAATGAGTGTAAACAGGGTATGAGTGGACATACAACTGACAAATGGAGGCGATTCAGAAAGGAGCTGAGAGTATGGGTTTATTTGCGGTCATAAAATAAAACATAGTGCTAGAAACATTATTGTGATATGCAATCGTCTATCTTCCTTTTTTATCGAAGCTATTAGATCCCTTTTCATTTTTTTGTACTATTTTTTTCAGGTATCATGGTGTCTTGTGTAGGCTTCATGTATTAGCGAATTGTCTTGTTTGCTTGTTGTAGGATTACTGGGTAGGAAGTGAAACCAATTCAACGTTCTTAACACGATTTATTGAGATATTTTGCACGATAAATCAGCATTAAAACCCTGAGTTCGTGAAATTTCATTTAATCATAAGGAGCCGCAATTAAAGAAAATGTTCTGCCCTACAGACGTGGGTGGATTGAAGTTATCTCCCCATCATCATGTTTGCTGGTCAGTAACGCCACCCTCCCTCCTTTTGTGATGTTAGGCTCTCTTTCGTTTGTGGTAAGTATGAATACTGCTTTAATCAAAGCCCATGGTTGGAATACACTGTCTCCACTATGTCCGTGTTACAAACAATTTAAATACTTAAAAAGCCTGTTTTATGGGTTAGATGTCCACAAAGTACATCACACTGCTATGAAAATCACTAACGGTTTAAAGAAGTAAGAACTTATAGCAAATCAAAGAATTTGAGAGGGTATAAAATTATAGAAATAAAAGAATTTCAGGGTAAGACAAATAAAACATTAAGAAACTCACAAGACTTTGTGGCCAATTTTCGAGCTTTCCATTATCGGCTTTAGTAGATCAGCATTAGTAATATTAAGCTATATGTCTACTTGCAGTATTAAAAAAAGCATGGCTCTTACAAAGAATAATGTACATTTAACCGTTAGAGATTTGGGAACTGAAAGCTAGGATTAGGAGCATAAGGCCATGATTAATAAACGATGAATAATAAGAAAGGATGAGCCATATATTCTGTGATTTGGTTATATTCATATTAGAAACAGTCGAACTTGTTATAATCTTGTTCTTTCTAGATACTAGGCGGTCCGTCATAAAGTGCCTCATTGGTGGGCGGGAGTTCAAAGAAATGTTGAAGCTCTTTGTAGTGTAGAAATTAGGTTATAGCTTTTCGAATCTGATAAACGTATCACAGTTACGGATAGACATTAGCAGCCTGTTCCACAATAAACTACAGCGTACTGTGAAAAACTTACAACGCATTTGTTTTTGATGTTTTACGGTAAGTAGTGTATATGCGTTGTTTCTAAGTCTATAGGTTGCGTCGTGGGTCATAGTCGAGCAGAAGTTTATAAAGGAGAGCCCATATATCGCTTTGAAGAGAAATATTAAATTGTTCTTTACCCTACGTTGCCATAAAGATTCTAAAGATAGATGCTTGCATCTAACTATGCAATCGAGATTCGAGCTCCATCCTAATAGTTGACGTGTGGGACTTCGTCTGTCTGTGATATTCATATTAGAGAAGACAAAACAGCAGTATTCAAAGGGGTGCCGTACACATATTTTGTGAAAGGTAATCTTAGCCTCTGTTGTGAAAACATTCTCATTATAAAACCAATTAGCCGTCTAGATTTAGAAATAATAGAGGAGGCATGCTCTTCAAAGTTCAGGTTTCCTGTGTAATTAGTTCTTAAATCGTGTACTGATTCAAGTGTTTGGACTCTACTTTCATTTAAGTGAAGTTGCGGTTTATAGGAATGCTTTCCAAAGTGCATGATCCCGTACTTGTTGAAGTTAAATAGTAATTGCCATTTTTCACTCCATATAGTTAAGTTATTGACGTCCTTTTGGATCTGAGATACACCTTCGCTTAGTGTTTCAGGCTTATAACTGTATACTATTTTGAGACCATCAGCATATAAGTATGATTTTCCAAATTCCATGGTGTAACATATATCGTTTATGTACATAATAAACAAAAGTGGACCTAATACGCTTCCCTGGATGACTTCACTGGTGATTGGTCTAGTTGACGAGAGACTGTCATTGTACTTTACAATCTGTTTACGTTCTGTTAAGAACGAAGCAAACCATAAATACAGTGGGTTGTTTATTCCAAAGGACTACAGTTTGACGAGTAGCCTTTTGTGTGGGACCTTATCAAAGGCTTTCTTAAAGTCTAGGAATAGAACTGATACAAGGAGTCCGCTGTCTCGTTTCAGAGTTATATCATTTAGGTAGTCTACAGGGCATGAATTGCATGATCTGGACCTAAGCAATCCATGCTGTGAGGTCGAGTTGAGATTATCAGTTAGTAGATGTCGGACAACAGCGGCCTTAACTACTTTTTCCATAACTCTGGATACCATTGAATTTATGTTTGTAGGCCGGTAGTTTTCAATGTTTGCTTCAGGCCTGTTTTAATTTTGGGAATAATATGTGTAGTTTTCCAGGCAGTAGGGTAACACGCTGAAGAGAGTGATATCGCGAATAGTTTGAGAAGCAAAACACACATATCATCACCTCCACGTTTTAGCATGCTAGATGGAATACCATCTGGTCCATCAGTGTAGGCGTGTTTCAATGTACTGATTGCCTTGGAGATATTTTGTACATTGAATTCTACATTAATTTTACAGGGAGTTACTGGGATTGGTTCTGGATCATTCAATGGTTTTTCGTTAGTCACTGAGAAACAAATATGTTCACTATATATATATAAGTTTGGGATCTTTGTATACTTGTTTGACTTTAATAAATATACTTCCTCTCGATTAAGGGCGTTTAAGTTTATTTTGGAGTAGTATGGTGAGTGCAGAGGAGTTATCATTAAGTTCAACTGCACGTTTTTCCTGTGTGATTGCTTTTTGTTTACTTATTGTGCCTGTTTGGACAAGTATTTTTGTCATCGTTACTACAGAGAAATAGTCATTTAAGTTGTGGAATCGAGTACAATGTCCTTAAAGAGGTCTTCTTGTACTGACCGGTATATAGAGATCTTTGGAGAACGTAGGATTACAGTATTCTAAATGTGCGATGTTGTTGATGATACTTTTGATGCTGTGATAAAATATATTGGTTATAGTGTCGGTATTGTTTGAGGTAAATTAAGTTCTCCAATCAGTGTTTCTTAGGTAATTGTGGAAGTTATTCCAATCAACCTTGCGATAGTTTCTACGAAGTGTTACGGTTTTACTTCTATCGGTTGTGGCTTTTAAGGCTGCATATGACAATGTTATGATCACCACCTGGGAACGTTTTTCCAATATACAAAGTATTGGGAATGAGGCCACTGGTAAAGACTAATTTCAAGCTGTTTTGATTTCTGGTAGAGCTATCGACATATTGAGTCCATTGTCCAAGCTCTAGACATTCAATAAATGATTCATAATGTCTCGTTGCTTTGACTGGCAGCCAAGAAAATTCGCGCATATTGAAGTCACCACAAATGAGCTTGCCTGAGGATGAGAGGGATGATGCTAGTGTGAATACCTCCGATAATACTGCTATTTCATCTATCGATGCGTTTGGTTGACGATTAACACAGCCGAGCAGTAAGGTAACGGAATTCCACGGCTTTAATACAATCCACACCGAATCCTTCAGCTTGTTAAGTTCAGGCATATCACATCGTAGTGAGTTTAGGCTAGAGTGAGCGTAAATAAGGCATCCTCCGCCTCGTCCATTCAATCTGTCGCTTCTATATAGGAAGTAGTTATCAAAAGATATACTTCGGTCAAAAATATTACTGATAGTCCATGCTTCAGATATCATAATAATTGATGGTTGATATATGGATACAAACAGGGCTAAATCCATCTTTTTTTTGCAGATTGATCGAGCGTTGATAAGACATATATTAAGCAAGTGGCCTACTAAGTTAAAATAGGTGAGATATCTCGGATGAAGTCGTCATACCTGTTGCGGGTGTGAGATTAGCTTGAAGTGAGGGTTTGAATGTTCTTCATAAGCTAGGTATTTAGATAGCTTGACTTAGTGGGAGATGTATCAAACGAGCTAGTGAAGATGATTGGGGAGTTTATTCAGGAGGTAAGAGTGGGAGTAGGAATTGGTGGAACCAGCCCTTGAGTCGTCTTGTGTGGGTTATACGTCAGTCATTTTCAATATTAGATAAGTCTTCATCACGTGAACGATTTAGCACAATTGTAAAAAATAACTGGAAGAACCAAGAAATTAAGTGTTTGCTAATTAAAAGAGATCACTCATTAAACATGCGCATAATTTTCAAAAGTTTTGTTAAATCTCTGAGAGTGAATGGCGTAGGATGCATTATATTGTGTATTGTTTGTCTAGATAGCAGACATTTTGGTAGAGAGTTTCGGCACCAGAAGGGCAAAGATATTGATAGATCTGTAATTCCCTCCCTACAGGGACGTTAACATTACGTCCACCGAAATTATAGTCAAAATAATGTATTCACGCTGACATTTTAAATTGATTTGACGTAAATTGTTGACAGATTGCGGTAACGTTTGTATTCTCACTATTATCAGTTCACCTGTCTTCCTACTATCAACTTGTACTTTTACCTAGAGACTTATTTTATTTCATTGTGATTATTGACTCATATTGCCTTGATTGGTTTAACATTTTCGTATAAATATTCATGTATATTAGAGTAAAGCCTGATGACGATCTAATTGAAAACAATTGTTCGCTTATATGTGTTGTTCTAACGTTTGTATAGTTAAAATAGTCGGAAAAATATCACAAAAAGTATTTTATTATTTCTTATACTGTCCTTGGAATTCTTGTTAGAAATATAATGATGAATATCACAAGGGCTGAGACTTTCGTTCTGGACATAACTGGCTAGGCTGGGCGGAAATCAGGGCTTATCAGCACTTCAAGTTGTTTTCACGAGTTTTACGCGTCTTTGATCGGATCGATAATTCATTGCTCTCTAATCTTTAGTCACAAGTTATAACAGTTAGCGACGGGGTGTACAAAAATAGAATTCAAAGTCAGACTGTAACTGAACGAAATTCATTCAAATTATTTCGAAAAATTTGCATGCAGGTTTTTCATCAGAGTCCTTCAAAGATATCGGTCATTATTTATACAGTAATCTTCATTACCAGTGCTCATTTAAGAATATGACTCCACCTCTCGATCGATGTTTGGAGATCTTTGTCAAATCTCGGACGCAGATGCTTAATCTCTCATGCTTTCAAGATGCAACGAAAGTGGATAGATTGATTTAACGATGGCACGCTGAGCTGGCAAATGACCGCAGAATATATGAATGTGCCTGATGAATGCAGTTATTGAAGTTCTGTAGTTTTATCAAATATGAGTTATCCTAATAACTCCTATGCCTATACATAAGATATTCTTTCGCATGCATTAAACAGTGATCAAGAAACCAGTAACCTTTTGTTAGATGTTGATTATTCTAGTTGTCGACCATCTACTAATCAGATTTTTAAGGAATTCTATGACAATAACTCAGAAGATTCAAACTCTGATGACTTCAAATTAAATGATGTTCATCATCGCTATCTGGTCAATTTTTCCGTATTCTCTGTTCAATATGTTTTAAGTACAGCCAAATTAATAGAAACTTGGGTATATGAAGACCCAACATTTTTTCAAGAAGCAAGATGAACTCAGAAAATTTAAAATCAGGATATCAACTCCAAAAAGAAGGTGTTGGGATATTCAGAAAAATGTCCGAAAAATTATCCTGTTAAGTCTGATGCTATTTTTGGACTTGATATGTTATAATTTTCCTATTGATCAATATTTATTCCACGTGTCATTTTCCTGTGGGTGAAATCTTGTACAAATGTTATTTTCTATTTTATGGTAGAGTGATATTTAAAGTAAAATGAAGATACATGTGTCAATAGTACAACGTCGATTGTATTTTTGAGAAAAATATTTTAACACTGGTCATAGTAGATACTAAATCCTATAGAAGCACAAAGTTTTGCTATCAAAATCACCACATGTTATTGAGAGGAATGTTAATAACATTACAAAAAGTGCTAAACTACAAAACGTGCCTTTATCCATAGATTCATAAACGTACTAAACATTCATGAAGACAAGTAGTTTAGACATGACATGTCACAAACTAAATTAAAATGTTTGAGCAGGAACCTCCAACCAATTCAAAACTCAACGGAGTTTCAATAATATAATGATTTATTTAATAATACCATTATTCATTATTATAGTTTTATTATTATATAAAATGGACAGGAATTATTTCTGCGAGATTGTATTTTATGGATGATCTTTGAACGACTCTTAAGTCACTTTGAGAAATAGTAGTCAATCAACAAACAGTCAGTATGGAGTAAAAATAAATTATACAAAATGGAAGAAATACAGTAGATACACTTCTTATACGTTGTTCACAAGCTTGTCAAAGTTAAAAAGCGGTTCAGAATAATTAAACTACAGAGCCATGAATAAGTCTCAAAAACACTCTCAGCCTCGACCACGTAGCTTCAGTATTGTTTGTGTGCACTCCGGTTGTTGAGTAAACAAAATACCACTTGTGGATGTCGACACGATGCGCATAACCAATTGTAAGTAATAGTCGGTATGCTCCCCAATCATCCGTATATAATGTACTAAATGACTGCAGCCAGCTTTAATGTTGCTTTAATTATCCAGTGAGCAACAATTTTCAGAATTTGTTTTAGTTAAGAATTTTATTTAGGGTACTCGTCAACAACTGACGTCAGCTGTGATAACAAAAATGTATTCACTCAAATGAATTAAATGCTTCTGACTGGCTCATCCCTAATCTGGAGTATCGCCATCATTTCTAGAACTAATTCATGATCGATTTTAACGACAAAAATTAGCATATCAAACGTGGACATCTGAATTGTCTATATTATTTTCAGTGCGTATTGCTAAGCATCACGACGCCTCCAAATGTACATCTTCCTCTGCTTTTCTCTTTAGTGCATGATGCATGAGTGTCTGGTACATAAAAAAGACGATTTGTGGGCTATGGACACAGCAACATCATTTAGTATCAGGCCTTTCATTTCAAAATAGATCGAAGTCACATGAGTAGATATTTTATGAGTCACTTGTATCAGGAATTCTTTCTAGTTTACAAATAATTTGCTTGAGTTCATGGTGTTCTATTATATGACTAACGAGTGACTATTCAGTCTTATATATTTGAGTGAGTTTTACATTGTGTATCTGTCACCTCTGATAGGTATCGCATTGATGGATCTAGGCTTTATCTATTTTGTTTGCTGGTTAGATTGAATCTATCAGAAATTTATATCTAATGGCATTCCCTTTGAAAAAACAGTCTCCGTCGAATAATGTCTGAGTTCAAGAAAAACTACTGGAGATTCCCCCTCATTTGTGTGCGAATATTTTCATCGAAAAGTGATTTGTGAATTGATAAGTGTATATGAGTTTTGGTTCTGAATTTGAAAACCTTTTCTCTATAGGTCTGCTAGGTTTAGAGCTAGAAGTTATACCCTTTACTCATCCCCCTAAGCATACGTTATATAGCACACTTAAATAAAATTCTTTTACATCTAAAAATGTTCCACAAATAGGCACGAACTTTGATATGCACTTTTACTGTATCATATTTGAAGACTAGTTAGAACAATCAAATATGCTTTCCACATATTATTGTTGAGTTAAAATCAGTTTGGTGCCTTGTCGACTGACTTCAATTCTTGAACGTTTTTTCTACTTCACTCATCAAGGACTAGTCGTTTCTCAAGTTATCAAATAAATTGTTTAATAACCATGGTTTGATATACAAGGTTCGCAATCTTGGTCCTTCAGTTCAGTGGTCTGAGAATATCTACTTAAATAAATGACAGGATCCACAGTAAATACCTTCTTCGGGAAGAAACCGAATAACTTAAATAAGCGAAGAATGAACAAGAACAGATTATTCAGACTAACACCATAATTACTACCATAGAATATGGGCGAAATGCACTGTGACACCATAAACGAAATATAAACACACCATCTGAATTAAACAAGCTGATTGCAAATACGTTTGTTATTGTATATCTGAGTTTACTTAATCAGTTCCAACCCATGCTTTCGGTAAATAACTCTTTCTTTTCTATTTTGGTTTCGCACAAAACATTCGCTATGTGTGGTTTCACATCGGCTTACTATTCCGTTTTTCATTTGGTTGCCAATCGTTGTTTTTTTTTTTGAGGACTATGTGCAATGGAGATGCCCATTGACTGTTTGACAGTTTTATGAGACCCATGTCTGTCATGTGTTGAAATTCATTTTCCGCAAACCTTGAATTTTCGTGGGCGTGCTGTCAAAAATACAGGTAGTGCTGTAGTCGTCATGTGATGTGTTAAGTTTCTGGTTACACGCGCCAATTTCAGAAGCGATTGGGTTATCTCCGAAAACCTATCGAGTAGTGGTTGATAGAATGGGTCAATCGTGTGCTTAGTTGAGACAGGAGATATTCAGCAGTCAGAAAAAATACTTAATTAGTTTAATTAGAATTCTCGTCAACTAGCCTCCGCCTGTGCGTATGGATGAGTGTATTATGATTGTAGAAGGTCTGTACCAAAGGTTGACATAGAAACATCTGCAGCAATGATGATCCGGTGTGACAGTTTGCATCAATCTACGTCAAGTTAACGTAACTTTGACCGTATGTGCTGACAGATTTTGAGTTTTCCGTAGGCAGATTTAAAATCGATTCATGAAGCCGGTTTTTAGAATTCGCTAGGAGAATTCGTCAGTGCTGATGAGGCAGCAAACTCTAGTTATCACATCTAAGGCATATAACACACACATCATCGAAGGTACTTTGGTCGATAACCTCTTTCATCAATTGAAACATGTCTGTCATAAAACTGTTTTTCAGGAGTTGGTCGAACGTTTGCCAATCGATTAGGTCTGAGCATTTAAGGATAGATCGTTTCATGGCGCGTAGTGTTCAGAAACAACACCAGTAAACATACTAGTTGTTACTTACCTGTTGAATTCGGGTGGTAGTGCCTTGACTGCTGCCAGAAATTGTGCACGTGTTTCGTTCACGGCGTGCTCAAAGAAGTCGGCTTCTGCGTAACAGAACCAGACTCCGATGTTGTCTGTCCAGGAAGACAACAGCCGTAACGAAGTTAAGGACATAGAACCTTGAGGGTCTATTAATTCATAGTGACATATGAACTACAAGAATGAACGAGTGAAAAAATATAGAGATATGTATTTCCGAAAAACAGAAAAAAATATCACAATGTATAAAAATATGGAATAAGGCAATGATATATAAAATCCAAAAAAGAAACATACTCACAGTTTGCGATTTGGTTTACCAGAACACGTTTAGCTTACCAACGATAATGCCACAGGTATTTGAATTTTGACAACTCTTTACCCTGCAACACCTTATAATATGAATCGCATCCACCAAATAAAATCAAATGGCAGAAGCGAGGAGGTTTGGAGATATATTCGATTACCTTTCAATCTATCGAATATCGACTGATCCAATCTGGCAAGCGTTTGCAGGGTTTGTTAAGCACGGCGTTCTTACTCGTCATCTGGTTCGGATGATGACCAAGCGCCTTCAGTTAGGTGAGTCCATTAAAAAAAATCTGGTTAGCATTCAATGTTGAAGACTTACAGAGTTATTTACTTTGAGGATTTATTTACTACTACAATATGTGTGAATTATATTTTGTTCTAGAGAGGATATCAATAAAAAACAGTATATCTGTGACCAATACTTTAATAGTTTATAACTGTAATAATACTTATTACCATGGATACTTAAAAAGAGTTGAAACGAAAATTGATCACAATAAATTGTTATTCAATATTGGGAGATTTAATTTTTAATTGTCATTCCTTCCTACTTCAAAGAAAAGTACAGTGATGGCTGAATAATCATTGTATTCTAACTCATTTATGTCCTACTTTCACCGAAGTATTTGATCTCATCAAATAGAAATAAACACAAGGAAATCTTCAATATTTTGATTTTTTGTCTTTGTCCTCGGCTTTTCTAAAGTTTTAAGTGATTGACCATTACTAATTCAAGTAACATTTCAAAGTCAACTTATAATCAATTTGAAATTCATATTGAGATATCGTGTTGTTTAGGGATATTGTGTTTCGGTTAACGAAAACTATTACCATTTATAAAAGTTATAAATGTGTGAAAATGATAGATGCCTATAGTCATAAACAGCCTTAATTTTGTTTATTATCATGAATTCATGACCTTTAGAATTATTACTGAGTACTATCATAATCTGATGTTCCAATGCACTGCAATAACACATAATTGTCGAGATTTCGAGTGACAGTAACTGACTAGTGACATTATCTCCGTTTACATACTTTCGATATATTTGGAAGTAAAATTCTGAAGGTAAGTGGAAGCTGTGATTTTATTTGTGATACTTGTTTCTTGAAACGTTCGTGGATTATGGAAAGATCTGAGAGTTTATTAACGTCTAGTTCATGATTTTCGAGATCATATAGAATAAAAGCCAGTAATGACCAGTAAACATGCGCCATTTGAAGGCTCACATAACTGCCTCGAATAATAATCAATTAGAATCATAAACGGCATCTCGAAAATCATGTGCCAGTCCATTGCATTGGATCATCAGATATTGATAACCTTCAGTAAAATGCCAAAGCGTCATGTAACCATGATTAAACGATAATATTTAAACAGTTCAAAACTATAAGCATCTATCATGTTCACACATTTACAACTTTTATAAATGATAATGGTTTTCAAACACTTTGTACACGGATAAGAAACGCAATTTCCTGAAACAGCTAAAAACATTAATGTGAATTTCAAGTGCATTATAGGTTGACTTTGAAATGATACTTGTCTTATCAGTGATAAAAAACACATGAAACTTCATGAAAACTGAAAATAGAAAGACGAAAAAAATAACAATATTGAGGATTTCTTTGTGTTCGTTTTTATTTGACGATTTCAAAGACTTCAGCAAATACAAGACCAAAATATGTTGAAATACCACGAACATTCACTCATCAAAGTTTATCAGTTTGCATTAGGGAGAATCGGACGTTTACACTTGTACAAAGTTATGCACATAACGAGTTCTATTCACAGTACAAATCATATTAATTATATACTTATTGATTAAATGTATATCAATCTGATGATCTATCTAAGTAGGTAGCTAAGTAACACATAATTTCTTAAACACGGTAAAAATGCATTACTAATGAGAACGATTAACTACTTAACAGTGAATACTTTTTTTGAAAAAAACTGCTACACAAATTTTACAGACGGACTTAATCAAAATGTGGCGTTTGGTTTTCATTTCACGACCCGAACGTTTGTAATAAGGAAAGAAACCACAATCGGTAAAGCGATCAAAAGACCTACTTCATATGTATCAAAGTATTATTTGTGAGCATCACATAGAACAAATAACTATCATCGTTGAATTTGAGAAGAAATTTTGTTATGGTATAATTTGATACGGGTAGCTCTAAAACGCTTTTGCACTATACAGAAGAATATAGTCTTATCTAATCGAATAAATTTTCGTTTCTTAGTTCTTTATTCAAACTGAATATTGGCAATTTGGTCGCTACAAAATCTATATCTACGTTGTTAGAATAAGTCTTGTCACATATGTGGTACATCGTTTCAATTAAAGGTTCATTGAGAAAAGCAGCTAACGACAAGCCATTACATGATGTTTACGGTCACATCAGCACCCCTGATACTATAAAGAAATTTAAAAGTATCATGAAAAGATATTTGCGTTATAACTGTTTCAAATGTTTTAGGGTACAGTAGACATTCAAATTGGGTCTTAATGGTATTCTGAGCTGACGTAATTTCAATAATCCACATAAGCGGGGAGCGATCAATTTTATCAGACGCAAGCCGTCATTGGATAAAGCTTTATTGAATCAACATGATAATAATTATTTACTCATTCACTCTCTGATTATACTCTGTAGTTATCTACTTTTATTAATAGAACACAGTTGATGTAATGGAAACAAGTAATATTATAACCAAGTGCACCTGGGGTTGTTTTATCATACTCGTTTGTTCAACTGCACCAAAATCACCTACAGTCCTTCTACTGTGAACTTGCACTAATTCGCTTACGCTCACTAACCACACTTGTAACCTGGCATTGCCTCGGTACTCGTTCAATGCAATGAGATCACCGACGAATGCACCTCGATTACAGCCATAAACTGCTTTATGACACTTGACTTACAAAGGATATTTTCGGTTAACTGGCATGTAGTCTTCTTGTAGTGGTTGTCATAGTCCATCACGACTACACGTCACACTAAAAACACTCGGCTACCTCTTAGGGCCATAACATGCACTACCTACATGGTTATTTATAATTTTGAAGACATGATGGAAGGGATTTTCAGCTGAGGTGGATGATTTTAGTAGACTTTTGTTTTCTGAAGAAAATAAAAATTCTGAGATATTTCTCTTTCATTGCTCTTGATAACATAAGTAACAGTTGAGAATGATCACGCGGACAGCTATAAAATGCAGAGCGGATGCAACCATTACTTTAACCGAAAAACGGTTATTGTGGTTTCTGATATCCACAAAATAATACATTAAACAAAACAGGTTAACATTTACTAATACAAAGACCGTTAACCAACCTGCAAGAATACGTTGACCTGGGTAGCTGTAAACAAAGACGAAGAAACAAAAGTGGTTTAAAGATCTTTGTTATATCCTTGTGAATATTACATCACGAATAATCCCTGAAGCCTAGTAATGGACTAATACTATTTTATATACTTATAGAATAGCTTTTCAGTAAACAAATTATGTATATCTATATTCCACTTGTTATAAGCTTTAATTTGACTTATATATTGTTATCATTATACGATATACACTTCTTAAGCTATGTTCAGCTCGTCGGCTAATGCCATCCACATTCACGGCCACTTTTTGGTGTGATAATAATGATCATATATTTCTGCGCGTGAATGTACATGTCATTTTTACAGGCATGATCTATAAATAACATTATGCTTCCTAACCTAATAAGTTGACATTTGTTATAAAGTAGACCCGTAGAGCGCTTGTTATAAACCATGACCATGAGAAGACACGTACGTCAGATTTTTTCCAAACGTCAAAAGTTCCATAGCTGTGCACTCAGAGCAAGAGTCCGAAGAAGAAAAAAAGAGATAAAGAATAACTGCTAGGCCTTTGAATATGAACGCCAAACCTTGCTTAACAGTGTATAGTAGAACAGACAGAGGTATAATAAAGTAGATTATATTCTTGTCATCTCTTGTTAGGGTGGAATGTAGTCGGAGCCTCCACATGAGAGAATTAAGAAATAAAGTACAATGAGTTGTGACGTTTAACAATTTACAGTAAGCTCACATGGAGGAAGGAAATTCAAGGTTGTTACAAGGAAAGTGGTTTATTAGTAGGGAGTATGTATATAGAGGATGAAGTGTCAAGAATACAAATAGCTTCATCTTTCATGGTTTTTTTTCTCTTTTTTCGTCCATCCGATACCAGCTACACAATCCTAGTGTTAATTTACTTAGTAGAATAGCTAATCTACTATGAAATTGGAAACATCAGTCTGAGTGGTGAGCGTAGGATTTATTGACTTATTCTCAATCATAGAGAGCCTGATACATACAAAATGTTCTGTCCTCACAAACACGGTGGATTGAAGTTATCGCTCTCACCATCAACGCTTGCTGGTCAGTAACTCCACCCTCCCTGCTTTTGTGATGTTAGGCTCATTTAAGCTTATTTTAGGACATTTGTCTAACCTCACACAATACTCCGTATTTCTCAACTTGTTGGAAAACACTATTTATATATGTACCTTTTTACAAGCTTATCAGGTAGTTACAAGTTGTGGACTGTGGGTGGGGCATCGATACAGTGCTCTAACTGACTTTAGTATAAAGTATAGATTGCCAATCAGAGTTTAAGCATTAGGAGGAGTATAATGTAGAAAAGTTGTTTGATAAAGCAGGTGGTAAAGTACAAAATTATATGAGTTGTAGATATGGTAACGAGCTGAGAACTAATATCAATTGTTATTCAACATATTGTACAGAAGAGTTAAAAGCTGATAAAGAATAAACAGAATGAAACTCACATTGAAAACAGTGTTCATAGATGCGAGACCATTGACATTTGGCAGTCAGTTGTGCAGTTCTCTTGACATTTTGGACGGGTAGTGAGTTTCTCTTAGCAATCAAGTTTGGTTCAACATTACTGATGGGTCCGTTGCGTTACCCGTCTACTTCAAGTGATGAAATAGAGTGTAAAATTTAACTGATACAATTGCTAATTAGGAAAAATAAGGCAAACTGAACTTGAAGTCCATTTTGATCTTAACATGGAGAGAGCCTATGATTTCTGAGTGAAACACAGATGTGTTCGTACGTGCAAGATCAATGCAAGTTAGGGCTTGATCAAGCAGTTTTACAAATATATTTAGTTCATATGCCATGCAAATGTCGAAGGAAAGAGTTTTTCATATTATTGCAAACTTGATAAAGACGACGTTTTTTGGGTTTTTGATCAGTATTTCTCAACTTTGACTGTAAATACTGTTACGTCCAAGTTTTGCTCGTTCCAGTTATTGAAGTAAGGATTTTTGATCTACTTGAAAACTGCAAACCCAAATTAGCAACAGAACCAAACTCCAATTTAGGTACCAATTTTATTCGTAATTCACAAATAGTCGATCAAATGTCGATCTAAAAACAATAATTATAACAATTACAAAACAAACCTTCAATTTTGTAAGTTCCCGTAGCAAAACTACCGAATGCCGAACCAATTGCAAAGGGAAACCAAAATGTCCAAAATAATGATATAAACAAACGAGTACAAAGGTTAAGTAAACCAAATATATTCAAAAACTCATTAAAGTTGTTTATGTACAGTGAAAAAGGTTTTATTCAGCCAAATGTCTTCGGTTCTCTTGTAACAGATACTTGGCATTGAATTTAGTATTCATGTGAATCCGTGGCAAGTATTATCATACATGTTGAATAAGTAAGGTTTTTGAGTAATTTGAAGTAGAGAATCAAAATAGACCTAAGCCGTCACTCCCGGAGCAGTATTAATCCTAAGATTTGACATCATAAACTGTGATCAATGACTAGCTCAGTCTAAAGAATTTCGCTGGTGAAGTCTAGTTGTATTCCTTCCAGCTTTAGCATTTCAGATCAACGTAGGTTTTAAAATAAGAAAGAGCAGTATCCATTGATAAGTCTTACACAAACTATGTAAAGAAGAATTTTTGATAATATTTGATAGTACTTACGGAGTATGGAGCCAAGCAATTTCCGCATTTTAAATGCTTTGGCTGAGATGTGTTCAGAGAAATTAAGGCTGTGTGAGTAATGTTCCCCTGTGTCAGTTACTGATGTTAGTCTGGGTAGTGCATGGTTGTTAAGTGTTATTTTTATTTTACGAGACGTGACCCCTATACATAACCAGCCACATTTCTCCGTATTTAGCTTTAACTTTCAGCGTTTGAACTAGCCGTCTACCAAGTTGAGTTCATGTTGGATTGTTTGCATAGTACTACTTACATTACAAATGTCCCACCTGTGCTGAAGCACTAGCATATGTTGTTGATATGGATTATAATGTGCAATGGACACAAGAAACTTCCCTGCACAACAACAAAGGTTTTTGTTCAAGGTATAGACATTGTAGAGTTAAATTATTTCATTCTGGTCACGTATTCGAGTTACCTCGTTAAAAACGTCTATCTGACATGTACTGCCTGACTTTGTTCTAGAAGCCGTGCTGTGATTGGTCTATTAAATCTTCCGTAGGTAGTTGATCAGATAGTTGAATTTGTATCACTTTTTGAATTATGCCTAAGATAAGTGGAGTAATATTTATGGGTTTGAAGTTTTCAACCAGGTTTCTCGGTTCGGATTCGTATTTGGGAAAACATATTTTACTCTCCAAGTTTCCAGATATGTACCTGACTCTAAAGATATTGTGTTTATTTTACTTAATGGCGTCTGTATGTCCGGTTCTGACATTTAATGAAGGATTGAAGGGATGTCGTCGGCACCAGAAATTGCATGTGGCTTAGGGGTTTTAATTTCGATATGTGTACTCCAAATGTCGAAGCTCATGTCACAACGATAGTTTTTGCTGATGCACCTCATGTTGATATGAGGTGTATTCCCATTGCGAAAAAATCATTCACTTAGTCGTTCACATATGACGGTTTGATCATTATAAGTCACTCCATCGTACAGTAAGGAGTGAATGTTGTGATATGTGTGTTTTCTTATGCGTTTTGCGAGGGGAAGACATAAGGCGCAGTACGCTCCTCTGCTTGTTAATGCTTGTTGTTTTGAATTTGTACTCCGTCAAGCACAGAGTATATGTAGTGCAGAACACTAATGTCTTTTGATATATAGTACGTCCTTTTCAGTTTTTGCAGTTTAGGCCTGGTCGTTTGGTTAATATAGGGAGAAACTGTTTTAACAGCAATTTTATATGGTATATTTATGTCTAGTGCAGATTTGGTGATGATATTGAATATTTCTAAGAGGTCATCACTGATAAAGAAACTGCTCTGGTCAGAGTGCTTTATTAGAAATCGAAAGGTTTCCCAGTCAGCGTTTGCATATTGTCTATATTGGACACGCGTATTTGATGTCTTTATTTTGTGGCGCATGACGAGTCTTGTTCTTAGGACTAATAGCAGCATCCCGCATGCTTTCGTTTTTGAGAGGGGTAGTTTATGATGCATTGGGATTTGTGCAGTGACAAACTCTGAAATGCCGCGGCTAAGTTGTCTTGTCTGATTAGTTTGTATCCCATTGAACATTTGACGACGGATAGCAGTACTGTAATGTATGGTCCTAACCTTCTCAAATGTTGGAATACGCCTCAGTAATGACTGACTATTTATGAGGTGATTAGTTTCAGTGGTATTACCAAAATGAAACAGAATGGGACAGGAGGCTTTAGTGTGTGCTTTACGTAATCTCCATGTTGCACACCAAGATTGTGACAATCCACATTCTTGCACTTGTGTATTTATTGCGATGAATTTGTTAGCAATCAAGAGTGTCTAATGCTTTGTATGTTACACAACGGAAAGTGTGTTCAAGGTCATTCACATAAGCAACACGTAGAGTCATTTAATGATAAATGTACATACAGTGAAAGATTGACAAAATAAATACAAATAATATTAAAATTTATTTACATAATAAGCCTGCAGGTCCATCTCCACGTAGCTCTCATCACATTGTACGGAGGTAAGACTGGTTATAATAACTAAACAATGTAAGAATATGATGAATACATCTATACATAAATAATATTTGCTGTTATAACCATTAAAAATGCGGAGATGGGTATGACATGCACGTTAGTAAGATAAACAGTGTATTACTGTGTGAGAATAGCAGTGATGTATTATTGCATAACAAACACACAAAAAATAAAACACTGTCATTTATTGTCTTGGTTTGCTAACAATGATAATGATGTGCAAAACTGGTAATAAACCTACAAGGAAAAAATTGAACTGTTCAATACTGTATACAATGAATAAATAATGAAATACAGTTTACTGGTTTATTGTTGTGACAAAACGTTTTATAAAAAAGATGTGACAAACCAAATAATTTCGGAGAGAAAAAAACATAGATTTCATTTTAAAAATATTGGGTGAACTATATAGTGTAGTAAAGGACATCGATAAGTGTTTGCTTCGACTGCATTTTTTGTTCGTCGAAATGTACGTAACGCTTGAGTTTTTCTACAGCTCTGCCTGAACGTGGTAAACAAATGGGTTTGACACTCGATTTTTCTTTCAAATCTGCTCGAGTGGTTGTTGCTAGGGGGTAAAGTGCAGTAATATCTTTTTTGTCGTGATGTGTTTCGCGGAAAGCAGATTTTATTCTATCAATGGAGATAGTTTCTTTCAACTCTTATTTGTTCATTTTATTAGTTGATAGGGTCCTTCTTAAGGTTGTTTCAATGGCTTTTTACAGCATCAAATCGAACGAAGACAAACTTGCATTTTTCTAGATTTCTGTCGAGTTGTACTCGATTGCTACTTTTACTAGGCGTTATGGCTTTGATTCCCTGCGTAGGTTGTAGTATCTGACTAGCAAACCTGCTTGGGTTCGTTCATGTTGGGGAGTTTGAGTCCACTAGTTAACCTGGAAATGTAAGGGTTGTACCAAAACCTAGCACAGCACTTGTACAACCTATATCTTTCTGTAAAAAACGAAGCAGCAATTTTTATAGGGACATGGAACTTACGGATAATGCGTGAGACCAAGAAGAACAGTCGAATAGCAACGGAAATGAGTAGATACAACTTGACAGTATTTGTAATCATCGAAACCGATTCGAACCCTAGCTGGACAGCAAAGGTAAGATACAGAAGAGATGCTCCAATGCAGAATGGTTTACAAATCTTGATTGCAGACAGATGATTGATGATGAAATCAGTATTTGATGATGTGTCAACAGAAATCGTTCAGAATAATTCTATTTGCAAGTAAGACGTTTATCATTACATTTGACAGATTCTACCTAAATATGACTATAAATCAAGCTGTTCCTAAAGGTTTCAACAAAACGTAAGTATTTGATGTTTGAGATACACCTACTCTACAAAAACTAGAACAAACATTTTTGGTGTACTACTATTACGCATCATTCAGTGAACTGAAAAATACACTTCCATAAGAAATATGATCCGTGTGTGACAAGTATATTATGATTGAGGAGGAGAAATATAGTTCAATTCTTCCTAGTACAAACCATTTTCATATTGTGATACGTCATATCAAAACAAATGGACATTCTGAAATGAATGAAATGAGATATTCAAAACAATCAACCATTAGGCATCCCATTTATCGATTTTTTCTACAAAAATTACAAACTTTTAAAAATTTCGAACTAAGTAGTTAAGAGATTTGTTCAACCATTTCATGCATACAGATTATGCAGAACGTTCGATGCCCATTTCTATAGTTTAATGTTTCTCTGAGTTTAGTACGTTGTAAAATTATCACTTTATTCTTCATATTTATCGGATTAGGTCTTGCCTTAATGAAAACTATATAGAAAACTATATTCTAGGTCCACAATGAAGAGTTTCTTCATCGCTATAACCGTCGGCTGAAAATTGTTTAAAATGTTTTTCATCATATTTTCATTCAACAATCGATCGAATTTAGTTGGCTTTTTTGTTTGTTGAATAATGAAAAGGTTGTCATGTTAGTTTATTAACGGTATTTGAGAAAAAGAATCTTTGAATGTTGTAGTTAACAGATGATCTCAAGTGTTGTATTTTGAGATATCATTATCTTAAGAAATCCAGTTTCTATAGTTTCAATGATTTCATAATAATGTCGACGTATATTATTCTGATCATTGTTGATCGGTTTGAATCATACGCTATCATTTAACTGATGACTGACGAAAATGAGATAACACAAAAAAGTATCTGTCTACGTTATGTTTAAATCAGAGATATGTAGACGGGGATATACATAACACCTGTACATTCTACTCTCATCTATGTTTCTCGATGATGATCGATTTTTGTACTCTTGCAGCTAAAAAAGCAATTGTTTCTGCTACAACGCTGACTTATCTGAGTTCTGATCAGGAAGCAACACCTATTTTGCGTACAGACTCATCCAAGGTAGCGGTAGGTGCGAACTAAAACAGCGAGTAAATAATGAGGTAAAACTACTTGCTCTCTTTTCACAGAAGCTCGAATCAACTTAAACTCGACTTATTACTTTGGGTAGAGAATTATTGTCAATATACCTAGCTGTTAGACATTTCAAACACTTAATGCATGGCAGACATTTCGTGATACTGACTGAACACAAACCTTTAACTTATGCATTTAACGCTGGAAATGATCGTTACTCCTCTACAGAAATGCGAAAATCAGAATACATCTCCTACTTTTCGTCCAACATACAGTTTATAAAAGATGATTCAAATGTTGTTGCGGATATTCTATCACGCCTCAACTTTGATGCAATTGTCCTCACCAAAGGAATAGATTTAATAGACATGTCACGGTTACAGATAGATTTTTCTGATCTTCCTGTTTATAAGTAAAATTCGAGTCTGCTGTTAAAAAGTGTTCCTATACCACATTCTGACTGTACTATAATTTGTGAAACTTCGACTTGAAAACACAGACCATTTGTATCAAAAGTGTACAGAAAAATAGTTTTTAATGTGCATCATCCACTATCTCATTCAGGAATTCGCACTACTGTGAGACTGATTGCGGGAAACTTTTTTTGGCCGAAAGTAAACTCAAGTATATAAAGTAGATCAGAAATTGTTCACAATGCCAGTGCAGCAAAATTCACAGGCATACAACTGCAACACCGTCAATATTCAGTCTACCCAACCATCGACGTCAACATGTTCTTGTTGATTTAGTTGGTCCTTTAGCCCCATGTAACAAATTGACATATATTATTATTTCAGCGGATCGTTTTAACGGATTGTTGATAGCATGCTCAACAAAAAGCATGTCCGCGGAAAATGTTTCTGCCGTATTTTTTTCGAAAGATGGATTTCTAATTTTGGTGTATTTGTTTATTTATTTGGACACATGAGTATTGGTACAAGAGAGCGCCAATATATATGCGCCACACAAAACAATGAGAACTCGAAGAGGATTAGAAAGAAAGAAAGGCCAAGGAGCGTGAAAAAGAGAGAACAATAACGAAGAGATTGGTGTAAGGTAATGTGCTAGTAATCAGGAAACACAAAGGTACAATCGGAAGAAATCTTTCAGGTAAAGGAAACACAACCACTTTTTATGAAGAAAGTAAAAGAAGTTTATAGCAGGATCGCCATTGGCTTCTATTCTGAGCCATATCTGATAACGTCTCTAGCCACTGTGTAGCACTATCTCTCGGACCCCAACCGGGGAGTCGTGAAGGACCGACACAAACCAGTCGTTTGCAGATTTCTTTCATGCCACGATACCATGTCATGCACTGACCACCTCTCCGCTTCTTCCAACCAGTCCCAGAGTTGGCAAATAATGCACGACGTGGAATTCTCTCAGACGACATTCGGAGAACATGTCTAAGCCACCAAAATTAGTGTTTCAAGATGGTGACACCATTCGCATTATCATTTCTGTGCCCAAACACAGGATGCCGAACCTCTGCTTTACTGAAAAGGTGTTGCCACTGGATGTCAGGAATCCTTCAGAGATAGCGATGATCGAACACAGAGAGTCGTCAAACGTCCTCAATTCGTAGAGGCCAGGTTTCACTAGCATAGAGCAAAACTGCTATCACCGACGCATTGTAGATCCGAACATTTACAGCTAGACCAACATCACGAAGGCGCCAAAGGTGGCCCAGATTGGCATAAGCCGCTCTGGCTTTCACTATACGTGCATTGATCTCATCACTCACACCCCCACCAGCACTTATCCAGATACACGAACTTATTGACTACTTCTATCTGCTCACCATCCAGGGTGAGTACAGGATTGGAATCCTGCCAGTCTTGTAGGAGTACTCTGCATTTCGAAGGTGCAAAGCACATACCATACCGACAGACACTGATTGCCAACTGATTGAGTGTGGATTGCGTGCCTTGGGAATTGTCGCACAGAAAGACAATATAGTCCGCATACTCAAGGTCGAGAAGTCTTTCTCCAGGCAACAGATCCACACCACCATTACTTACATTCATCATAGCTGTTTCCAGAATGTCATCGATGGCAAAGTTGTTGAGGAGTGGTGTGATTGGGTAACCCTGTCTAACGTCACTGCTCGTATGGAACAATGGAGAGAGGTGGTTGTATGCCCTCACTCTACCTGAGGTGTTTTTATATAGGGCTTTTAGGATGTTAATAAACTTCTCAGGCACACCCTTCTTCAATAGACAATCTCCGAGAACAGTCCTGTCCAACGAATCGAAGGCAGCCCGGATGTCAAGAAATACTACGATTGTTGGCCTTTGATAAATATGGCGGTGTTCTAACATTTGGCGGAGGGTGAAGATATGATCAATACATCATCGACCTGAACGAAACCCAACCTGCTCCTTGCGAGTCAATCTTTCTCGGGTTTTGAACAACCTACGAAGTATGACGGAAGCCAATAGCTTGGACGCAATCGGAAGTAGACGTGTCCCCAGATAGTTGTTGCAATAACGACGAGAACCCTTTTTAAAGATAGGGACAACTATCGACTCATTCCATGACGTTGATACACTCTCTAGTTCACAAACCTTTGTAAACAACGTCGTCAATTCCTTAGTCAAAAAGTCACCACCATCTTTAAAAAGAGCCGGAGGTAAGTCATCTGGGCCAGGTGATTTGTAACGCTTCAAGAGTTGGAGTTCCTTGCGGACTTTCTCCTCATTTGGTGGATCAGTCGTCACCGGCCATGGAGGGCAGGACAGTCTGACCGATGTTGCCGGAGCAGCAGGCCAGTTGAACTGTTCTTCGAAGAATCCTGCCCATCGTCCAAGACGTCCATGGATGTTAGTGATTGGCATCCCATCATCCTCGCAGATTGTTTCACTCACATCAGACTTCTTGCTGCCAGTGGCTCGGATGAGCTGAAAGAGCTTCCGTTAGCTACCAGATGCAGCTGCTGATTGCAGCTCATTAGCACGCTTCGACCACCAGTCTTTTTGGTCCTGACGCAAGCTTTGCCCAATTTTCCTACGTATCATCCATCGTTTATGGTCAAACTCACGGTCACCCGGAGTAAACCGACGGGCTTCAATGAGTTTCGCCAACCCACAACTGTCTGTACCCGCCATTTTCATGGCGTCATGCAATTGCAACTAATGCTCATCTATACGTTTCGGTGGAGTGGTAGCTAGCCTAGAGGCTAGCTCGGTTTGATACTTATTTGCGACAGAAGTTGCAACCAGCTTGCTAATATCAATCCGTTGATGACGGTCACTTCGTTGTCCACTGAAAAGTAAGGCAAGATTGGCGCAGACCAAGGCATGGTCAAAGTCCAGATACTTACTCCAAAAGGAGCGGCAGTCTTTTACACAACCATGCCAGCGGTAGCTGATGGCGATATGATCAATCTGAGTGCAGGCTTGGGATGCAGAGGGAGGACGCCAGGTGGCACATCAGCTATGACTGTGTTGAAAGTTTGTGCTAGCCAGAAACAGGTTGTGGTCTGTGCAAAGTTGCAGTAGACGGTCCCCGTTATCTGACCTGCGACCAACGAGTCCTCATCGGCCACCTAAACGACTTTTTTCTGTGCCTAGACACCCGACCTGAGCATTTGAATCTCCGGCTAGTACTACAATATTTGTCAAACGCACTTTCTGGAGAACAGATTACTGGTGGTAAAACTCATCCGGGCTGCAATCTGTCGGCGCATAGGCGGAGATGACGAAAAGACATCGTTTCTCACGCCGAATTCTTTTCACTTTGATAGAACTTTCAAATCTAACAGCACATAACCGACTGTTAATGGGGATCCAGTCGACTAGTGCTGCCTCAGCTCGAGCGCGTAGTGTGACACCAACACCATAAGACCAGACGAAGATGCCACAGAGTCCCTAGATAAGCGCATATAAAACAAGCTTTTTGAAGTGACAGATGTAAAGCGAATTTGTAATACTTCACCAGAGTCTTGAATACGAGTCTCGGATAGACAGCAAACATCGATATGAAGGCTTTCCAAAGACATGGCCAGACCTATCTGTTGACCAACCTGCATAAGTGTGCGAACGTTGAAGGCAGACAGTTTGAATGGCGCACGTGGTTTGAGAAAAACTGCTTCAGTACTCATATTCGGTGGTAAAATGCAATTTTCAATCGGACAGTGACTCGAGAACGTTCAGATTGGATTTCCACCAAAGACGAGCCACTGTATGTGGAAAATAATAATAATAATGACAATAATAGTAATAATAATAGTATTAATAATGACAATAATAGTAATGATAATTATTTGAATCCATTGATTGTTTTTTGAAACGAGAAAAGTAGTTTCCATTGACATAGAGAGTCCATCGTATGTGTGTGGGCTGTGATGCTGCCCGGGTGCTCAAACCGAAGCAGGTGTTTATCTAAGGGGGCCACTTCACGAGCCTTTGACCTAATGCTCTAACCCACAAGGCAGTGGAACATCGTAAGTCCCATGGTATCCGGTGACCAAAGATTGGTTCATACGACATTTATTCCCGCAGGATACTGGAGCTCATGTGCACCATTGGTTTATGATCCGGTTAAAGCGCCGGACATTCGTTTTACGTTCTCACATTTTCGTAAACAACATTTTCGTCACGAGAAGGCAATGAGTAGGACGTCCCTGGCAGAGGCTGTATACGCGCGGCCGTATGAGAGTATTTCGAGAGGGAGAGCTCTCTCAACTCTCGGCCGTACCAGGGCATTCGGGGGCAACAGTTGCAATCTCACTTCATTAATGAATATACTTGAATTTCGGGAATCCGTCACATGAGTACAACGGTAAACCACACATCAGCAAATGGACTGTTGAAGTCATTCCACAGACAACTGGAAATCTCACTGATGGTACAAACTGATATTACCAGATTGAGTGAATTCCGAGGTCTGTTTTTACTAAGCATGCTTTCTACAAATAAGGAAGACCTCCGATGCATTCCTGCACAGCTCGTTCATGGAGATAATTTATTCAGTGATTTTTGTAACGACTAAATGAAAAAACGGCACTTTCCTTCTAATTCGTCACACTCTATATGTAACCATATTTTCATTAAGTAACTGTTGTTTGTCTGTATCACTTGTTAAAAAACTGATATGATTGTTTCGATACTGATATATGAATATTCTACTGCGCTGATTGAAATATAAAACTCCATCTCCGCCCTTTGTTCTTCTGCTTTATTGGCCACTAATTTTAGTGTTATAACGTCTTTTTAGGTCTTTCTACACTACGTTGAATTTTTGGACAGGAATAATATTAAATAAACTGGTAGATTCAATCTTTCTCATGACGCCGTCAGAATCACCGAGTTCAGATTTATCTTCGTTAATCAACTGAACTCAACTGTTGTTGTTATCCCAGAGAGCAGCTTACAAGTAACATTCATTTCATAACAACTGTTATTATCTTGTTGTTTGATATACCATTTGTGTTATAACTACAATTTGTAATATATTGCCTAATTCATAAACAGACTTATAAGGATTTTACTTTTTACTTTTTGAGTATACTATTGACAACTTTGCGTATTGATACATCCTGTTTAAGCTTTTTTTGCATGGATCCACCATAAGTCAAATCTGAACTCAATTTATTGTGGACGTTTTCAACATCATGCATTATGTACACTTGTTTCGCCTCGATGATTATTTATATAGCATATCATAGAGAATTCATGAAATTGGCGTTCGTTTATTGTGATATATGTTTTTTATTCATTCAAGTTTTTACATATGGAAACGTTGTATCAATCAAAAGTATCATTTAATTCAATTAGTTTTGATTACTTGAATCTTCTCATAGATGCTTTGGACTGTAATTGATCAGTTTTTTGTAGGTTTATATAGAAACGTTACAGATCTGGAGATAAGACTGACATAACCAATTATCGGCCGATAAATAACATTTCAATTATCTCTAGAATTATGAAAAAAATTATGGATGATGAATTTCCAACTATTCACTCGCCGGAAAATTTATCGATCATAATCAACAGGTATTTCTTAAAAACCGATCTTGTGGGACATGATATTTTAACTTCCTTATTTAAGTCTATTCTCCAAGTAAACATAATATCTTATCTTAGCACTATGTCTGTACATTTCTAAAACCATCGATATATTTTTCCACCAATTTCGTACAGGTAAACTCAAATCATATAGTGTTCGAGACCCTTTGGTAGCTAGGTTTAATTTCTTTTCTCAGCAGTCGTCATCAAATAGTTAAGATTTACTCCTGATTGTCTTACACTGTCCGTGTTAGAGTTGATCTAATGCAAGGTAGTGTTTTAGGCTCTTTGCTCATTCTAGTGTTTATCAATGATATTCGTGGATGTTTCCGTGTGAGCAACCACCTTCTATACGCACATGATCTAAAAGACGTTTATTCATTTTCTCCACATGAGATGGAAAATATGCGAAATTGCATCAGCATCGAACTTAACGAGATAGCACAGTGGTGCTTGAAATGGCAACTGAAGCTTAATACGGCCTAATGTGAATAGATATAATTCGTCGAGACTTTAACCAACCTAGACCTTGCCATAAATGGTGAAGTATTACCTGGGTTACTTGCAGTGGTAGACTTGTGTACTCCCAAGTCTTGTTTACAGAACAGATATTGTAACAGATCACTAAGTTGCAACTTCATGTGTATTAAATAATTCGAGACTTTTATAACAAAGGATCGCATAATTTTGTGTACAAAGTTTTTGTTTCACCCTTTCTAGAATATTGCACGTTTATTTTCAGCAGTGCGCGCATAAAAAATGAATTAAGGCTGAAATCACTGCAGTGATGATTTACACTTCGAATTCTTAGAACCAATTGTACATTAACTTATAATTCTAGATGTGAAAAAACATAGGCTAGACCCTTTATAGAAAATTGGACTCAAAATATATCATACCTTTTTCTTTAAACTACTTAATAAATTATCCTTTACATCTGATTATCTGATTTAATATTCATAAACTTCTTATTATGACATACGTAATTATTTTGCACTAGTGAAACAAATTTTTACTTAATCATCATTATATGAATTGCTTTACCTGTTCATTTTATAAGCTTTGAAAAAACCTACCACAATCTATCCCTTCAATAATGTCACTCATATTATTTGTTCGCTGCATCCATGCATACTGTTCCTCTGACAAAGTATTGAATGTTCTAGTACTTAAAAGTGTATCTCATTCTACAAGTGATATTGTAAAAACTATAAATGACGAGCCATTTTTTCGGTTAATTCTCTATGTAAAACCACCTACTTGCTTTCACTTTATGTTAACACCTCCCACAGCAAGTGTAATCAATTTGAATTACATCAACATTTTATCAATGCGTCACGTGACCCAAGCATTTTGGTAGACCTGATTGACAAACTTTGGTAATTACTATTCTGTTTTTCCGTGCTCTCTTTTTTCGTTTTAATTTCTGTAATTGTAGATAAATATTGTTCATTTGATCTGGCAAACAAAATGAAATTGATTACACCGACCATGAATCAACAGGCTGTCCAATTAAGAATTATTAAATGTTCCCAGCTGATGCATTTAGTCGCTGTGTTACAAGTACTATCTAAAAAATTACTGAACAAAGATACTTAAAACATTCTTCTTCCATATGTTTGTTCTGTACGACTAATGTCAATATTTATATAAAATTGATCATGCCTGTAAACTAGCGTTAATTCTGCAATTATGATTTTCAGAATATGTCGTTATTAATATTAGATGCTGCCCGTGAATTTGGCGTTTACCCACACTTGCCGAAATACATTATATTACACTGCCACAGAAAATGGACGAAATCCACTGTAACGCGATGTCATAAATACAAACAACATATTTAATTTGCAGAAGCTCCACGTTCATAGCAGTTTGCGACTGAATGACGTTACCCTTCCTCCAAGATAACTCAACTGATATAAATTGCTTGATTGTCACCCAATATAAGATTTTTACCCATGTTAAACCGAAACTTATTTAGGCATGATCACATTCTCTACATCGCTCAGATATGACTCCACCATACTTTGTACTGCATCGGTATGTGAATCCAAAACTAAAACCGTAGATTCATATGCCTCAGTCCTGTCTGGCGGTAGTTTATACTTCTCAGCGCGCTTCCTCTTTCTCCTTGTGACCAGGCTAACATTAATTTGCTTATCTGATCACCTGAAGAAGTTCACTAATATGGTCATATTTCAATCTATAGCAAAGCTCTTGATAACGCTCTCAATTTCCTGGAATGCGCAATTCTGTACGTTTACTGCTGCCTGTTTATCATAGAAGAATTTCCTAGCTGTATTCATGAGCTCAATCACCTCTAGAATCAGCAGAGACTTTGTAGAACGAACGAACATCACCAATCACAGCTTTCTGAAAACTAACATCATCTTTTAAAAGCATCCTGGTTTTCCAAAACTTTTCACTAGTCTATTGAAATTAAATAGAAAAGACATTCAAACAATAGTTTTAATAAAGAAAAGTTGCTCGCCGGTTGGTCGTTGGTCTTGAATCTAGTTTTCGTCTATGAAATTCCACTCTCTGGTTTTCCGTTCAAAGCCGCGGTCATGGATGTTCAACAATAGAGAGTGAAATAGACTATGAAGATAAATTTTCAGGCAATTACACCCCAGAGAAACGAACGAGCAGGTTTTCACATGGTGGAGTTTTTCATGCAAAATCTAGCAGCAGTAGATTCATACTACTTTGACTTCAGTTAAATTTGTTCTTCTGCGCGTCAAAGAGCTTTATAAATATATTTTTTTCACATTAGAAAATGTGTTGATCTAAAAGATTCAGGGTTGCCCAAACAGCGAATTTCTGTGCTGATTCCTCAACTGTGTGTCAGCTATGTAAAGTATTATATCTGAAGATAGTTCACTTAAGTATTTCTGTATGCCTGCAATCTCGATGGACTACGATTAGTCTTTGCAGTTACCCAATTTCCTCAAGATTTCGATGGGTTCAATCTTCTATTTTGCAGTATTTTTCTAATGTCAGAAAACAATCCTTTTCATAGGTTTGTCTGTCATGTATTAACTGTTTGCCATATATTGTAAGTCATCTTTTGATGATCATCCGAAAGGTGCTCATTCTTGTTTCCTCATTCATTTACACTTAATACTCAAGGCCTAGGGAATTCTAGAAACCTTCCACACTCTGTTGTCACTTTGCGCAATTGTATAGCCAGGTTTTTCTAGTTCCAGATTAACTGTCTATTTTAAGCTGTTTAGTAACTCAGCTTTGTCAAATCGAAAACAGCATTAGTTTAACTGTTAGTAATCCTTTTACCTAGATTATTATTCTTGAATTTATGACAATCTCTCATCAATATATTTTTGTTTGTAATTTCACGTTACCACATTTTAATTTGATCTCTTTTACATGTGATTGACTTTAATTTTTTTCATTTTGAAACGGTTTGTTCTGATTGTCAACCAACTGTCAGATTAAATTAATAAAGCAATTGCTCTATTTAGACAACGGCTTATGTTATCATTGCGTCTATTTTAGTGGCGATCTTGCTGAAACCTTAGTTGCATTCTATAAAACAGACTCGGATAGCTGTTCATAGTGAAATCTCAATCGGAGACTTCATATTTTGGTAATAATCTCCGACGTTCTCAAATCGACAACCTTCCGCTGAGAGGTATAAATGTTGTTATTAATGTAAGTTTTATGATTTTGGAAAGTTTGAACAACATTGTTATTAGAACATAACCTTAAATTTAGGAAATATTTTGAGTTATTAACTCATTCATTTCCCAGCACTGCATTCGTTGTTATTTGAATCTAAATAATTGGATTGAAGGTCAACTTCAACTTCTGACTTGTTTTAGTGCATTTCTCTGAATATTTCAGTATTCTTCCATCCTCTTAAATCAAAACAAACAAATCTTCTGAGCCTGGTTCATAATTTGTCATCGGAATTATATCTCTCCTAGTGAACGATTAACATCGGTTAAAAGACTCGGTTTTCAGTCGATCATGTGTTCTATATTTCTGGAGAGTCGGTAGTAGAGAACAAAGACATTTTATACTACATTTTATACCACTAAAAATGGAAAGTAGGTAGTCAATTGAAAACTTGAAAATTTTGATTTTAAATCGAACCTTTGAGTGTATATGTGACGTTTATCGTATGAAAACTTCATTCTTTTAATCAACTAACTTGCTATAATAATTCTTATCTAAACAACACGAACAAAGTTTAAAAACATTGGTTATTCATGGGCTGAATTAAGTCGAAGCAACATTGAAAATCGATGCTCATTTACAGATATTCGTTCAACTTGTCGCAATGATTATTCAACAAGCATTAGAAATAAAGAGGTGTAGATGACACAATTCAGGTCAGACAGTCTTCATACTAAGCACTATCCAACTATCAGTGAAACATTGATGCATCCCCCTTCATGCGTTCTATATACTAACTAGCTAAGACACTGAGGAATGACTAGGAAGATTCAGAGTACAAGCGTGACTTACCCAATTATATATCTTACCTCATTCATTCCTGCTCGAATCATATTGTCTATGCGCAGTCTTTTCGACCATCATTGACATTGCTGGTACGTTTACTATTATAAACATTTGTTTTGATAGGGTTTGTCAACTTTAACCAGACGATAGAAATCCCAATTTCTATGTTACTTATAACTGACCGACTCCACAACAATAGCTAAGTTTATTCAGTATCATACAGTTTTATAATGCAAAAATGAACAAATACGTACACAGTGTGTCTTCAGCACCTTTGAAAGATTTATTTAACAAAGATGCCTAGTCTTGTGCTGTAGATGACTGGCTAAATTAACAAATGTTCAAGGAATTACCTGTATTGTCGATAGCCTTTGAACCTTATTCTTCTTTGTTTCACAGCTTTTATTTGATTGATCTGAAACATCACAAATTATTTGATGGTAATTGTGAATAATGAATCGTTGAGTATTAAAAGGTTTTCCTTATGATTAAAATCAGGTTGATTTACCTGTAAGTATGCAAATCATGATGTTTTCAGATGAATCAAATACAAATCACCTAATCAGAAAATAAATGTGTGACGGATTTCATCATTTTGAGAACATTGAACTCCGGCTTCCTTCGTATGTTCAATAAAGCAATAAATTATACTACCATGTCAGTCTACAACGAAATAGATTGTTGCTATTCGTGAATGTAACACTTAAACAGCTATTTTTATCGATGAAAGATACTCGTTTAGGAATGACTTTGTCTGTTGTCATAGTATAAATTATTACCGACGAAATGCATAATTTTCAACTGTTTAATGAAAATATAAATGATAAATTATCCTTTAGCAATAGCCAATCGTTTCTCATTCCACTTCTTGTATGGAGATTAATTTCGTCTTTTTAACATTTTGAAGGCTATAGGCGTTCACGCTAGTCACTTTTAGTCTTAAAATCGTTTAACAGTTTGTACTTGTCTCCCTCTAATTCGATCGAGTTTTTTCTTTGTTATTTTTATGTAAACGCTGGTTATTCATATACATACAATGAAACATACAGACTTTGTCCTAGGTGATAGTTAATTCTCGACTTATGCATTAGTGTTGGAACATTTGTTCCTCAAATTATCAGGTTTCTCATACTTACCACTACTAGTACATTTGACATCTTAATACTGAATTGTACATCTTACAGTTTGTCTCGTAATCTGTTTGATGTTTATCAACTGGATGTTTTTTATACATGAGTGAATTAAGTTTGTATGACGTGAATAACGCTATAGGTTAGAATAATAAAACATTTTTTTTATTTTTAGGCCTGTTATGACGTTCACCCTGCTGAAAATAAGTTATTTATTTTGTTTGGTTATTTCATTTTCACATTATTTCTACACCATGGTATCAGGAGGCGTAGTGAAATATTTAAGGTACTTATTGACTATTTTTGCAGTTATCTATAGAAATAGACTTGAAGACGAAGTCATACGACAATTTCGGGATTTTTAATGGTTCAAAGTCAAATGTTTTTGTTATGAAACCGAAAAACACGCTTACAGCTTTTGAAATATGAGCAGTTAGTGGACCGCCTACTCTAACAAACATATGCATTCTTTCAGTTACTACGCTCATTAAAATGCATAATATATATTTCATTTTACGTCGTTATTATTAAACAGTACGAATTTATCCAGAGAACTTTGAACGTGGAAGTGCTCTCATTCACCATTGAAAAGAAAATCAAACAAATACCAAACTATCATGAATTGTATAATGGATTTTGGTATCGTTTTCTTTATCCAATGTAGTTTCGCACACCTACACTTGAGACGACGTAGTTTTGTCAGTGATAATGATAGTAATCACCTTATCACAAAACAGATTCGATCGAACTTCTGACTCGCTAAGTGACTTTCGAATCCGAAAGATAACAAAATACACTTTCTCAAACGATGAATTTGTTTAAACACAAGAAAGAAATAAGCTCGAAATCCTCAGTTATGGCAACCATTCCATTCTTACTTGTGTGTAGTTGGTAGAACCAATACAATTTACGATATTTCTATGACCAAATAATCTGTCTTTGACATTCGAGTGACTGTTCTAGTGTTATTCTGTAGTATTGCCACACAAATATAAACCAGAAGAGGCCATGTGTATATAATTGTGTATAACATTTGGTCTTAGCGAAGTTATCAATAAAAAAATTTGTGCATATTTTATATATGCTCAATACGTAGACAGATTATGACTGTGAAACTAATAATTATGATGGATATATTCAAAATAATTTGAAATGAAAATTGCTTTTATGCTTTAATTTGATTACACTGAATAGTTTTTTAATATCGTGAGAATTAATTTGAATTCGATATAACAGTTGTAAACTTCCTTTTCTTCTCACTCAAAATAAAATACAGTGATGAATGAATGTTCATTGTATTCCAACTCATTCATGTATTACCTTCATCGAAGTCTTTGATCTCTTCAAAATAAAACAAGCACAAAAAAGCACTTTATATTGTTATTTTTTGTTTTCGTTTTTCGTTTTTCCAAAGTTTCAAGTGTTTAACCATTACTTATTCAAGTAACATTTCAAAGTCAACTTATTATCCATTTGAAAGTTATATTGATATTTGTGTTGTTTAAGGACTTTTTGTTTCGTATCAATGAACAAGGTTAACGAACACTGTTACGATGCATAATAGCTGTAATTATGTGGGCGGTTAGATGCCTATAGTTATAAACTGTTTCAATTTTTGTTCTGAAGACAAGTAAAAGCTGTGATGTTATTTGTGATACTTGTTTATTAAAACTATCGTGGATGATGTAAACGTCTGAGAGGAGGGGAACACGACAAGTCATGAAAGTTGAATTATATTTTTTTACTATAAAGCATTACGGAAGAGATGACCAGATTAATATGATTCTTTGAAATTAATAAACTCTGTACACCAGTCCCGATGAACCTAAAGATGTTTAACTTTAGATTTTGACTGTAGGGTTTTGTTGGGCATTCAACAACTCACTCAAAATTATATCCTCCATTGGAACAATTCTTGACGTTTCGATTCACAGAACTGTAAAACGACACATAAATTCATCAATGATCACATGTCGAGAAATGATTTTCTATTAATTGGTTGATTTTTAGAAAATTAATACCTATCCAAACATCTAACACATAAAACATGATATGTGTATGTAGTCAACGGAATGGACAACCTAACATTGCATCTATTTCAGTTTAAAATACAATAAGCACTTATTTTATGGTGAGTGTGTTGTATTACGCAAGCATGTGGCTATCAAGACTGAGGAGCAAAGTGAATAACGCGACGGTTTTTAGAGCAAATGGTACAGAGTTTGATTTTCGAAATTGTTGGAGACGGTATATTTCCTCAAAAATTCATATTTCTAATTTTACCATATCGATTAAATTATAGATTAAATGTTTATATATTTGAATTGAAGTCAATTGATGAACGTATCGATTTAATATTTGAATGCCTGTCGATTGATGATCTTAATGAGTAATGCTTAAAAACATTTTACTCTGAAAATATCGATTTTATATATATTTATATACGTTTTAAATTGTGTTTGGGTGCTTGATCGTTCTCTGACTGTTTGCGGAATAAATCTTCCATACCAAGCTCAGACTTCTCATTCCTGATAGCGGGGCTAAGACGCATCAATTGCTAGATTACTGGTCTTCGGTCACTGAGTCTTGTTCTCGTTCGCAGATAAAGTGAACTTGTGGAGCTTCAAACCTAAGAGAAATAAAAATCAACTCTGGTATCGAGCGAGGTTCATCCAGCGTTCATGGGTTCGCAATGATAACTATTTTAAAGTCAAATCGATCAGCAGATTGTGAACGTGTATGATTAACTACACACTGACTTAATTCGCTTGAACGTTATGACGTTTTTCGTTATGTGACATGCAGTTTCATATCATGTGTATCAACAAAACAACACGAATAATTATCCTTCCATTCGTAGATATTATATTCCAGTGTAATAACTTTTGGTAATGTCAGAGAGGAATGTGTCACAATTTGATGGGTGAAAGTAAACAAAACGATCTAACGGTCTGTTAAACTTTATGCATGAGATGCTGGTCTCGAATAATGCAGATGATTAAAAGAGCATGTGACTTGAAAAAATACCGCAGATGTGTGGAAGACTGGATGCAAACTATGGTCACATACAAAATTCGGTCAATAATTCCCGCAGTAGCAAAGCCGTAATGGTGATCGTTTACCGTAACTGTGTTTGTACACTCGTTTGTTTTTGGAAAAGAAAATGTACACGCTTATTAGTAGCATACGAAATCTTTCGAACTCGACATTCATTGGTTTTCATTGACTTTAACTTTTGATTGATTCCTCTTTTAATATGACATCTTTCCAATCACGCTTCTGTTTGACAAGTTGTACCAATGTCAATATGTTCAGTGACTACTAGTTGATCTGAGCACCAGCTTTTTAAAAATTCGCTTATAATTCTTCTACATGTCTTGCCTAACATCTCAACGTTTATCAATTTGAACATGTGTCAAATTCTGTCAACTTTCATTTATACGAGCTCATATCAAATGTGGCGCTCGATAGTTATCTCAAGTTCTTACAGACAATGGCTTAGAGTGAGTAATTTTCGTCGTTTTATTGCTCCCTGCAGTTATGTAGTTTATTCTTGTGAATTAACTCTGCCTGTTTGTTGTTCTTCATTAATGTATTAGAACTGAATCGATTGATTTGAAAGATCTTGTTGATTTATTTATTCCGACATTGTAAAATCATTTTACTAGGTATTCGTTCGTTTGTTGCCTTCTTCATTGGATTTCGTGCCACTTATTTAGTCCAAATACTGTTCTCCATGGCATTTGATTTTGTTTTTCATGTTTCGTTATGGTAGATGTGATGCCATAATTTAACATGAATAGCGTTTGAAAACAAACGTGACATTGATTAAAAACCACTAAGAGAAATCTTAGTGTCACTATTGTACAACTTTAGTTCACATGTATTAACAAACATCAATTATACTCAGTCAACGTATGGACAACGATTTTAAAAAGGATGAATGCTACACAAACCAATTTTATATCGATGAATAAATATGAAAATTTACTGTCTGTTCAAACAGACCTTAATTCGAAATTTACTGAATCATGGTGAACATAATGTTCATATTTCAATATTGTTCAAAACCAGAAATAAGCAAACAATTTTCAACTCATTGTGTTTATCCGGATTCATTATCATCGATGGGATCGCATATGATCTATGTAACAAAGAGGATGATTTCCGTCATTTTTTTGCCAATATGGTATCCGACTGTCTTTTTTAAGTAATCATTTGAAAAAAAGGCACACAAACCTCGTAATGCTGCATGCTTTCATAGTGCAATCTATTTACACAGATTGAAATCATGAGTCAGTTGAATCTAGACCAGCATTGAAAACCTGGAAGCACTAGACGGCCGTTTCATCCTAGTATGGGACTCCTCAGCAGTGCGCATTCACGATCCCGCACCACGCGGGGCTCAAACCCAGGACGTACTGGCTTCGCGCGCGAGCACTTAACCACTAGACCACTAAGCCGGCATTCAACGCTGTTAATGTCTAACTTCAATCAAACTCTATTTAGTCAGATATACTAGCATGAAATTGTCATATCAGAAAAAATATGTGGAAAAACACACGAGTAACTGTAAGTTTAGTAGTGCGTTGTAACTTTGAAAGAAATACGTGGCAACGTAGTGAACCAAGACAACTAAATTAAGTGACATGAGAAAAGACTTTCACTACTGTCTGTCGTTTTCCTTCCTATCTTCAAAACACAAATCCTAAAACTTAAATGATTTATATCTGTATAGTGGTTGTGGAGATTAGAGAATGTTTTGATTGAGACATTAACCGATTGATGTTGAACCACCATTGAAATCCTAGAAGCACAGTACGGCTGTTTGTTTCAAATGTGTGACTCCTCAATTGTGCACAACGGACGTCAAGTGCCTTCAGGTTTCTAACGCTGGTTTAATAGTAATCGGATCATGATTAAGATCTGAAATATTTATCTCTGGATGATTTGCTAGCTTGCAAAAATACTATGAGTATGAATGGTGAACAAAATTGTACGTCCGTGTTGGAGCTGTTGTCTGTTGTTTTAACTTCACGATTGCAGATAACGTTTTCAAATTTGAGTGGTTTCAGAGAGATAGACGACATTATATTCATTTTCTGGATACCGTGAAATCAATAGAACCAGAATTTTAGTCGTCTTTGTGGATATTAAATCAGTCATCTGCAGTATGAGCAATTATCACGAGAACGATTTGAAACAATTAAAAACGATTAATGTATGAATAAAAAAAGTGAGTGTTTGCTAATTTAAAAAGATCATTAGTAAAACCTGCGAAAATCGTCGAAGGTTTTTTAAAACTCACAGATTGAATTGCATAGCTTGCATAAGATTGTGTATTGTCTGCTGAAATACATTTAACGAATTTCAAAAGGTTGGTTGATGATCGTAGTTATCACAACGTTGTTACCCTTACTGTGTCCATAAATTTGTTGTTCTAGTTTTTTTTAAGCTTTTAATTTACAACATGTCTTGACTGATGTAATGATGAATTAATATTTTGTATTTGCTTAATGGAAAGAATCTTAAACTATTGATTGTTGAGTGATTCCGGTTGGGCTGCTGTAAATAGTTAATTTCACTGTATTTTTTCTCTATAAGGACGCTGACATTCTGTACACCGAAGGTGCTTTTAAACTTATATTTTTACACTGATATCTAACATGGATTTGACGTATATGTTTCACAAAATCCGATAACGTGACTGTGGTTTCCGATTGACATTAAAAGGTGAATATACATACATGTGTCAGTATTGCAACGTCAGGTCTCTGCCATAACGTTCAGAAGCACACAGTTTTGTTTATCAAATTCAGCTAGTTTTATTAAGATGAATGTTTGTAACATTACAAGAAAGGATAAACTGTAAAAAGTGATTTCCTCCATAGATTCAAAAACATACCAAACTTTCATGAAGACAAGTAGTTTGGACATGATATATCACAAAACTAAATTATAAAGTTTAAGCAGTCAAATTTAATGAGTTCAAAACTCAATGGAGCTTCAAAGATATATTAATTTTTTATCATAACCATTAACCAATATTGTTATCGATACTATCTAAAATGATCAGGATTTATATAGGATAGATTATATTGTATGGTCAACCTTTTAACGAATCTTAAGTCAAATTGCGAAATATTAGTCAATAAGCAAACTGTCAGCATAGTTTAAAATTATATTATATAAAAGCAAAAAAATTAAGTGAATGCAATTCTTATACGTGCTTCAAAAGCTTATCAAGGTTAAAAAGAGGTCTGGAGGCAGTGGAGGAAATAATCCGTATGGCTACAGAATAGTCGAACTCTAAAGTTATGATAAAGTCTCAAAATCTCTTTCAGTTACGACCACGTTGCATCAATAATGTTTGTGTGCACTACGGTTGTTCAGTACACAAAGTGTCACTTGTGAACACCGACACGAAGCAAATAACCAAGCATATGAAATAGTCTGTATGCTCTCCATTCATCCGTATATATTGTACAACATGGATGCAGCCAGTGTCACTGGTGCTTTTATAATCCAGTTCGCAATAAACTTTATAATTTGCCATAGTTCGGAATTATATATACGGTTTCCATCAGGAACTGACATCAGCAATAATAACAAAAATCTTTTTAGCCAAACGGATGGAAGATTTGCGCGACAAAATCATTCACCTTTTAACTTATCCCTGATTGATTCTTACACAATTCATTTTATCGCCGTCTTATTTGTAATAGTGACTTATTTATCACGTAATGTACAAAATGTTCTGTGAAAGGATCGTACGTTACAATTGCAGCACGTTCTATTAAGGTTTAGTTGGGATCAGGAGCCATCTGAAACACAACACTATAGTCAGGACCGGTAAATACTAGTTAAGTGAAAACATAACGCTTTGGCACAATCGTTATATATTTAAAAAACGTAAGATGCGATTACAATACAAAAAGGCAAATGCAATGCTAAACGGACTTCTTCATTGTTCTACAGATTCACCTTGCGTAACGCTTGTTCCTCTTCATGCAGTACATATACTCCTTGCTGCTCTGCAATAAGGAGATGAAATTCACATCAGTATCTTAACATGTTATGATTTTTAGTACCGCTACAGCATTTGACACTGAATCAACACCGTGACCTTGAAATTCCCTAAACGCTTTTTGGTGGAGTTTTGTTCTCAGAGAACAAAACTTCACCAAAATCATCCACCTGAGCTACAAATCTTCTCCACCATCCCTAAACGCTTCTTAGTCTTCCGTCTACAAACAAGAGTCTCACCATCCTTTCTAGAAATAATTCCTGGCCGATTATGACGACAAACAATGAGTGATCGTTAGTTAGATATTAGCATGTCTGAATTATATTTTATATTTTCAATGCTCCTTGCTAGCCATCATGATGCCTCTGAGTGTACATTTTTGTAATTTTACAGCGGAAGGTCGAAAACATTTCACAAACACACTCGGATAGTTAACGCAATCAATCTACAAAATAACCTGTTGAAACAAACACGTAAAAAGACAAGTGGCTGAAATATCCAGAAAGCGTAGAAATGTAGTCTATTTACTGAAGCAGGCCAGGACTCTGCATTGCCTATGGAGTGCACCTACAGAACAAGTGCAAATATATTCCCTTCCCCTGTCGTGCATGATGCTTTGGTATCTGATCCAGAAAAAAGACATTTTGTGAATTATGAACATGGCAACATCACTCGTTGTTAGACCTGTCATTTTAAAATACATCGAAGTCAAAATAATAGAATTTTTAAGAGCCAAGTGTGGCATATTTTACATATAAGTTGTTGTGTTTATGGAGTTCAAATGTATTACGAGCGACTCTTCAATATTACACGATTGAGCGAGTTATACATTGTATCTCCTGCCGATTAGTCAGCTCTGAGAGATTTCATAGTAATTGGTCTAGGGTTTACCTATTTCTGTTGCCAGTTAGATTAAATGTATCAGAGAAATATATACACTAGTATTTACATTGAGAACAACAGTGTCCGTTGACCGATGTGTCAGTTCAACAACATTTACTGGAGATTATGCGTCAGTTGTGTGCGAGTATTTTTCATTAAAAAGTTATGTGTGAATTGACAAGTGTATATGTTGTTTGATTCTGACTCTGAAAAACTTCTCTCAATTGCTTTGTTTAGTTAACACAACCCACCAACGAATGATTCGTTAGATGGACCTATGTTGAAGAAGCTTGTTAAGAATTAGAAATCTTGCTATGGGTTGATCACTTTCAGCATACGTTCTATAGTATACCTAAACAAAATTCTTCTTCTTTTGAAAATGTTAAAAACTTTGGCACAAATTTTGTTATATAACTTTACAATATCGTATCAGACGACCAGTTAGAACAATCAAATCTGCGTTCCACATATTATTGTAAAGTAATATTTAGTATAGTGGCTTGTCGAGTTACGTCACTGCAAGAAAGCTTTATCTACTTCAAACATCAAGCACTAGTCGTTTCCAAAGTTCTCACATAAATTGTTTAGGAACCAGAGACTAATATACGCGATTCGCAACCTTTGTTCTTCAGTTCAGTGGTCTGAGAATGTCTACTTGAATAAATGTTATGATCCACAATAAGAAGGTACTTTAGAAAAACCCAGATAATTTCAAAAAACAGCGAGGAGTGAGCCAGAATAGTGTAGTCAGACTAACACCATCACTATAACCGCAGAATATGGGCAAAATGCACAGTGACACTATGGAACGATTAGAAACAAACGATCTTATTTGCACAAGCTGATTAAAAATATATTGGTTATTGTATACCTGGGTTTACCTTATCTGTTCTGAGCTATGAGTTCGGCAGAATAATTTTGATTTTAGTTTTTAGTTTAAGACAAACCAATAGTCAGCTGTGCTCTCACCTCGGCTTACTACTCCGTTTTTCACTCGGACGCTAATTAATGTTGTTCTTTTTGGTGACCATGTGCGACAAAGATGCAGATAGACAGTTCGACGGTCTTATGATACCGAAGTGTATCAAGTGGTGGAAATCGTTTTTCGCCAACCTAATGCATCGTATTGAAGACGTTTCGCACAAAAATATGCATTATGGGGTCAAATAATATTTGTTATGACATCAAGATTTGATTTTTCGGAAATAGTTTCTTTGAATTTATAAGGAATGTCACTGCTGAGAAAAGATTTATTTAAAAAATCGGCATCTATCAAATTTAAACCAGATTTTCAATCAAGATTAAATGCATCCAACAAGTTTCGCTCAGATTTGTGAGAAATTTCATCAGAACTATGTGAATTCATTCGAAATACTATATCTGGCACAATAACATGAGAATTCTGACCGTCGTTGTCTAAATGCGATGCAAAATTAGGTATAGACGTTACGAACACCACACTCAACATTCAGCAACAAATAACACAGTTCACAACTCAGTGAGCATCATTATAAGCTACCATCGCGAGCATCAATGTCTTACCAAAAATATTTATTTCTAGAAGAAGAGCAGTGTATATACAATGCCCTAAGTCATCCAAACAGACAGCTGGTATCTGTTATTATCATATGAAGTACAGTGAGAAAGCACGTCGTTGCACACAATCCTGCAACTTTACAACAAACAAGCAAGAACACCAGAAAAACAATCCAGCTAGACAGTATTGGTGGCGTCTGCTTTTAGCCAACACGCCGGCCGCCTCCTTTACATCAATGATCGTATTTCTGACTGACTTCTAAGTCGACACAAGAGCAGAAATTGATATCATCCCACTTCATCTCTTGAAGAAGACAACAAAATACTAGCACTAAACTGTCTCTTATAGCGGCTAACCTTTCAGTCATCAGTATGTATGGAAAGCAATCTATAATATTAATTATCAGACCCCGCAGAAGATTCATATGTGTTTTCATGTTTGCTCACGTTAAATGATGCAACCTCCGGGTCGCTTTTTCCAGTGCTTACAATTTATTAATTGGCATGACCAAGAAGAAGATAACTGATGAAAATATAAATTTACAGATAAACAGTACACTTACAACTGACTACGAAATTCATGGTGTACGAATAACAAAACCTGTGAACAACATTTTCGGCGACATCCTGATCAAATACGAGTGCATAACGAAAGCAGATTATCAATAAGACTTCAATTCACACTATTTGAAATTTCACATCACTGCCACTGTTGCATATATTTGCGTCTACGCGATGAAACTACCACCAAAGAAGATGGGTGATGTTATAAAAGGCTTAGATTAAGTATTTGTCAACACAGACGACGTTGTGATCGCAAGCTCATCAATAGACTAGCACGTTCGGGATGTTTAGATCTTCCTTGAACGCTATATTAGGCATCGTGATTTATCATCCTAACAAATGTATATTAGCCGTCAAAGCCCTAGAGTTCTTAGGACATTACATTGACTCTCCAGGTACTAAACCACTGCAATGCAAAGTTGAAGCTATCATCAATTATCCTGGACCATTTTCTTTAAAATCATCATGCTGTTTTCTCGTAGCATGCAATTTTTCCCGCAGATTCCTACCATGTTGTGAATAAGTGTTACACTCGTTAAATGATATGCTGTAAAAGTGACAAACAAGGTACGAAAAAGGAGAACAATCAAATTTTCAAGTCACCTTCTGACGCCAAAATGGCATTTGAAAAAAGTAATGTCCATGATAGCCAACGCAAACATAGTACAACACCTAAATACTGACTCCGAAACCCACTTCATTCCGTGTACGGATGTTTCTTAGAAAGCCGCCGGGGCAGTATTGCAACAGTAGGTAAACAACACGTTTAATCCTGTAGCGTTTTTCCCAAGAGACAGACTCCAGCTTCGAAAACTTATAGTACTTTCGGACGGGAGTTACTCGCCATCTATTAAGCAGTTAAACACTTAATCATCTTAATACAAGGTAGAATTTTCACTACAATGACCTATCACAAACTTTTGATTTATTCAATCAACTCTTCGTACGACAGACATTCACCTCACGAAGCACGAAAATTGGATTACGTCTCTCGATTTACAACAGATATCCAATTCATCAAAGGACACACTAACGACATAACTGACGCATTATCAAGAAAAGATGTCAATACCCTGACAAGTAACCTAGACATTGGTTTGGAAACAATAACAAAATTGCAAGTACATGACACAGATATCAAAAGCTGGAAAGAGAATTTCAACTATATAATAAAACACATACACGTTCCGTTCTCTAATGCATCTATTATTTCGAAATTTTAAAGAGCAGCAATCGCTCCTTCGTCCCTCAACCCTGATAACATCAAGTATTTCGGTGACTGCACAAAACTAAAGATCCAGGAATCAGAACCAACACTAAATTCATTACTGAACATTTCGTGTGGCCAAAGATTAATTCAGATATTAAACTATGGACACAAAGCTGCATACAATGCCAACGCAGCAAGATTCAGAAACACACAATCAGTCCGTTTGGGAAGTCGTTTTCCAGAGAAACCCTTCTAACACATTCATCTAGACATAGTCCGTCTACAGCCACCATCAAACGTATTAACGCACATCCTCACCGCAGTGGACAGATTTAACAGATGGTCTGTGGCATGCCCTATTGCTGATACTTCTGCAGAAACAGTAGCCGCCGCATTCCTCGACCGTTGGATATCAAACTACGGAATAGCATCCATCGTTACTAAGGACCGTGGTTCCCAGTTCCAGTCTATCCTATTTCAGAAATTCCCAGGACTTCTGGATGCGAACCACATCAAAACAACAGCCTATCACTCAACAGCTAATGGTTGGATCGAAAGGTTTCACCGCCAATTTTAAAGCTCGCTGACGACAAAGCATGACACATCAAAGCGGAAAAACGCATTATCAATCGTCCTCCAGAGAATTCGGTCAACCATAAAGGAAGATATGCGTTTCGAAGCCGCCGAGCTGGTTTAAGATTCAACTTTTTCATTTCCAGGTCAATTGGTAGACACAAGAACGTGAATACCAACCGATTCAAGTCGTTTTGCTGGTCAACTTCCACAAACATTGCAAAGACTCAAAGCCATACCGCCGCGCGAACATGATAATCCAATTCAACTCGACCAAAAAACTTAGAAACATGCAAATTTCTTCTCGAGTTGACGCTGTTAAAAATCCACTGAAAAGACCTTATGGAGGACCATATCAAGTTATCAAAAGATCAAGCAAACACTTCATAATCAACAAGTGCGCAAATAAGAAGACTATCGCTATTGATAGAATAAATTCAGCATTTTACGAAACGAAACACGGCAAAGAATATAACATCGCAGTTTATTCACTGCTCTCAGTAATCACTACTAGAGCAGATGAGGATGAAAAACCGAGTATCAGGATAAATGGTTAACACATTCAGGCAGAATTGTAAAAAAATCCTAACTGTGATGTACATTTCGTCGACTGAAAAAACACATTCAGAACAAACAATTATCGATGTAATACACTGTTAAATTAACCTAATATTTCATCAAAATCTATAATTTTTTTATTATTTCATACATGTACATAATTAGTCACATTATTCCACAATTACTCGTCTTGCTACAATTTTATAAAACATTTGTCACAATAATAAACGAGTGAGTTCCAGTTAATTAATTATTTTCGTTCTTTTTGTGGTTGTTATGCAATTCTACATCACTGGTATATTTTTACACAATAACACATTGTATATTACTAATGTGCATGTCAAATGTGTCTCACGTTTTCGGTTATTACTGTAAATACTATTTTTGCATACATGTATATATCACATTCTTGCATTTTGTTTGCTATTATAACTAGTGTTACCTCCGGATACTCTGAAGGGAGCTATGTAACGATATATCTGACAAGCCTAATTTGTAAATAGTTTTCAATGTTATTTGTATCTATTTTGTCAATTTTTAACTGTATGTACATTGATTGTAAGTGTTATTTAGGTGTATAACCTTGAAAACACCTTTCCGCTATGTAAATTCATAGCATGACATTCTGTTGACCGCTAGGAAACACATTGTTGCTCGCATACCCCTCGTTCTACATTCATTTGTGATTCAGGGAATTAAAGTCCCAATCAAATATTATCCACATTTATAGACTGTAATTGAAATACATCATATTTTTCATTGAATTACATCACTTAGGAGTTCATCACACTTACTGGAATTATCAATCATCTCTAATTGTGAATATTTGGGACAACATCTAACCAGAGCAAGCAATAACCTGATAAACTAAGTAACGTCCCTCATTTTCATTGTGTTCATAACATTTAACTTACATATATTAACATCACTATTTGTCATTAATAACTCTGTTATTACTTTTTGGATTCGTATTTTGTCTGGTCCACTACAAAATAAAAGCGTCATGAACACAGGTCAGAATAAAAAAAATAGAAAATCAACAGTTACGTCTAACGACAAACGATGAATATTTAACTCGAAAGACACTATTTGCAGCTCATAATATTAGAAAAGTTTGTTTGTCTAATTCTATGTGGAAACAAGGTGGTAGGCGCTGCCTGGAAAACCAATGGAAACCATCCATATTAAAGAGTGTCAGACAAACGGAACTAATCCCTGATAAATAAGTCGTTTTTCAAAGTCACGACATGTGTGTAATTGAAAAATACGATCGCTGAACAAATCATTGCAGTCGAATTGGTTCGCAGTTATTTCAAGTACAAGCGCAATGTGCCTCAATGTCTGTTTACATAATAAACGAATATTTTAAATCAAGAAATTTAATACAACAGGCAAACATTCATTTAGCAGATTGTATATTATGAATGACAAAGTAGTTTACAATTATCTCCAAAATATTTCACTTAAATATCTGTGAGCTGATTCAAACATTCAATGAAACAGGATATTTTCATCGTTTCTAATTGTAGTATTCCGATTCCAAACGCAATCGATGACTGAATTTAAAGAAATTTGTAAACCGAAGACAACTACGATATATTCATACATCAAGAGGAAAACACTGTACAGTGTAGAAAACTGTAGTGGCACGCGATAGCTCTCCACATAATAAATTGTGCAAATAATCACCTGTAATTATGAAAATGTGCGTGAATATCAATGCATTTCTACCAAGATATCTATCCGCGAAATATTAGGCATTTAAAGACATTGAGTTACACATACATAACAAATAAAAAGTAAGCGCCTTGTATTTTGATCTGTCAAATATTGACAGGTGATCTTTCACCTATCGTAGCATCATATAAATTGAGCCATTTAACAACTCTCTCAGGTATTCAGATTTACGTCTCCATATGTTTGCTTTAAAATCTCTTATAATGATTTTTTATAAATGCTTTGATTAGAAAACAATAATGCTTCAATGTTCTAATTTCAATAGAACGACATCTTTAAATGCAAAATAATCAATGGACGGTTATTTGTATTTGAATTCACCTATTTATTTGGAACTTACAATAAACATTTCGCCGCACAAACAAACCAAGCTTGCAACTAGTAAACCCTTCTAAAATAAATAAAAGAAAACAATTCACCTAACTTCAACATGGATCTACATAATTATTAGTGAACAAATAGTATCACTTTATTAATCAATGCCACCAATTTTAAACTAATATGTAGGACTTTATATGAATGTAAAATCAGTATGCTGTTCTGAATTTCGACTTGATGTACCCATTCTGGATTTGCCGTAATTACAATTTCGTTACTTAATCATAATATATAGATAGTATTGAGAATCATTTTCTAAAATCACAACATTATTTCATAACTCTTTGTACTTAAAACATACAGCGTAAACTCCACAAGAAATTTCAGCAGTTCTCCAGTTTCAATCCACGTGTAAACATAACTGATTTCGTTTCGCAAATAATACGTCATGAAAATATGATGGAGGAAACACTGTTGTATTTACTATGGCGGCGAAATGAAGTAAATCAACATTCAACGCAGTTGAACATGTATCAGAAAACAAAGATTGTTTTGGAATATTCCTCAATGAAATATGAATTGAAGATAAATTTCTATTTCAATGTCGGAAACGTCTCACTGATATCTATGATGAGCGGATTTTATAAGTAAAACTCTAACTGTTCGATAGTGTAGAAATCTTTGATTAAATCAACTTACGGTAACAAATATCACCCCGAATAGAAGAAAAATCAACCCAGTTACCGCAAATACACAACAAATCGTAAACAAGATTATCTTCGATTTTCTTGTTGAAATTTGTAATTTTACATCCAAGAAGTAAGCTATGATTACGAGTGTGGTAGCCACAGTTAAAGAAATAATTGGTTCGTACCATTTTCCAACTGACATTAGTAATGCAGTACCGACATAAATAAAGATCATCTGAATAGGGAAAAGTGGTGTCAAATTATTATTAGTTTAAAACTAAAACTAAATGCTTTAAAATGAGTAGTTATGGATACCAAGGAATGCTTATTGAAGTCCATCATAATGATAAACATGAAATAGTTTCAAAGCTAATTCGCTCATCCAGTATAAATGATCAGGCTTTGTGAGATGTATCGCTTAAACGGTGTGAATTATACCACCTCGGGTAAACGAACAACTATGACAGCTAGTAATGTCTGCGACTTGAAACATTAAATGATGACCTGTGTATCACAGGATATAAGTTCAGTGATAAACAGTGTGTGAATGGTCATACAAATTAAGATGACAAATATCTAATTTGATAAGTTATTCTGTGTTTACAACCCATTCCGTGTCTTGCAAATGGTTTAAACAACAAACGTAGATCAGAGTACAATGTATCCGTATTATGTGTATGCACATTTGCACATTTACCCGATAACATAGAAAGATACCTTTAAATGTTATGTTATTTTCACTGCTTATCATTTAGATAATAGGTCAGAGACAATCTGATCACCAATGAAATCAGTAAAACTATGTAAATTGGATCTCCTAAAATAAAAAGATTTTAATATTCAACATCGACAATCATCTGTTCAAGTTAACATTCAAGCACTTTTCTATATTGATATCCGCTATCGAACTAACATGACAATATTTACATTATTCAACAAAAAATATACAATTATTTTAATCGATGATTAGACGAAATTATCATGAATATCAATATAAATCCATATTCAACTGACAGTTATCGCGATAAAGGTACTGCTTATTGTGGATGTAGAGTGTAGCTTTCTGATGAATATTATTATTAATCCAAGAACTAATCCGATAAATCTGAAGAACAAAAGAAAGAAATGCACAACAAATTAAACTCAGAGATGAAACAGACCATCAAAATATACATCAAATCTTCTACATAATCTCAAATGGTTGAAGGATTTTTCTCAACTCAATAATTCAACATATTCAAAAGTATAATAAAGTTGTCTGAATAATCGATGAGTGAATTACCTAATGCATGGTCGCATGAAATATCATATTTTATTTCATCCACACGGGCAGTATTACAGCCCACACAGAGTGAAGTGACTTGTGTGGCGCATATGTATGTGATTCCGCTTTTATCAATATTCGCGTGTTGAAATGAATACATGAAAATATTTCATTCTGATAATTTTTTGTGATGTGGCGTAACACAAAATGAGAATACTTTGCACTGGAAACGAAACAAACTAATTTTCTGTTCCTCAATCACAATATTATTGTCAAACATGATCACGTATTTAAGCACAGTCTATTAATCAGTTCATTGAATGATACGTATTAGTTATACACGAAAACTGTCCTTGTGAATTTTGACACATACCTGTATTTAAAACACATATTACTTACGTCAAAATGAAACCACTGAGAACAAGTGAAACTGTTTCCTGAGCAAAGCTGAATCTGTCAAATGAAATGATAGAATGTCTTACATACAACTAGAATGTTCCTGGATGGTTATCGTTGACGCTTTATCAAATGTGATTTTCATCGTCTCTTAGCTATATGCAATGGAGATTTGTGAGCAATTCACCTCTGAATATTCACCTTCCACAAGAACGAATTCCAACTTTAACTGAAATAAATAAGATTTCACGGTACAGTAATGTAGATATTCAATTTCATGGTTTACACATCACCTTAAATTTTCATCTTCATGCCTATATGTTTCCCTAATCATTGTATTTCAACAGGTATAGATTCATGAACAGAATTTAAATTTAATCTGATTATTTTGCTGTATTGTCATTACAAGATATAAAATCAAGTTTGTCGGCCAATGTAAATTGATCACATTTGCTTCACGTTTGCTGCTCACTGCGTACAGTGACTTGAAGTCATTAGTGAAGATGGTGAACATTGGCCAATTTATTCACCTCAATAAATAATACCTAATGAAAGTATGTTGTTTCTTACTACAATCAATTTGTTTCATAATTTCTCTTCTGTACATCTTGTAGTCAAATGAGGCACAAATACATAAGAATATATAAGAATCAATTTTGTGATTGTAAAAAATTCGTTAGAATCGTTCGCTCTGAGTTTTCTATATTGTGGTTAGCCTATGACATCAAACGAAACTCTTTTTGATGCTTTTTATAATTCGAATTATAAACAAACCTAAGCTCATGGATAATTCACATCATTCGATAGAAATTAACAGACTCACTGGGAAGGATTTGGATATTCAGTAAAAGTGATTCAATAAAATTACATAAATTTATAACAAAATTCACCAATCACTTTGAGTCAACTTTGTTCACTTATGAGTGGCTAATTTTTTTAATTGAACATTGGTTAAGCTGTCTTTGTAATGAACAACAGAATAAGTGATTCAATTAAAAATGAACCAAACTGATTTAACGCATAGTTCATCTTCAAGGAATACCTAATTGCACATCGAAATGAAAAAGATGATTGATCGTGATGCTCCAATGAGCTCAGCGGATAAATGAAGTCTTTACGGAGTGTTGATGTCAGACGAAAGACACTATGTTGATTTGTTTATTCCGTTGACTGCATAAACATATGATGTTTCATGTGATAGTTATTGGTATGGTGATGACGTCTATGAAAATAGTAAAATATTTCTCACGCATAAAACAGTCTGTGTAAGTAGAATGCTAATAGTGAAAACATTTATTTGATTTGACTATCTAGATTGTTTTCTTAAGTATGATATCCTTGACGGTCATATATATTTAAAATATTTGCAAACAATGAAAGCTTGATGATTTCTAATAGCATTATCGAATACTAGATTCTATCACACAAATGGAAACATTTTATGTTAAAATCGATTAACCTAAAATTTGCTTTAGCTCTACCGCAAACAAGACAGACTTCGAATGCATATCTATTATGCCTAGAAGACAGAATGTGATTAAAGTAGTTGAACAGCATCACTTCACACTCAAACAGACAGTGTGTCAGTTTGACGAGAAAGCTATTTGTAGAATTCAATTGAACGTAGACTGAGTACGGTTCGATGATGTGTTACACTTCCTTTTAAATGTGTATCACTCTCTGGATGGACATATTGGTTATGTTGAATGCTTGTAGATGATGTAGAAGTTCATCCAGTTAGATTTCCATAGAAATTGCAAATGTCAATTCATCAGTCACAGTATGTTTTCTTTCAATATTACTGTAACTGTGGATTAAAAACACTTGTATTGCCGTTTATATTGACATTGCCAGGCACTGTATAGTTGATATGTGATTTTTTCAATTTTAAAAATTTTTTCCTATTATTCTTCATCATCTCATTACTGTTCATCAATCTGATGCACTGAAATATTTTATAATCCATTTGTATATTGATGATGTAATATTAGTAAGTATTAAGTGATCATAAGGCGACATTACGTTGCTTGAAGTCATTTTTCCTTGGAGTGTTCCACTAATTTTATGTGAAACACAACCGTTTCCTGACACAATTGTTCATGATTCCTAACTTGGTAACCAACAGAGTTGACCAGGCAGTTTATTAGTTGATTAGCTCACCAAGTGTCATTTATTTGCTCCAGATGATGTGCAGAAATAGTCCTTTGCTGTAAAATTAAAATAAAAGCAATGACACATGTGAAATAGGTCTTCTGATCGCTTTACAGAATGTGATTTTCCTCCCGATTACGAAGATTAAGGTCGTGAAACGAATTTCAAAAGTCACACATTGATCTACAAATCAGTCCGTATGTAGAATTTGTATAGTATTTTTCTGAAAATGTATTCTCTGTTTAGCAGTTGATAATTCTGATTGTTAATGGATGTTTGATGTGTTTTCGAAACCCAGTGCTAACTAGCTATCCATTTAGAATAGTCATCAAATTATTCGGAATTCATGTTATGAGGTCAATTATTTTGTTATGAACGGACAAGGCCGTTCCAAGCAAAAGGGTGGTGTAAGATAAGACAACCTATTTTCCTGTGTTCTCGTAGTCGAAAAGATAAAAACGAACTGGAAATACAACATGCATGCAACTATGGTTTTTGTGACAGAGATCAAACGGAATTCCGACTGAAGAGGAAACTAAGAAAACACATTGTTGATTTCAATTACCCCATCACATGACAATCCATGAACTGGATTTTTGAAGGTGGGGTAAAAAGAGGAAGATAAATGAACAGGTTTTGCCGGTAATGTGAAACTGATATCAGAAAAATAAATGGTGATCAAAAACGCTGCAAAGGAGAACCTCTGACAGAGTTCGTTAACATTTCCTGTTTTGGAGATTCCCATGTTCCTATGAATAAATTAATAAGCATGACAAAACTATACGTAATCCTATTGTATCAAAGTGAGTGATGAGCAGTGAGCCAGCTCTTGATTCCATCTATAGCCGATTCGATCAATAATCCATCAAAATCATGATCGACATCTCGAAAATGATGCGCCGATTCAGTGCATTGGATAATCACATTATGATAACCCACAGTCATATGACTAAGCGTACAAACACCATGATCAAACAAAAAATTGAAACAGTTTACAACTATGAGCGTCTATCATATTTACACATTTCCAACTTTTATAAACGGTAGTAGTTTTTGTTAACTTTGTTCATTGATAGGAAACGCAAAATCCTCTAACAACTCAAAATATCAATGTGAATTTCGAATGAATAATAAGCAGACTTTGAAATATGACTTGACTTATCAATGGTAAAACACTTGAAAATTTGTGAAGACTGAAAACAAAAACAAAAAAATAACAATCATGACGATTTCGTTGTGTTTGTTTTTATTTGAGATCAAAGACTATTTTGCATGTAAGAAATATATGAGCAACAATACGATGAAAATTCATTCATCTCTGTAGTTTAGTTTGAAGTAATAAAAAAAGCAAGTTTACACATGGAAAATTATATACAAATAACTTATTCTGTCATCCGGACAAGCCAATTTATTCATGTTTCTTGAGTTAAATTTTAACAGAGCCAACTATTTACTCATCAAACCTGACTGTTTTACATCTATCGTTGTCATACTGATCGTTTATAATATTGTCTGTGGTGCTTTATTTTATGGTCTGAATAGTGCTTCAAATAAAATATCCAACAGAAATAATACTGATATCTGTCAATATTGCTTATTGCCTCATACAATGTCTACTCGAATTTTTTGCAAATTGATTTATGTCATTCATCAAAGGCGAAAATTTTATTATTCAATTTTTTTTCAACATCTAATGGATTCTCCGACGTCCACCAAGTTAATCAAGTATACAATAAATCAATGATGTGAATTGCAGTGAAGGGATCACTTTTCAACGAGTTTATTACAAAGCTTTACAATCTTTCTATCACGTCATTTTGGTCATTCGTGTTCACATCGGTATATGGAATTAGTATTTTAGCAGGAAATGTTGTTTTTTCATATAAAGACGATTGTACAGTTTCATACAATTAATCTTTTTCTAAATACAATCTGAAATATAAGTATTTGTCCTCATTTATCTGCGTTTGTTTATACTCGACAACTCGCAAATCACTGATCGGTTTAGAAGTTTATAAAACTTTTACAATGTACAGCCACTTGCCAAAAATAAGTTTTTTCAGTTTTTTTCATTCTGCTCTTTTCATCGTATTACGTAGCAGCAGTACTTGAATCAATAGGGTACAATATTAACGCAGAAAACGCCAGATCCACACGTACGACAAGAACAACTCCAACAAAGCCAATTACATTTGATAGAAAAATGCCAGGGAATCTCATGCAGATGTGGAGGCACGGATTGACAAAGCTAGTACAACATTCTATTAGTTACAAAATATATTCAACTCTAAAGAACTATTAACCAATACGTAATTCCGAATCATCATTACGAACAACGAGGCACTTAGTTATACTGTACGGAGCTGAAAGTTCGAGAACTAACACTACCGTTATCAAAAACATAAAGCATAAAAACTAATTTGTTGACAATATGCTGAATCGCTACCACACCTACCACTGAAAAGCTCAAAAAGCAAAATCGAATGAATGTACAAGAACAAGACAGAGTTTCACAAATATCGTCAATATGTGCCATCTGACTCAAAACCAAGCACGAAATTGAATGGTTAAGCCAACAGACGAACGTTTATCCTGCGAAATGAATTTTCTGTAGCTCAATATATAAACCGATAAACGAAGATCTATTTAACAGAACATCTATTATAAATGACAAAGCAGTTTACAAAAATCCTTAAACTATTTCCCGTGAATATATGCGAATATCCGTTAACTAATTAGAACACTCAAACGAAAAGCATATAGCAACCATGTTCAGTCATTGTCTCATTCAGTTTACTGATTTTTTGAATGACAATCGATTAGTGTATTTTAAGACAATTGTAAATTGATAACAGGTTTAAAATATTCATAAATAAACAGGAATGAAGTGTTCCTCATTGCGGTGTCTGATCACATCATATATTGTGAATATAATCATCTTTGATTATGAAAACGTAAATGATTACTTTATTATCAATGCATTGTTAATCGACATTAGCAGATATAAGGGTAACAACTTAGTAGTTTACCAACATTCTTACATAACAAAAGAACAGAAATTGTCTTGTATTTTAAGTTGTCAAATATTGACTGATGATAGTTTGTATAACAGAGCATCGCATAAATTGAGTGATTCAGTTAAGGAGACGAATTGAGCGATATCATCATTCAATTTCTCTCTTTCAAACATTGAGCTTTTCATCTCTTGATGTTTGTTTCGAAATGTTCCGTGACGAATGTTTGTGAATGTCGAAAATAGAAAGCACCAACTCTTCAAAGTTTTAATTTCTACAGAAAGCTATATTTGAGTGCTTAATCATCTATGTACTTTTATTTGTATATACAGTTAATTATTTATTCAGAACCTACGATCAACATTAGGCAAAACCAACAAACAATGGTTGCAACTAATAAACTATTCTAAAATAAAGGAAAAATATTCACCTCATTTTAATCTTTTTCCACATGATTATCAGTGAATAAATAGTATTAATCTACTAATTAACTCTACCGTTTTTACGTTATATGTAGCTGACTGACTGACTTCACAGCGAAACCCTTAAACCGATTGCAGACGTTTAACAGTCTCAATCCATGTGTAAAGAAAACTGGTTTCATTTTGCAATTATGACGTGTTAAATACATCATGGTAGAAAAAGCTATTGAATTACCGAAGGGTGAGGAACGATGTAAATAGGCGTTCATGCCTAAGACAACAAAGATTTATTTGGAATATTCGTCGATGAAGCATGGATTGCGAAATATAAATACATTCGCAATTAATACTTCATCGACGAATATACCAAATAAATCTTTGTTGTCTAAAGCATGAACGTCTCTTCACAACTGAACAAATGATCATAGAATAATCTTCAGTGTCCTCTATTCGATCGAAATGGATACAAGCACGTTACAATAATCCTTATGTAAGTCAATCATAATGACAAAAGCAGAATATTCTTCCGAAATATTCGCTCATCCAGTACAAGTGGCCGCGTTATGTGAGGTTTATCACCTAAACGCTGTGAAGAATTCTAACTTCGGTAAATCAACAACAACGACTATTGGTAATTTCTGCGACTCGAATCACTAAATGATGACTTGTTTATCATTGAACACAAGTTCAGTGATCGACAAAGTTTGTAGATGATTATACAAATTCAAATGACAGAAATCCGATTTGTTTAGTTGTCCTCTGTTTACAACCAATTCCACATCTTATAAATGTTTGTAACAACAAACATAAATGAGGGTAAAATATACCGGTGTTATGCGTATCCCTATCTACATACTTCTGAATTTTTCATGACATTGACTGATATCACTTGTTGTCACAGATGATTTTCATCACATAACGAGAATTTCTAATAACGCAAGATCCATGTGAACCATTGGTGCTCTGGGTTATATACGTAGACACGTTTAAGAAATCCGTGAAACTATAGAAACTTGATGTCTAAACATAATGTTATCTTAAAATACAACATCGAAAATACTCGATTTAATTCAACATTCAAGGTTTATTTAATCTTCATTGCCAATATCATAAAAACACATTATTTTCATTATTCAAAAAACAAAATTAAAAACTAAATTCAATCGATAGTTAAATAAAAATATCATGAATACCTTTTTAAACAATATTCAACTGACAGTGATCACAATGAAGTTATTGTTCTTTGTGGATGTGGTATGTAGTTTTCAGTTATTAATAATAATAATAATATTCTAAAATAACAGTTCGTTACATGATGCATACCAGTTTACAGGCAAGATAAAGTTGTTAAAAATTATACGATACACGCTGTAGTAATTTACTCAGCCGGGTTGATAACTTAAAAGATATGAATATATATAGTTTTGGTCAGTATCACCGTTGGCGCGCTTCATGAAAGTCGGGTTACGAATGTGCAACTGATGGTCAATGAAAGGTCCATTGAAGGTACGAACTTCTAGAAATTGCAACCTTATGTCTCTTTGGAATATCCAAGGCTTGAAGGATGGTGCAAGATGAAGTCACCAGTTCCATATCACAAGGGGGGTGGAAGAAGGAGCAAGTAGAAGCAAGGGCGAGAGGCAGAATAGCCGATATTCATGGAGGTATGTTTAAGGTATGATTACTCAGTCTAATTTTCTTTTATTAAGGTATATGTTAAGAAAGAGCATTTTAATGGGTTCAAGAAAATAAGTGTTAACAAGATATGAGTGGACATACAACTGACAAATGGAGGGAATTCAGAAAAAAGCTGAAAGTATGAGATTATGTGTGGTCATAAAATATAGTGCTAAAAAGGGTTATTGTAATATACAATTGACTATCTTCCTTTTTTTATCGAAACAGTTGGAGCGCTTTTCATCTTTTTTCCTATAATTAATTTTTTTAATTTTTTTATTTTTATGTATCACAGGGTCTTGAGTAGGCTTCGTATATTAGCGAATTTTCTAGTTCGCTTGTAATAGGATTACTGGGTAGGAAGTGAAACCTATTCAACGTTCGCAACACGATTTAATGAGATATTTTGCATGATAAATCAGCATTAAAACCCTAAGTTCGTGACATCCCACTAAACCATAAGGAGCCGTAATTAAAGAAAATGTTCTGCCCTGCAAAAATGGATGGACTGAAGTTATCTCCACACCCTCATGTTTGCTGGTCAGTAACGCCAACCACCCTCCTTTTGTGATGTTAACTCCTTTACGTTTGTGGTAAGTATGAATACTGCTTTAATCAAAGCCCAGCATTATGTGATGCATATGTATTTGTTGCCTCTCCGCAACAGAATGTATGTATAAAGCTGAATTTGTCAACTGAAATGACAAACGACTTGGATGTAAATAGAAGCATCATGACTGATTATTGTTGACATATCATCAAATGCCAATTTTATCTTCGTTTAACTATCTAAAATGAAAATTCATGAACAACTCACCTTTGAAAATTTACTATACACAATCATCACTTCCGAATTTGACTGAAATTTATGAGAATTCACAAGACAGAATGAAACCTTAAATTTTCATTCACATGCCTATTCCTTTTTTTGCATTGTATTTCAACAGTTATGGATTTATAGACAGAACTTGAATCTCATCTGACTAGTTTGCTGTGTCAACATTACGAGATTACTAACCAAGATCGACAGTTGATGAAAACTGATTTTATTAGATTCACGTTAGCTGCTCTCTGAATAAATTGGCACAAAGTCATTAAGGTTATCACACTCAATACATCAAACATAATTAGCAATGAATAAGGCATTTATCCATATAAATAATTTTCAACAGAAGTATTATATTTATTACGTTGAGCTATCTGTTTTATATTGACATATTTTTCCTTATTTGTTCGCGGTTATGAATTCATTGTCAAACAGTGAACTTTTAAGGAAAACACTTTGCTAGTTATCACGATGTAAGCACTAGGAACGAGTAGTTCTACTTCTTCCAATACTCTTGCAATGAATTAGTCTTCGTGTTATAATGAAGAATGGTCTGTAGTTAATGGTCTCACATATTGATTCGGAATAACAAATTTTTAACATAGTCACGAACAACACATAAACATGCTGTTGTAATTTTATAACCTTTATGCTAATGGATGTTTCCTAATGAAAGCGATGTCATGTTTCGCGGTACAAAATTTACCAACAATTATTCTTTATATTTTTACGTGCTAATGATATCGAGGACAACTTTCCATCCGGTATTTTCTATGCTGAAGCTACATGCTTTAGGCATTTTTCGACATTTACACTGATGATATGCTGATTCATCCATATTACCTACCATTCATTATTGTTCTCCATTATGCTTCCCGTTGATATTTTAAAGAAGATTTTCTTCTTTAGTCAAGAGTGCTGAAGTCAGTGATTAAAATGTATGGTGAAGATCATCAAAATCATTTCTGCTGAGACTTTCTAAATTATAGTCAGCCTATAACATCGATCGAAATCGTCGTGATGGCTACTTTTAATATGACTTGTCAATAAATATAAACTTAAGCTTAATTCATGTCATTTGATAGCAATTAACAAACATGGAATGATTCTTATTTATAGTAAAAATGGCCTAGTGTTAATACACAAATTTATAACGAATCATCTTTATTAACTTATGAGTGTTTGCTCTGTTCATTAAACTTTGATTGAGTTCGTGCAAAACAGTGGACTGTGTTTCAGTTAGAACTAAAGCAATATGTTTTAACTGTTAGTTAATTTTAATCGAATGAGTCATAACACCTCAAAGTGAAGATAATTTTGTCGCTCTGATGTGCTGGTTGGTTTTGCTTGAATACACTCTACAGACTACTGACATCAGTCGAGACACCATCAAAACATTTTTGATGTCCGTATAGTTCTTTTTTTTATTAGTATGGTAAGTTTCCAAGGTGGAAAACGACATATATTCTACTTTATGAATACATATATACAAATGGAATGTGATTGTTGAAGTAAGTCGCTAAGGAAACACTAATAGTACATTTCATGTAAAAACGCTGCCCTCAGAGACCTGTAGCTGTAATCTGGAGAAAAGCGATGTATTCGATATCGTGTCTATGAACCTCACATTTTTAGACGTTGTCACTGAACAAATCACTTTTCCTTCGTGTATACAGGCTGAACAATTCTATATGAGAATTCCGTATATCAACATTTTGAAGTTCTCTCCTACTGACAACTTGTCTTATTTGATTATCTATGTGCTTGTTTACTCACAAATACTGTAAACCAACTTGATTTATCTTCACCTGATGGTTAGAAGCTAAGACATCTCACTTAGTTGAATTGATGGTTTATATGACATGGTACCGAAGAAATCACTGTAAATGATTTCGTTCTAAAAATTAATAAGAAAATTTCAACTTATCAACGTACAAATTAATGCGAAAGTACTTATGAGTGATATTAAAAAATGATACAAATCTGGAAGAAATCTATGTAACTTATTAAAACAAGTGAGATTGCTTGATTGATGACCAACCTGTTTCATGATTTCATTAACTAATTCAACAATTTCTAATAACAAAGTCGATATTATCTGATGAATGTATTGTTACTTATCATGCAGTATTTGATAACGATGAAAACGTCATCGAATCAATTCACTGAATAACACTTATTCATATGCTTAATATCAAATGTGATCGAACAGTTTGATTTCTATGATGGAGGAAATCAGTAACTTGTGTAGGTCAAGTTAATTGAATTTAACAACTGGACATGAAAGACAAGCAGCAGTCAAGTATTGCTTTATGCATCAAGTAGTATTTCAAATAATAAGGTTCACTCTGTCGATTACAAAAGCAAAACAGTTTTCATCTCGAATAAGACATGACGTGAATACCACCAGATATGAATGTTCCATACTGAAGAATAGTTTTCTACTCAATGAACCTTTTTCTTGTCATTTATGTTAAGCATCATTTGTGTTCATCACATGTGAGTAACACTCGAATCGATTTAAACATTAGGACGTTTGTATACTGAGGTCTTCATTGTTTTTATTATTATTATTATTATTATTCACAAACATCTTATAAGTACATCAGTGTTGTGAAGAAACCATTTCGGGTTTATTCAAAAAATGCAATAATACACAATTTTCAATAATGTTAGCATTATACTTGCCATATTTAAAAAAATATAAAATAAAATATAAAAAAAAATTTAGAATAATAATAGCAGAATATTAATAATAATAAATCGGATCTGTGTAATTAAAAAGAATATTGAATTGAGTTTAAAGAAGGAAATGGAGAAAAAAGGGAATAGAAATAAAGGAGACGTGAAAAACGCAAACAGTCTAATAGGCGTGTTTATAAACACAGAACAGGAATAAATGACTATGTGTTTATCGATAAATTAGTAACAAAAAATAATTTATCATAGTAGTAAGATATGACACTAGAATAAATATTTGTGCAGTTATAGTTTGGAGTGATGCTATGAAAGTCACAATTAAGTGAAAAGGATAATAAAATATCACTTTCGTGCCTATAGGTAACCCTCGTACTATTGATAGAAGAAACCAGAGAAGTAGTGAGTAGGTCTTTATTTCGTTCTTCGCGCAGTCACAGTGGAGCGTGGGATTATCCGTTCAGACAAACAAATGCTTTCAACATTCAATATAATATAATAAGGAAGATAACGCCTATACAAAATAAGGAAGTGAATGAATACTTGAACAATACTGTTTTGGCATATGCTTGGTTGTTTAGGGTCAACTCTTAACCAACCAACCTATGCTGTTACATTAGCTTCCCCCTAGATTCGACTTCCGCAGGAACGTCGGTTCGATTAACCTATCTATCAAAAACACTTACTTCTATTTCTCATCCCAAGGGAAAATTATCAACTCGCTCAATGTTTGACTTACAATCAATGGCAACTAACGCTGTCAGCTGTCAACGGTAGTCCATGGATGTCTCTTCATTTACTAGCTTGTCATCTTATTTTGTAGCATGTGACTTCTTCTACAACTATAGCTGACGGTTTGCTGCGTGCTTTCATGAGAAAGTGTTGGACTGTGGAATAAGAATATCTGAGGAAGTGCCGCGAGCGGGCTACCCAACACCATGTTGGTCAGGTACGATTTTTCCATGCTCAGACCGGCTATCAGGTGTTTACTCACCTGCCTCTTGAGTCGCCCTCAAGTAAAAAGTAAAGAAGAATCTACTTCAAATGTAATGGTGAAAACCAATCAAACCTAAAGAACTGCTCCACTGCCTGCATCAAAATAATAACATACAAAATGGAAATACATAAATATAATTGATAATTGTTCGGTTCCACGTAAGTGATTGGCCTCCAGAACGGATTGGTATTCTGGAAGAAAATAGACATAGTGTAGCTATCTTGTGTACGGAAACGTATGAAAACAAAAAAATCCTTTTTTATAATGTATATATGTAAAAGTGTAAACTTGCTAGAAGTTGGACTCATTATCAAACCCGTTCAAATGTGTGACCTTGGGAATGTGACAACCGCCTTTTATAACCAGGTACGTAACCAAGGGTGCATAATTTTACTCCATAAAACGGAAGAGAATATACGGTTAAAGAGGGGAGATAATTGTGTAGAGTATGAGGATCAAGTACAGTTGTGTCAAATAATCTTTTCTGGTTTGATTTAAATATGTATGATATACTGAGGCAATATTTCGTCAATTCATCAAAGTAACGAATTTGTCTGCACCTTAGAAGTGTGTAAGTCCTATTACTCATTAGTATTATGAATGATTAATCGGTAAAAGGAAAGATTGCAGTCACCCCCTCGTGGTATGATGTTGCTTAATGGCTAGGTACGCGGTCTAGCATTCAGGAGGGCAGAGGTTGGAGTGCGTGTTGGTCATGCGGTTTTGTTCACCGAAACCCCCTTCAATACGATGTTTGTTGCCCATAGGCTGCTCAGATACGAGAGGAAGATAACAGGAGGACTGATTGATATGTCAAAATGCCATATTGGAACAGTACAAGTTCTTTGTTTGGATTACTAATAAAACTATAGAAAAAAAATCTACAAGTTTTGTAATTTCCATTTCACGTTATATATATATATAAGTTACTGACATAACACGTCTTTTTTATAACGCTAGTGTTAAGTTCCAGGGTTTTGTCAGGACCACTAATAATAATTATTTTAACGTTAACATAGCTGTGATAGTCATGTCGTTAGTTCAATGTTATGATTAATTAATAGTTCCTTTATAAGTTGTGTTTAAAATTAGGTATGTGGAATCAATGCGGCTAACATAGTAACCTTACAGTAACGCACTGTACTATATCTCCACGGTTATTGATTCTTAAATGTCAGAATTTTAAAAAAAAAATCTCAATATTGCCAATAAAGATGGGTTATATGATCACACTAAAAAGCATGCTGCAGGAAAACTGGTTATGTCATTACATAAGTTTCCTAAACATAAAAAAATGATGAGAACTTTAATAAGTACTTGGCCGTGGTTTAATCCAAAATGTTTTGTCTAGAGAACCACTTATTAATAGTAGTATTAATCGTATCAAGCTACTAAACATATCTTCGACCGAAAACTTTTAGAAGTAGTTCATATTGTATATATGTATTGCCAGTCTACGTGAAAAATGTATAAAGATATATAAAGAGTACAGCCAACATAGTTAATTAACCAGAAAAAGAAATTATAAAACTCGCCTGGGTTGTCTACTCACTACTTCTCTGGTTTCTTCTATCAATAGTTCGAGGGTTAACTATAGGCACGAAACTTAAGATAATAAAAAATTAAACTATTTATATACCCAAATTAGTTTACGGATTATCAGGTCTACTTTTACGATTGAGTAAAAAAAAATAATATTAATAACAAAAATGAGGTTAATTTGTGTTTAAAAAGGGCTCACCAGTTTCGTGCCTATAGGTAACCCTCGTACTATTGATAGAAGAAACCAGAGAAGTAGTGAGTAGGTCTTTATTTCGTTCTTCGCGCAGTCACAGTGGAGCGTGGGATTATCCGTTCAGACAAACAAATGCTTTCAACATTCAATATAATATAATAAGGAATATAACGCCTATACAAAATAAGGAAGTGAATGAATACTTGAACAATACTGTTTTGGCATATGCTTGGTTGTTTAGGGTCAACTCTTAACCAACCAACCTATGCTGTTACATCACTATGTATGAGTCATATATGCATAGTGAAGATAAAAGGAATCAGGGAAGTTAATTTAAATTTAACACAAGTTATTGTCCTAATTACAAACTTCTTAATCTTAACAATAAGATTTATTAAGAAGGGAAGAAGAGAGATAAATGAAGTGTAAACCTAGTGAAAAGGTTCAGCCATGATAAGAATAATAATTGTGTAATGAATGTCAACCTCAGAAGGAAACCAGCTGCTGGTATAATAGATTTAAACATAAAATTGTAGATTTGTCAAGAAGTAACTGAATAATCTATAAGGTCCTACGTGTAGTTCACATCATTGTGTAGTCCAACCCATCGAATCTTAACAACCTCCAACATATGACGGAGAACAAAACTCAGCTAGAGATAAATTAATGTGTTTACTATGAATTATAGCTTATGTTTTAACACTTAAGATTAACCACCGATCACTTCCAATTAGCCTAATTAACCTAACTCCTTTATATTGCATTCTCCATTGTTCAGTTTTTCCTCCGCGTTAAATGTTGTACATATATTTTCTCAGTTGTTTCGTGTTCAGTTTTGAGGATTTCGTGTTTATGGCCAAATGCCACCACACTATTCACTCACCAGAATCAACGTGATGTTAGTTCAATACTCCTGAGTCGGCTTCTGAAGTACGACAGAGACTCTAGAGGCCTCAAAGAACCGAAGAGTTCCGACCAATCAGAACATGATGTAGAATTCTAGAATATAAGTGTGGCATGCTACTCCTGTTCAGTAAAATAACATGTCTCTTAACGTTATCACGTACGAGTATGTGTTTTTACACGTTCCAGTTCCTGAAGTACTTACCGCCGATATTCGCAAATCACGAACCCAAGTAGGCAAGTGAACCAAAACTCAAAATAATTTACCAAGTTTATTCGAAATTCACCAATGTCCGACCAAAAGTCGCTCGAACAAGAATAATTATAACAATTAAAAAAACAAACCTTAAATGATGTAGGTTCTAGGAGCAAAAACACCCAAATAGCAAACCAAAAACAAAGAGCATCAAAATGTCTGAAAACAGTGATGTTAACAAACACGTTCAACAGTTCAATAAAACAATTACATCCCAAAACACAGTGAATTAATAATATTTAAAATAAAGGTTTTTATCAGCCTAATGTCTTCAGTTTTCTCGCATGACTCTCGAAGAAAATAACATTGGTCCTTTTCGCAGGAAAATAAATAGGTAACAATAATTCAAATATATGCATCACAAACAATCAACAACAAGCATTCAATATACCAAACTCGTGATTACTAGGACTCACATTAGTACGCCTAGGAACACGAGAAGCTACCATTCATCTACAGCTTCAAGAAGACACAGTTTTCTAATATCTCCCGATAGAATCTTTTTTTCTTCTCTTCAGTTCTACCTGCCTCACCTATCTATCCTTACTTGGTAACACTCTCAATACTAGACTTAAGGGCCTTTTTTTCGGAGAATTCAGAACATATCATTAATAAGTTACCTTCCCGTTTGTTCCTCTCTAGTTGTGTCCACTTGTATCTACGCTTCAACAGCAAAACCTATTCCTTAAACCAACGTCTCCAAATTACTTGTGTCAAGTAATTCGCTTGCTTTTATCTCTTAGAATACCTTTCAACAGATAAAACGTTAGTGAATTTTGCGAGGTTCTTTCTCAGTAGTAATAGTTTTGCTGGTGTTATTGCATCGACGTCATTCGAGTCATCTGTAAGAGAAACCACAGATCGATTGTTAGTTTCAAGCTCAGTATCTATCATGAAAGTTTCAAGGCATTCATTTGTTAAAGATTGTTCGTTTAAAAGGGTACCCAATGCTCTACTTACAGAGAGAATCATGCGCTCCCATACTCCTCCCCAATGACTAGCAGCCAGAGGATTGAAATGCCACTCAATTACTTTTCTTGGCTAATCAGAGTTTATACGCACCTGCACCAAACCCTGAAGACACTTTCCAAGCTCACGTTCAGCCCCCACTAGATTTGATCCATCTTCATTGTATATCTCTTTTTGATAGCCTCTCCTGCTAAAAAAGCTCATCAAGGCCATGATAAATGAGTATGTGGTAAATCTATATGCATTTTACAAATGCACAGCTCTCAACCTTGAACAAGTGAATACACAACCATATCGCTTATCGGTACTTCTACCATGTTTAACCTTAATGTGTTCAAAATAATCTACAATAACTGATAAGAATGGATAGTCGCCATCTTCTAGTCAGCTCGGAGGTAGCGGCGCCATCAGTTCTTGAATGATGCGGGCGGTCCTCCGTTTACAATAAACACAATCCGTTAACACCCTCCTCATGGCCACATCACCCCCCAGCACCTCAATTTTTTTTCTCGAAATGTTGCCATTACCTATGTGGCCTCAACATGTCCTTCCAAAGTATGATAATACCGTAGAATAAAATTTGTAATTCTTTGCTTCGATGCTAATATTATAGGATGCTTCCTCAACTCGGGCCAGGAACTAATTTGTAGTCGGCCACGACTCATAATAATTCGTTTATCATCATTGGTTATTTTTTTCATTTTCACCTTTCTAATTGTATCAGACAACATTTCAATCTCTTTCTGAAATATTGTGCGTTGGACATATCGTATTGTATCTAAACAAGATAAATTTAGCTCATTAGCTCTGAGCATACCCATCTGTAGAGTCAGATCAGTTCTATCAGAACGCATTATCAATAAATATCGCTTAAATCGGGTCAACCATGCGACAGCCGTAAGTAATCCGGTTCAATCTGAATAATAACTCATAAGTAGATTGACAGTGGATTCCTCAACCATCACATGCGTGGACATTGCCTTCTTTAATTACAAGAGATTGGGTTCACGACCTTGTATGTCAGCAGCAGGCCAAAATTTCTTTGCTTTCTTCAAAAATGTGAACCCTCCTCCCATACGTTGACATCATCGATCTTACACTTGACTTCACTGGATGCAAGGTCTGCTATGTTCTCTTTAGAAGGTATGAACTTCCATTGGTCTACCTTCGTAAAATTATAAATAGACGAAATTCGATTTGCTATGACAGTTTTAAACTGGATTTTCTCATTTCAAATATGAAGCAACACAATCAATGAAACCTTTTAAAATTGAACTTCTGAAAACGTAATATATAATTCAGACTGCAGCTGGGATCCCATGCGAGCTGCTAAAACTGTTGCCGTATTTTCCAAGCGCGATACAGTTTGAACGTTCAAGAGGGCTAATGTTGCCTTAGCCGTAACAAGTCGAGAACATAGTTCAGTGTCAGAAATGATGGTATCGTTCTTTAGCCTACTGTGCCATAAAGGTTCTGAAGAGAGGTGCTTACATCTATCTGTGTAATCGAGATTCGAGTTACATCCTAATGGTTGACGTATGGAACGTCTTTGAACATCTCCCACTCTTATATTTGTCTGTGATGATAATATTAGAGTTAAGTAGTTGAGGTCTTTTTGTATCTGAGATACACTTTCGCTTAGTGTCTCAGGCTTATAGCTGTATACTATTTTGAGATCATCAGCATATAAGCATGGTTTCCCGAATTCTATGCTGTTACATATAACGTTTATATACATAAGCAACACAAGTGGACCTAATGGCCTTCCCTGGAAGGCTGCACTGGTGATTGGTCTAGGTGACGAGAGACAGTCGTTGACATACCTAGTCCATTGTTCAAGCTCGAGAAATTCAATAAATGATTCATAATATATCGGCACTTTGACTGAGAGCCAAGAAATTTTGAGCATGTTTAAGTCACCACAAATAAGCTTGCCTGTGAATGGAAGGGATGATATTAGTGAAAATACTTACGATTAAACTGCTATTTCATCTATTGATGCGTTAGGTTGACGATAAACGCAGCCGAGCAGTAAGGTAACGGAATTCTTTGACTTTAATACAATCCACACCGAATCCTCCAGCTTGTTTAGTTCAGGCATAAAGAGGCTATACAAACGCTGACTGCAAAAACTTCAAATGTCTAATAGCAGCGTTAATTTTCAGAAGCATCATCAATATTCATTGCTACCACCAAATCTTCCTTGGACGCTAGTATCCGATCTACAATTACTTCTTAACAATTATTCCCTCTATCCACCAAAATACTTTATCTTTGCTGGGATAGCTGAAAAATACGTACTATATATCTGGTGCAAGGCACTAAATATAATATACATTCGAAGGAGTGCAAAGTCAACACCACAAATACAAACGGGTAGAACGTATTGCGATCCTGTCGCATCTGGAGAGCAGAGCTAATGTCGTCTCCTCGCGAAAGAATAAGTAAGAATCCAGATCACAACATTCACTCCTTTGTGACGAGTGCCCTGTTGCTATGTGGTTTCTTTTTCTTCTCAGAGTCTTTCTCCAAGGACGCAGAGATGGAACGCACGACATCTGTTATAAACCATACTCGCGTTTTTGCTAAAGATCGTAATTCACAACAAGCGCTTTACGAGTCTACCTTATAAAAACTCAGAAGTTGCACTGCATAAATACTTAGCAAATCCTGGTCTGTAGTTCGATGGAAGTTGTCTTGATTGTGTTTTATGTATAGAAGTGAGGAATGCGTCGTTTCGGTCCATATGTAACACACCGTGATCAAATAATACATTGAATATCACACTTAGTGGGGCTGTGATATATTATGCAAAGTATAACAAAATTTCTTCTTATGTCTTAGTAAACGTCGAATATCTCGACCTATCCAGGGATGGCCGTGCTTCATCTCCTATTGGACTATCCAGGTCTGAGATACCCGATCGTATAACCACGTGAAATTAATTCATGCTTTATGTACTGATTTCCTTGTGTTACTTTACCAGCATTATCCACTCTTACGGATAAGTTAAAATGGGCCGGCGCAACTGCTTGACAGACTTTGCACAACCAACGTAATAATGGCTTGCAACATCATTTATATGCGGCTGGTTTAAGTTCGCTGTACATATCGTGATAACATATAATGCAGATATCACATGTCATCTTATCATCAACAGGTAAAAGCTTCTCGGCATGCCGCAAATAGGTTCCAATTGTGCCATAGATTTACTTTAATTTTCTGTATAAAAATTTGCTTGACGACAATGAAAAAAGACCTTAGCACTTAGGCATGCAAACAATATACATACTGAACAATGAAGAACAAATACCAGCAGCGTTAGTTATTGTATCCGTACACATAAAGCCGGATGACAAACGTTTCTTTAAAATTGCGTTACTATTTAAGATTACTTTAACCGAAATAAATTCAATTAAAGGTAGAACGATAGTCCTTATGAGTTGATTGACGACGACGAATGGTTAACGACATCACAGTAAAATACATCTCGTAAGTCTCCGAAACAAGTCAATTCTTCAAAATGCATTGTGTTCAACATACTTACTATTACTCTATAGTTTCTTTAGTTATTCTATAAGTCTGCAACAAGCTATTATATTCAGAATCATACTCCTGAAGTTTTATCGATGTGATCATTACGAAATCGAATATAAGTTCAAAAAAACGTCTAATCGGTATACGGATCGTACGTCTGTAAACGAAGAAGCACTGATTGTGGTTAAATAGATATGAAGATTTCGTTACATTTGTCTAATAATCTCTTGGATGTTTGACATTGTTAGTCAGTCAATACTCATTAAAATTGGTACAAATTCTTGACAATTCTCATCACCTGGCGAGAAATACTACACAGAATTTCAGATGTATAAAATAAAATATCCGATAGTTACACCCAGTTTTTCACACAAATGTTCAAGATATTTCAAAGTATTGTCAAGTGATTAGGGTAATGCGTCTAACACGTATTGACCTTTGATAAATTATTTACTGAATTTATTTCAATCACAGCTTCCACCCACTCTTATGCCCCTTCGTTTCCATATATGTAGCATGAGTTTCTAATGACAACCACTAGGAGAATTATCATGGCAATGGTACATGACGTCACATGAAAATTTATATCTAGTCGTTAACGTTTCAAGTCACTTTCATATTCGTCGATCCAAAAGAACATCACCAATCATAGCTTTTTGAAAACTGATATCATACTTTGAAAGTGCCCTGATAATCTTTATCTTATTGGTTGTCCATTGAAATTAATTAGCAAAGACATTCAAACAATATTTATAACGATGAAAAGGATGCTCGCCAGTTTCCAGTGAGTAACATATTCATTTTCACATAGTTTGAAGTCGGAGTTGACAAGATTTTGATTTCGTGAGGCAGTTACACCCCACGGATACGACCTGTCTCTGTTAGCAGGTTTTTCACATTAAGGAGATTTCCGTCCTACAAGAATGCTCACACACTCTGTTATCATTGTGCGTAATTGTATAGCCGAGTCATATCACGTTCCAGATTACTTACATATTTTCGTCTGTAAAGTTACTCAGTTCTGTCAACCCGAAAGAAGCATTAATTTAACTGTTTGGATTCCTTTAACCTAGATAATTATTTTTCAGAACAGAACGAATTTATGACAATCTCTTATTATTATTTTTTGTTTGTAATTCCACGTACACATAATTTAGTTTGATCTGTTTCACTTCAAGTGATTGACTATAATGTAGTTCATTTTGAAACGGTTTGCTTTCATTGTTATCCTACTGTTAGATTAAGTTCGTAAACCAGTCCATCTTTTTAGATAGTGGTCTATATTTATATTGTTTTTATTTTAGTGGTAATCTCCCTGAAACATTTAATGCAATCTATAAAACAGGCCAGGATAGCTGTCCATAGTGATATCTCGGAAACTGCAAAGTTTGTAAATCATCACGGACTTTCTCAAATCGATGACCTTCCGATGAGACGTATATATGCTGTTGTTGATGTAACCTGTGAAATTTTGAAAGTCCAATGAGTTTTTGATTCATCAGGATACTTAATTAATAATCCTACTTGTTCCTGTGTTTTTGGGAGATGAAAGTTAGATAGGATAAAGTAACTAGTTGATTTCAATTTGACATTTTATACTACTAAAACTAAGAGGTGGGTAGTCATATAGAAACTGAAACATTTTGATAAACTGTCATTTAATAAATTATATGTTCAAGGTGGGATGCAAAGTTATTCATGTGAAAACTTTATGCCAATAATTGGCTAACTTGCTATAATAATCTGAATCTCAATAACAACAACATAGATTGAAACTGGTGGTCATTCTAGGGCTGTCATCAGCCGAAGCTCATTGCGCAGCATTTTCGTTTACGCTGTCACATGGATAACCCAACAAGCACTCGACATAAGAACGTTCATGAACAGCATTGTAGATGACTAGGTTTACGTCAAACGGTTTGCATTGTTAGCGCATGTCAAATATCAGTGAAGCGTTTGTGTGACCGCCTACGTCCGATTTGCCTACTTAACATGGTGACTTCATCTACGCTAACTAGTTTAATGACTTAGAAATGACCAGGAAGCCTCAGTGAACAAATGTGTCTTAAGTAGTTTGTACTACGTTCTGATGGTACTCTATGAAGCCTTGTTGGTGCAACCTGATTGAGATGCATGCTATAATCTTAAACAGTGGTTCGAGACATTGGATGATATGGCTCAAAACCGGACATAATAACACAGACGTACTCATACTTTGCATCACCCAAGATTTTGAGTTTTAGAAATCATCGTATACTTTTCTATTTTATGTAACATATTGTTTATGCGTAATGTTTTCCACTAACATTGACATTGCTGAAACGTTTGTTGTTATAAACATTTGCTTTGACTACTTCACCTCGTTTAATCAAAAAATGCATGACTTATAACACATTGGTGGAAATGTTATTGATAATTTGTCCTTTCGCAATAGTCCATCGTTTCACATTCCATTCTTTAGTTAGAGTTTGAAACCGTTTATTGTACATTTTGAACGTCACATGTATTCACACAGTACACGTGTAATCTTAAAATTCAACAGCATTCTGAAATGTACCTTTCTTTTCTTTCGTTTAGGACTTAATAAATTAATTTTAAAAACACGTGTAGCAGATTTTACTTGTTTTCCTCTAATTCAATCTAGTATGTTTATTTTTATTTGTATGTTTATGCTGGTTATCCATATACATACAAAGAAACGTACACAGTTTGTTCCAAGTAATTTTTGATTCTTCATCTACGCTTTACTGTTGAAACCTTTTTGATTAAATTATCACGTTCTTCATCCTTATCACTACTAGTACACTTGACATCCTGCTGCCGATTAGTACATTATACGGTTTGTTACGTTATTTATTTGATGTTTATCAATTAGATGTTCCTCTTGCATGAGTGAGGTTAGTTTGTATGAATTGAATAACGCTATAGCTAAGAATAATATAACATTAATTATTTTAAGGCTTGTAGTGACGCTCACTCTACAGAAAAAAATTCATTAATTTTTTCACAAGATTTCTACACCATGGTATTCTCAATATTTCGATTCACAGTATCGGAAAGCGTAATGCCTGATTTAAGATACTTTATGACTGATTTTGCAGTTATCTGTGGAAATTGAAATTAAAATGAAGTCGTTCGATAATTTCTAGATGTTTGACGGTTCACAGCTGAAATATTTTTGATGCGAAACCGAACAGCTTACTTATAGAAATATCAGTAGCTAGTGAACTGCCTACTCTGATGGACATATGCATTGTTTCGCTTACTAAGCTCATTAAATGCATGTTATTTATTTCATCTTACGTCGTTATTCTTAAATATTACACATGTATCTAAATAACTTTGAACGTGCAGTTTTACTTACTTGTATGCATTTAGTAGAACCGATACAATTTGAATTATTCCTATATCTAATTGATCCGTTTTTGACGTTCAATTCATTGATTAAGTGTTAAACTATATATATAACCAGACAAATAAAAACGTCAGAGCTGTGATGAGTAGGATAAGCAATGCACGCACATTCGCTCATCTAAAAACATTCCGGGAAGTTAAGCGAATATTTGGCAATGTCAATATGTGATTTAGGAAGAATGAATAGATTGGCTAGTCCTGAAGCCAGAATAGGACATCTGTGAATAATTGTGTATTACATTTCGTCTTAGAGAAGATATCATAAAACGCAGTGTATTTATATCTAACTATGACCAAAACGTAATTAATTTACAACTCTAATACTACTTAATATGATGTATACTTTAAATGAGTTGAAATGACAATTGTTTTGTTTTTGAATGAATACGCTGAATAGTTGTTCAATATTGATTGAATTTGAAATCGATATTACAAGTTTAAATTTCATTTTCTTTCTACTCCAAAATGAAACACAGTGATGAATTAATTTTCATCATATTCTAACTCATTCAATTGTGTGATGAGTAGAATGAGCAATGCTAGCACATCTGCACACTTTAACACAGTCAACGTGGATGAGTGAATAGATGGCCCTGTCAAAATCTTACTCAGGAAGGGTGGATAAATCGGCTTGCTCGGAAGTCAGAATAAGTTATTTGTATATAATTGTAAAAGTATAGACTTCGAATTCTTCTTACTACAAACTAATATGCAGTGATGAATGAATGTTCATCGTATTCTTACTCATTTATTTCTTACATTACCCAAAGCCTTTGGACTTCTAAATTAAAACCAAACACAACGAAATTCACAAAATTGTTATTGTTTGTTTTTGTTTTCCGTTTTCACAATGTTTCAAGAGTTTGATCATTGATAAGTCAAGTAACATTTCAAAGTCTACTTATTATCCATTCAAAAATTCATATTGATATTTTGTGTTGTTTAAGGGCTTTGTGTTTCGTATAACTGAAAAAAGTTAACAAAAACCATTACCAATTATAGAAGTTGTATATGTGTGAACATGATAGATGCCTTTTACTAAAAACTGTAACAACTTTTTGTTTAATCATGGTTTTGTGACGTTCAGACATATGACTGAGGGTTATCATATTCTGATGATTCAATGCACCGAACTGACATTTGAGTTTCGAGATCTTGATCATGATTCTATTGTATTGTTAAACATAGCAACTGTGCGGAGAGTAAAAAAGAGCAATGTCATTGCTCATAACTGACTTTTATACAAAGCGATTATGTAGAGCTCTCTCATGCCTATTACCTCAATAATAGGAGTATGGGATTCTCCAAAAAATAAGATCCCAGGTCAGGGATTGCCATTTGATAGAGTTTGATGATTTCTTTTAAGTATATCTTTTGCTTTTCCAACATCGTTTCTTAGTTTCCTGTTTAAATATTAGTTTATTTGTTTTGATCACATAACCCAGCACGATGTTGACGAGTTTCCCAGTCAAATCATGGCTTAGAAGATGCTTACATAAGCTTCTTCTATGCACACTACCAAATGCCTCATAGTGAAGGATTTTTTCAGTTTTTGACACTAGACTTTATCTTATTTGATTGTTTACAGTTTCCACCAAACTGCTTATTTAAAAATAGCTCAAGAAGCTCGACTAACAGTGACATGAAAACTGATATTCTCCTGGTTTACATACTTAATTTATAGTAAGAAGTAAAGTTCCGAAAATAAGTAGAAGCTGTGATGTTATTTGCGATATTTGTTTCTCAAAACTATCATGGAGTATGTTATCATCTGAGGGATTGAAAACAAGACAAGCCATCCAAGTTTAAATATGTTGTATTATGATAAATCATTTCAGAAGAGATTATGAAATTAAGATGATTCATTGAGATTGTTAGGCCCTGAACACTAGTAACCATGAACTTAAAGATGTATAGTTTTATATTCTGACCGAGGAGTTTTGATAGGCATTCAATAACCCACTCAACATTCCGTTCTCCACTGGAATCATTTTTGGCAATTTGGTTCACAGAAATGTATAACGGAATATCAATTTGTCATTGATCACACGTCGAGTAATAATTTACTATTTGTCGGTTGATTTTAGAAAAAATTCACACCTATTCAAACATCTAACACAAAAAACATTATATGTGTATATAGTCAACGGAATGAACAACTTAACAATGCGTCTATTTCAATTTAAAATATAATAAGCACTTATTTTCTGATGAGTGTGTTGTATCACGCAAGCAATTGGCTATCAGGATAAAGTAGCAAAGTAAATAACGCGATAGTGTTCAAAGCGAGTGATAATGGCTTCCAGTCTCAAAGTGAACATCAACCCTGGGATTCAGGTACATCCAGCGTCCATGGATTCTCTATGATAACTGAATAACGGTAAAAAATCGGACCGAAGATTGTGAATGTTCATTCACAATTACAGACCGACTTATAAACCTGAATGTTAAGAATTTTTTCGTCATGTGACATCCAGTTTCACATGACGTAAATGAGAAAAACAACACGTACAATTGTCCTTCCTTTAGTAGCTATTAAATAGCAGTTTAATAGCTTCTAGTAATGTCAGATAGGAACGTGGCACAGTATGTTAAGTGATGGTAAACAAAACTATCTGTCGGTCTGTTCGATTATGTGAGTGAAATGGTGGTTTCGAATAATGCGAAGGATTGAAAGAGTATGGGTTTGAAAAATACGCACATGTGTGGCAGACTGAATGTAGATAATAGTCACATACAGAATTCAGTCGTTAAATCCCGGCACAGGTTAGAGATAATGAAGATCGTCTGGTGAAACTGTGTTCAGAGAGTCGTTTGTCTTCAGCAAACACTGATTTTAAGCATGAAAACAGAAATCGTCTAACATAACGACTCACTGCATCAAACAAAGAATGGACTCAATTAGACCATTTTGTCATCAGTCATCATTGGAGAGGCTAAAGAGAAGACTGTTATTCGTTCTTGAATACATTTTTAGACTCCATCCATGCTCTGTTATGACCACGCATTTGCTTGTGCTGACCAAAATGTTGCATAGAAAGATATACGAACAGCTGTGGAAACAGCAGAATCATCTACTAGTGATTTAAACCGAAGTGTTACGACAAACCAATATACTTCTACTAAGTTAATTGCACTGATAGATTCTCGGAAACTCATCCCATCAGGCTCTGAACACGATGAAGAATAAAAACAAATCAGATCGTGGTAAACCAAAAATCTAAAAAACGACCTTGAGCATTGGTGTGCAACGAAGTCAAAAGAGATGGAAAAAACAAAGGCTTTAGGTAACACCGAAGTGCTTTTGAGATTAACAAACGAAACTGGAATTGAGAAGACAAATGTTAGTGAGATCAACTTGGAAAAAGACAACACTATCATCGGCTCCCAATTGAGACATTCTCAACAATAGGCCGAACATTTGAGAAAACACATCAGTTGTCCTTCTGCTATTCTACAATCATCCAACATTCCCAGACAGCCTGAGTGGAACGTTGAAGAAGGTTCTCCAACTGTACCTGAAATTTAAAGGTCTTCAGCTAATATGGAATGAGAAACAGCAAATGGTCCAAATGGATTAACTCCAGTGGTTTTCAAGTATGGTGGTCTAGTTTTTGTGATTAGGTTAACTAGTATCTTAGCTAAAGGATGTGAGTAGAATGTAATCTCATCTTACTAGACGCGATCGCCTTATGTCTCAATATATAAGAAATAGTCCAAATCAACCTGCAATTACCATGGTGAGCCCTCGAATGCCCTGGTATGGCCGAGAGCGGAATGTGTTCGCCCTCCCTCTCGAAATACTCTCACACGGCCACGCGTATAGAGCCGCTGCCAAGAACGTCCTACTCACTGCCTTCTTGCGGCGAAGATGTTGTTTACGCAAGTGAGAGAACGAAAACCGAATGTCCGGAGCTCTAACCGTGTTGGTGGATATAAAGAGTTCACCAAGGGGAGTTGGAAAACTCTGATTCTAAACCAATGGTGTATATGGTTTCTAGTATCCTGAGGGAACAAACGGCGTATGAACCAATTTTCGGTCACTGGCTATCATGAGACTGCATCTTCTTACGATGCTCCATTGCCTTGTGGGTTGGACCATGAGGCCAAAGGTTCGGGGTGTGGCCCCCTATGAAAACCGCCTGCTTCATTTTGGGCACTCAGGCAGTATCACAGCCCACAGACAATTATTGAACTGAACTGTCTATGATCATGGAAACTAATTCACTTGCTTCGAAAAACATTCAAAGTGTTAAGAAAGACCACCGGTGAACTCGAGGACCCTGTAAGAGGCTCGGAAGGAGCCAAGGACGTCTCATTCAATCACCTTTTGGAAGAATGTTCTAGGATTCCAACGTGTAGCTTCCAGATTGGATAATGCTAATAACCCCCTGTATGCGGGTTGCAAGACTGTAATGATTTTTTCGTTCTCACTAAATACTATAAATTCTCGACAGTTTTGTACTATGAATGACGCTGTTTGGAATAATATTCCTTTTGTTAGTCTTCTGTCTTCTTATTGCGACTTGAAAGGGTTTTGGCGTTCTAGTGCTCTCTTATACGCGGTATATTGAGAAAATCAACTTTCAAGATATAACACAAATTATTCAAATATTATTGCTATTATTATTATTATTATTATTATTATTATTATTATTATTATTATTTACTACATCATTATTCACCATCTTTTATTCCTACTCTGTCTATACTAATTATTTCGACTTAAATAGTAGCTCGTCTTTGGTGGAAATTCGACTGTATCTAAACGTTCTCGAGTCACTGTCCGGTTGAAAATTGTATGTTACCACCGAATATGAGTACTGAAGCAGTTTTTCTCAAACCATGTGCGCCATTCAAACTGGCTGCCTTCAACGTTCGCACACTTATGCAGATTTGTTAAAAGATAGATCTGGCCATGCCTTTGGAAAGTCTTCATATCGATGTTTGCTGTCTATCCGAGACTCGTATTGAAGACCCTAGTGAAGTATTACAAATTCGCTCTACATATGTCACTTCAAAAAGCTTGTTTCACATGCGCTTATCTGTGGCATCTTCGTCTGGTCTTGCTGACGTTGGTGTCACACTACGCGCTAGAGCTGAGGCAGCACTAGTCGATTGGATCCCCATTAACAGTCTGTTATGTGCTGCTAGATTAGAAAGTTCCATCAAAGTGAAAAGAAATCGGCGTGAAAAACGATGTCTTTTCGCCTATGCGCCGACAGATTGCAGCCCGGATGCAATCAAGGATGAGTTTTACCACCAGTAATCTGTTCTCCAGAAAGTGCGTTTGACAAATATTGTAGTACTAGCCGGAGATTCAAATGCTCAGGTCGGGTGTCTAGGCACAGAAAAAAGTCGTTTAGGTGGCCGATGAGGACTCGTTGGTCGCAGGTCAGATAACGTGGAACGTCTACTGCAACTGTGAATAGACCACAACCTGTTTCTGGTTAGCACTAACTTTCAGCACAGTCATCGCCGATGTGCCACCTGGCGTCCTCCCTCTGCATCCCAAGCCTGGACTCAGATTGATAACATCGCCATCAGCTACCGCTGGCGTGGTTGTGTAGAAGACTGGCGTTCCTTTTGGAGTACGTATCTGGACTCTGACCATGCCTTGGTCTGCGCCAATCTTGCCTTACTTTTCAGTGGCCAACGAATTGACCGCCACCAATGGATTGATGTTAGCAAGTTGGTTGCAATTTATGTTACGAGTAAATATCGAACCTAGCTAGCTGCTAAGCTAGCTACCATTCCACTGAAAAATATGGATGAACATTGGTTACAATTACATGACGCCATGAAAATGGCGGGAACAGTCAGTTGTGGGTTTGCGAAACGTCCCGCTTATAAGCACTGGGTTTCTTCAGGCTTCTGACAACTCATCGAAGCCCGTCGGTCTACTCCGGCTGGCCATGAGTTTAACCACAAATGAAGGTTGTTACGTAGTGAAATTGGGCAAACTTTGCGTAAGCACCGAGAAGCCTGATGGTTGGAGCGTGCTAATTAGCTGGAAGCAGCAGCTGCATCTGTTAATTACCGGAAGCTCTTCCAATTCACCCAAACCACTGACAACAAGAAGTTTGGTGTAAGCGAAACAATCTGTGAGGATGATGGGATGCCAATCAATAACATCCATCGACGTCTTGGACGATGGGCAGAATTTTCCGAAGGGCAGTTCAACTGGCCTTCTGCTCCGGCAACATCGGTCAGACTGTCCTGCCCTTCATGGCCGGTGACGACTGATCCCCTCAATGAGGAAGAAGTCCGAAAGGAACTCCAACTCTTGAAGCGCTACAAATCAGCTGGCCCAGATGACTTATTTTCGACTATTTTCAAAGATGGTGGTGATTTTCTTACTAAGGAATTGACGACGTTGTTTACAAAGGTGTGGGAGCTAGAGAGTGTATCAACGTCATGGAATGAGTCGATAGTTGACTCTATCTTTAAAAAGAGTTCACGTCGTTCCTGCAAAAACTATCGGGTGATAAGTCTACTTCCGATTGCGTCCAAGCTATTGGCTTCCGTCATACTTCGTAGGTTATTCAAAACCCGAGAAAGATTGACTCGTGAGGAGCAGGCTGGGTTCCGTTCTGGTCGAGGATATATTGATCATATCTTCACCCTCTGCCAAATGTTAGAATACCGTGGAACGTATCACAAGCCAACAATCGTAGTATATCATGACATCAGGTTTGCTTTCGATTCGTTGGACAGTACTTTTGTCTGGGATTGTCTATTGAAGAAGGGTGTGCCTGAGAAGTTTATTAACATTCTAAAAGCCCTATATACCAACAGCTCAGGGAGAGTGAGGGCATGCAACCACTTTTCTCCATTGTTCTATTCGAGCAGTGGGATTAGGCAGGGTTGCTCAATCTCACCATTCCTCTTCAACATTGCCATCAACGACATTCTGGGTACGGCTCTGATGAATGTAAGTAATGGTGGTGTGGATCTGTTGCCTGGAGAATGACTTCTCGACCTTGAGTATGCGGAAACATGACTCGTAAGAGTAGAGTGTATTCGTAGACTACTAGTATTTGATCATAAGTGTCGCTGAAATATTGTTTGTATATCCTGGGACCACCGAGTAAGTAATGCAGTTGTTAGGAAACGGGTACTAGGTAAGGATGGCAAATCAAAAAAAGAAGTAGTGAATTTTCATTAGTTGAGATGGCTGAGAAACGTGTTACGTATGATCAACGACCGACTGCATCGACGTGCGATGTTCAATGGTATAGGAGTAGGTTGGAAGAAAGCTAGGGGCGGCTAGACCAAAACATGGCACAAGTCCATGAACTCACTGACAAGTGAACTGATTCATGTCAGTAGGTGAAGACTACCTGGTTGCGGACCACAAGATGATAGCAACCGATGTTTAGAGACCTTGAATGACATGGCTGAAAATCGTTTGCAATAACGCAAGTGCATCCACTCTTTGTGTTCTTCCAAATTTTGATTTTCTGTTTCCCCCTTGTCTCGTTTCTCTATTCTCAAGTTTATTTCACTGTTAAGATGGTGGTTGTAGGTGGTCAACAGGAAACCCTGGAACCGGGTTTCGTGCTATTTGGCACTCGTCAGCAAGGTGTATCAGTAATCTTGAGGGAACTGATGCTGCCTGGTGGATTCGATCTCGTGTCACCCAGCTTTACAGTCAGAGACGTTACCACTGAGCTATCCGAGCCGTGACTATCATCATGTAGGACTAAGATGTAATCACAATTGATTGATCACTGGGTGGTGATCAATGTCATGCTTGTCTAGTCCTTATAAGTGCAGATCGAATGCGATCGATCGTGTTGCAATGTGGCCACCAGTCTAGGTGACTCGACACTGCGGGCACTATGTATTGAGATTCAGATGGTGGTTGGAGGTAGTCAACAGGAAACCCTGGACCCGGGTTTCGTGCTATTTGGCTCTCGTCAGCAAGGTGTACCTGTAATCTTGAGGGAACTGGTGCTCAGTGGTAACCTCTCTGACTGTGAAGCTGGGTGACACGAGGTCAAATCCGCCAGGGAGCTCCAGTGATCACCATGCATCCTACTTGGACCATCTATCCCAGCCATTCATTCTGATCATATTCTCACCTCACACTATCATCTCACTATATAAACTCCATCGTTTCTCACCATAAACACCACACAATTTTGTATTCATAAACATTGCTTACATACATACGCACACAAATTTACATATATGTCAATTACGAATCACCTTGACATAAATGACATGACATTATCTTGTTCAGATCTACTTTTGATTGATCAAATATCATTCTTATTGTTTCGTTGTACTATTTAAACTTCGATTAATTTTAATCTGATCATTTATTCTCTGAAGAAGAAACTTACACTAAGTCACGAAACGTCAGGAAATTTAATTTTCTACTCTTTGAGATATTACAGATATATTATGTTTTTACATAGAAGGGATTATTTTGACTAACATTGGAACTAAAATACTAGCTTCAATAATCATCGGACGTATAACGGAGACTCGTTAACTGCAAACACGAGAAAATCAGGCTGATTTCACTCGTTGTTGTCGCTGTGTCGACCACACATTTACGACTCCTCGGGGTTCAAATGGTATGCATCCTTAGAGACGTCCAACAATTAAATCTGTAGACTGTGCGATTCTGTGTCAGTGTTTGTCATCGAATGTCCTACCTTAGAAATATATAAACTTTGTGATGGCTGTTCACTCGAACACTAATAGTCGGGTCAAAGCATATGTCGTAATGTCATCTGCTTTTGCAACCTCAAGTGTTGTCCTTCAGGGCGGCATACTTTCTTCACTGTTGTTTAACTTCATCAAGTACCTCCTGATAGAAATGACATTCTCGTCGATTGAATTTTTGGGCATTGATCTCCTTCAAGAAAATCCACTTATCGAATTAGAATACGTAGATGATATACTCATGTTTGGTGAAGACGCTGATAAAATGCAGATACGTCTGGTAGCACTGAGCAACAATGCCAAAATATCTGGTATGTGCATTTCTCTCTGTACATGCAAGTTACTGCTTCAGTTTGTTCTGTTCCTTTTTATGTCTGTAAAACGTGGCCATTAAGAGTGTATTCACTATTTGTCTTCTTTAAATCGTGTAACTAAAATGACTTTATACTATACTTCCTACGTACGAATTATTTATTTCTGGACTATATCTTAATAGGCAATCGTTCGTTTATATATTATCACCATTGAATTAATTTCCTCTATGAATCTGGTGTTCAACTTTTTGTGCTTACCATGTATGGAAACTTGAACTGATGTATAGATGTGCCTGGTTCCACATCGTAGTTGATAAACTGAATCAGGTGTAAACCATCATATCAAATATGCACTAGACGGTGTTTGCACTATTGTGCTTCCTACAACTGATTTTTTGTAAGTTAAGGAGGAATTCATTATTTTATCAAGTCACTTCCTCTTTTGAAGTAACAACAGCATCTGTGTTTCATTCTTCATTGATGAGAACACGACAAGCCATACAAGTTAAAATACATTATATTAATATAAAGGTTTACAGAGTCGATGATGAGATTAAAATGATCCACTGAGATTGTCAAATCCTGAACACCAGTGACCATAAACTCAGAGACGTATTATTTTATATATTAACAGGATGTTTTCAATTAGCATTCATCAACTCATTCAACATTCTTTTCTCCAAAGGAATCATTCCTGACTATTCTGCAATGGTATATAAGTTTGTCATTAACCATTAAAGGAGAAATATTTTTCTATTTGTTGATTGATTTTTAAAGATGTTATCCAAATACAAATAAACAACACATGAAACATAATATGTTTAAGTAGTCAACGGAATAAACGAGTTGACATTGTGTGTTCTGTCTGACGTCAATTTTCTGTAGAGTCTTTCATTATCAATTCAGCTTATTGAAGCAACACGATCATTCATCTTTGTGCTATCACGTATTAGTTCAAGATGAACTATGAGTTAATTCAGTTTGTTCTATTTCTAACTGATTGACATATTCTACTGCTCATTATAAAGACAGATTAACCAAAGTTCAATAATAAATAAATAACCATAATTTAAAAAAGTGGATTCAAAATAATTGGTGAATTCTACTATAAATTTGTGTAACTTTACTTGATCAATTGTACTGTGAACATCAGAACTATTCCAAGTGAGTTTATCCATTTCTTTCGAATAGTGTGAATTAGACATGAGCTTACATTAGTTGATAAGTCGTATTATAAGTAGTAATGATGATGGTTGCGTTCGACGTTATAGGCAAACAACAATACAGAACACTTAATCCAAATGATTTGAATGAGTTTTTATCACAGACAGGAGAGAGATTCTAATGTTCTTGTGCCTTATTCTTCGACGTTATGTTGAACGTGAGTGATATGATTTAAATTGACGGTAAATATTTGTTAGTATATTACTTGTCAGCAATTTGCAAGATTTGAAATGTCTATTCCCAACCATGTTTGTGATGATCTCAGAAGATACACCACACATTCTACTCACAGTGGAGAACGTTTTCGAGTAGCAGGTAATATACAAAAATCAACAACTCATCAATGTAATGTCGACCAATGCAAACATAATTTGGTCTCTCTGCATAAAAAGTCGGGTGAAAAAGTTTCCTTCATTTCAACAGCACAGAAGAAGATGATGAGAAATTAAAGAAAAATCTTAAACCACGACAGCTCATGTCTATCATCGTTTTCATTACGGAATCTTTAATCGTGAAAACTTCATGGTGTTACAACGTGATGTTTGAGTGTTACTCGTGTTTTAAACCAAAGTTTGCAATTTGATTTTTAATAGTGTTAATAACAGACCATCTTTCACTGAGATACAAACACTCATTCATTTCAAGAGACTATGAATGAATAGTAATTCTTAATCCCAATGCACACGGTGGGATCATCAGAATACTTAACAAAGTGGAAGGCCGATTATGCTTTTTTTTGCATGGCAGTCACATTTTAACTGCGCTCAAATAACGAAAAAATATTTCATCGTAAATGAAAAAGCCGAACACAAGAAACAAAATAATACGATTGAGTATTATTTATTGAGGTGAATAAATTCGTCAGTGCTAATTATCTTAACTGGATTGAGTGCATTCACATTGATGACCTCAAACCAGCGTATGCAGTGAGTAATTAATGTGAATCTAATGAAATTAATTTTATTCGGCTTTTAATCTTCGTTATTCATCTCATCAATATGATACAGCAAATCAGTCACATAAAATTCTGATTTTTAAAAGAGCAGGAACAAAGATTTCAGCAGAATAGCATGAATTCATTTTATTTCGTAGGTTCTCAGTAGCTGCTCGTAACCTGTGATATTTTAAATTCATAATTACATAATGGGTTTAAATTGCTTACTAAATATTGTAAATATATACCTAATGTGAAAGAATATTCTAAAACATTATTTGTGACAACAGTTCAAAAGTCGGTTAGAAACAATTGATTACATAATGAATAAACATTTATAGGAATAAAGTGATTAGAGTTCAGTTGAAATATTGTTGAAAATACAAAATATATTCAATGGTGTGATAAATACAAAATAAAAAAAATTTAAGATGCTGGGAAGGAGTATTTGTCACCAGGCTAAGGAAAGAATAACCACCGTCTCCTTTTGAATATATAGGTCAGGTGTCTTACGAACGATAGCAATGGCTTCAGCAAACTTCAGAAAACTGGAGATTGGTTGCTTAATAATCACCCTAAAGAATTGTAAAGTACCTACCTGATGTCCTGTGTCAGTGAGATCTTTGATCATTACACTGTTCAGAGTCTTTCTTTTCCCCATTGTAAGACTTTTTGAAACATTTTCAAAAAATCTAGGGTATGCTCTACTTACAGTTCGCCCGATGTAGCTGCTTTGTCAGGTACACGTAAATTCATAAATACAGTTGGCGGTAACATGAAAGTGTAGCTTGTCGATGTTACATGCTTTGAGAACTCCTAAAAGAAAAATGGCTGATAATACTCACAGCGATATAAGACCACGCGTTTCACGTCTGCTTCATATGTATGGTTTACCAAAAGTGCACAACACATCATGTTCCACTTTGGCCTATCCTATCAATGATCAACTCAACGTGTCATAAATGTGCGCACTGGCTAACAGTAAAGCTAGAACAGGTTGGTTGTAGATTAGAAACATATAGGCTGAGATATTCATGTTCTTTGCTGAAAGACTAAATCATACGAATGTTAACGACAAGTTCATGGTCTCTTTTGATATAACATCCTTGTTCACCAATATACTTCTTTTTGAAACTATTGATATTATTTGTCAGAATGATGATCTCTTACCTTTAAGAGCCATAGAATTCAAAAAACTACTACTGATGTGCACAACAGATGTACAATTCCAGTTCAATTACACCATACATCGCCAAATCGGTGACGTAGCAATCGTAAGTCCACTAGGTCCAATTATGGCAGATATTTTTATGGGATATCTTGAAAATACTGTACTCAAACAGGCAATTAGTGAAACAACGGAATGCTCCAGATATATGGACGACACATTTATTATCTGTAACAATGAACAGCATTAAATCCGTCTGCTAAAACGTTTCAATAACGCTCACACTAACATACATTCCACTATGTAGCACGAACAGAACGACATGTTCCACTTTCTAGATATTACCATAAAACGCAAAAGAGACTGAACAGTTCAAAGTTTAGTCTCCCTGAATTTCAGTAGTTTTTGACCAATTAGTTACAAGAAGGCATTGCATTAAACACTTTCATACAGGAGTAGAGAAGTTATGTAACACCGACAAACTGGAAGAAAAATTAATGAACATAGATAATGGTCTAAAATATAACTCTAATCCACAAATATAATAAGCCCAAAGAAAGAAAGATGGAGATAAATACGGTCAATAAGAAACCAGTATACATAAATCTTACATTTAAACATGATATCATCGCACAAATAATAAACAGGAGACTGAACACTGCTCTGGCCAGAAATTATCCGGCTGCTTAACTCTTAACACTCTATCAAACAACATATTCATTTACCCAATCAAAGATCGACAATCTATTTTCAAAATGATGAAGCGAACTAAGTGTATTAAAAAATTTGATTCTTTCCATAAATCCATACTTGTTTTAGTGCAATGAAAATGGAAAGAAATAGGCAAGTGAATGAATATGTAAGGGATTATGTAAACCGTGAAATTGAATATCTCCATTACTGTACTTTGAATTCTTACGTATTTCAGTTCAAATTGAAGTTACTGATTGTGGATAGTGAATTTCTCAAAAATGTTCACTCAAGTTTCTTTGAAGATGACATCCGCATGTGATGATGTTAAGAATGAGACCATTAAATCTCATTGCATGTAAGACATTTATCATTCCATTTGACAGATTCAGCTTCCGAAGGCTTTTTAATGTGTCAACATATCTGAAAAATTCTACTCAGTGGTAAGACATTTATAATTCCATTTGATAAATTTAGCTTTATTTATCATTTAGATCCATTTGTTCTCAGTGGTCTCATATTAACGTAAGCAATATATGTCTTATACTTGTATTCACTGAAAATCACAACGACAATTTTCCATGTACTACTATTACGCATCATTCAATGAACTAATAAGGACACTATGATGAGAAATGCTATCCTTGTTTGACTAGAATATTAAGATTGAGAAATTGAAAAATAGTTCATTTCTTCCTAGTGCAAGACATTGCCATTCTGTGTTGCGTCACATCATAGTCAATGGTCATGCTGAAGTGTAATAACATATTATTTCAACACATGAATATTGGTAAATGGGGCACCAAATAAATATGCGCCACACAAGTTACTTGATTTGTGTGATCTATGACACTGCTTGAGCGTCCAGATTGAAACGGGTGGTTTTCGTAGAGTAATACACTCGAAGCACTCGAACTAAACGTTTGAAACACTAAGCAGTGGGACAGCGTTATGTAATGCCGTCCTATGGTAGCCAGTGCTCGATAATGGATTCATACGCCAATTGTTCTTTCGGGAACCTGGAACCCATGTGCACCATTGGTTTGGAATCAGTATGTCCAAACCCACTTATATGAACTATTTGTGCACACCTACCCGCCTAATGCACCGAATAATCGCTCTTCGTCATCTCAATTTCGTAAACAAATTCCCAGCCACGAGAGTGCAGTGATTAGGACTTCTCTGACAGTAGCTGTATGCGCGTGTTTCTGTGAAATCATTTCGAAAAGATGAGCGCAATCTCCCTAACTTCGGGAAAACCAGTGCATTTTATGGATGAAATAAGACAACTAAGACGATCACTCATCAAGTCTTCCACTCAGCGTTTATTTTGAAATGTTTAACAAAATTTACAGATTGTTTAACTGAGTAGTTCAGGAACATCTTCAACCAAAATATGTAGAACATTAAAGCACATTACCATGGTCAAATGTATCTGTGCTTTAGTATGCAGTATATTTCTTTGTTTTGTTATCCAGATTTATTGGATTATTTCTTGGATTATTAATAATAATCATTAGAAAACTACAGTCTACATCTACAATGAACAGTGTCTTCATTGTTATAACCGTGAGTAGAATATTACTTAAAATGATAATCGTGATAGTTTCATTTAACTGTTGATTGAATTCAGTTACGTTTTCTTTGCTGAATCATAGAAATGTTGTCATATTTGTTTAATAACGGCTAACAAGATAAAACAATCCTTGTACTCTCATCTAAGTTTGTTGTTATACAATTTGTGAGATACGCAGAGGGTTGTAAATAGAAAATAAATAAACAAATTTGATTTCTCTCATTTTAATTTGTATAACAATACAAACAATTTATCTACCACTGAACGTGAGTTCTATGATACACAAGTTATCATTTAGTGCTACATGTCACAGACATTACTAGTTGTCTTAGATCTTGAATAGTTAGTATGATTCAAACCATTTAGGTGACAAACTACACATAACCCGGCCATGTGTACTGGATGAGCGAAATAGCTATGAAACTATTTCAAGTTCGTCATTATTATAGAACTGGAAAGGGATTCTTTTTTATGTGCTTGAATCCATAAATATTAGTTTCTTAGGATTTTAATCAAATTTAGAACAGTGAAAATTATTCTTTCATTATTTGTCCAGTTATTGACCGGTTCAACGTCTGAACTAGCGATAATTTGAAACTAACTTCTTCCTTTTCAGATGATAATTATGATTGTTGGTTTAGGATTACTAATTTCATGTGCAAAATGGTACGAACTAATAATTTCTCTATCTGCGGCTACCGGGTTCACCATCGTAGCCATTCTTATGGGTATAAGGCTAGATAATATAGAAATGAAATTCAAGATGATCTTGTTCATGATATTTTGTGTAGCTACAGTAACTGGATTCATACTCTTTCTTATCGGGTTGATTTTAAAAGAGGTAAGTTGATGTAATCATATTTGTTTCCTAAACTGGTAGTGATTATGGATTATTATTATTATTATTGACTAGATAATAGTTTTATCGAATAGCTTGAGTCTTCCTAATAAAATCTGCTGATCACGAAGATATAGAAATGTTACCTACACAGCAGTAGAAACACATTTGCCATTCATATTACATTGATGAATATTCCAAACAAACCTTTGTTTTATATTGCATGTTCAGCTACATTGAATGTTTATTCGCATTACTTTGAGGTCATTCTAAGTAAAACATTGTTTAACTCCATGATGTTGTCATCACGCACAAAGTGCAAATTAAAACCAGTTTCATTTACACATGAATTGAAACTGGAGAACGTCTGCAATCTGTTGTGGAGTTTACACTGCATGTTGTTGATACAAAGCATCATGAATCAACGTCACTATTTGTGAAATTGATTCTCAGTTCTATCTATGTATTATGATTTTGTAACCAAATGGTAATTACAGCAACACCAGAACAACACAACTTCAAGCAACGGTTTCACACTCATGCAGTTACCAGCTTAAATGTTTCATAATACAGTCCCTGGAGAAGCTTGTTCGTTGTCTAAACCTATGTCAAGCATGTGACAAAACACGTAAGTGATAAAGAAATTTAGAATGACAAACTAATGAACTCTTACGTGAAGTGGTTCATATTACTTTAAAATCGGTAGAGTTGACTAGCTGAGTAATACTGTCTCTTCTCTAATATTCATATAGATTCATGATGAATTGAGATGAAATACATTCTTTTCTTTATTTTAGTACGTTTTAGAAAGTGATGCCTGGCTTTGTTGGGGCTGCGTTGTGTTTACTGTAAGTTCTGAATAAATATATAAATGTTCATACAAATAACCGTCCACTGGTATATATTCATCCAAAGATAGCGTTCTATAGAATTTAGAACTTTGATGCATTGGTATTTTATGTCCACAGCCTTCACAGCAATTATTCGTGAAACAATTCGAAGACATTATTCCGAGATATGTAGTTGAATGGTTGAAAGGGTGACGCTGACTATATATCATGCTAAATTAATGCAAACAATCATCTGTCAATAATTGACAGATCGAAAAACAAAGCACTTAATTTTCATTTAAATTTGAATATTGATAAATTACTAGGTTGATAACCCTAAATCAGTATAGACTTATTACTTCACAGTTGCATATGTTTATATAAATGCATTGATAATAATGTTATCATCTACGTTCTCATAATTACAGGGGATTATATTCACAACAGATTATCTGCACATACACCGTGGACAGTTTTCCAAGATCTACACTATATTCGTATTGTTTTATGAATATTTTTTGCTAAGCATCGATTCAGAGCTTTTTTTAAATTTAATCTTTAACTGTAAATAAATCGGAGTGAACAAGTGAATAAGACAATGCTGAGACACGATGAACAGATGCTATCCCATTGAATGTTTTAATTAGTTTACAGATATTCATGTGAAACATCTTGCAGAATATTGTAAACTAATATGTTATTTATAATATATTTCTTGTTAAATAGACATTTGCCTGTTCGATTAAACGTTTGGATTGTGTATATTCTAATAAAATGCTGATAGACACTGAATTACATTCGGGTTGCATTTGAAGTTCAAACAAACCAAATTGATTGATGTGATTTGTTCAACGATCGTATTTTCCAACCACACACGAGCCGTGACTATTACACTTCATATAACGTGAGCACTAGAACGTTTGATATCTACCAAGTTCAAATAAATAGACAAAGACTTGAGAAAGGGATGTTATTCTGGACAGTGTCGACAACTCTAAAGGTTTCACTATAGTTTCTCGATATCATTCCCATCTTCAAAATACAAATCGTACAACTTAACAAATTATTTATGTCTGTATAGTGCTTCTAGAGATTATTGAATGTTTTGACTAACACGTTAATCGATTGATGTTGAATCACCCCGTTTGGTCTGATTATGTGACTCCTCAACAGTGCGCAACGGTCGTCCGGTGACTTCAGGATTTAAAAATGTTTTAGCACCAATCAGTTAATGATCGCGATCAAAATAATTTATTTTTCGATGGTTTGCTAGCGTTCAGAAATACACTAAGTATGAAAGATGAACAGAATTTCACGTCAGTGTTGAAGGTAGTGTCTAGTAACTCGCCTTCAATGTTGCAGAGATAGTGAGCCAAGTTGAGTTGTCAAGAGAGGTAATCGGCATTAAATTTAAGGATTGTGTGGAATTGACAGAACCAGTCCTTGAGTCGTCTTGTATGGATATCACATCAGCATCTTCAGTATCAGATGAGCCCTCATCAGGAAAACGAATTGACACAATTGAAAATATTACTGCTTGAACCCGGAAAGTGAGTGTTTGCAAATTACAGGAGATCACCACTCAAACCTGCGAAAAATTATCAAAGGTGTTGTTAAAACCCACAGACTGAATTGCGTAGAATGCATGAGATTGTATATTGTCTTCCTGAATAAAAATACTAATTTCAGGGGATCGGTCGATGATCATAGTTATTACGATTGTGTTTGGCCTTCTGTGTCCAGACATTTATTCCTATAGTTGTTGTCTTGGCAGTTTGAATTTACATCATATCAGGTCGGCTATATTAATGAAATCATATGTTGTAATTGTTGAGTGGAAGGATTCTTGGGCTATTTTTTGTTCAGTAGATCCGGTTATGCTGCTGAAAATAGTTAATTTCACAGTATTTTTTTCACTATAAGGACGTTGACATTCCGTCAAGCGAAAGCAATGTCAAAATCACATATTCACACTGATATTTAACATTGATTTGACGTAAATGTTTTGCAGAATCCAATAACGTGAGTATGGTTTCTGAATGATAATAAGAGTTAAATATACATACATGTGACAATATTGAAAAATCAGGTGTATTTTAAACATAAAACATTTTAGTTAAGATAATTATAATGATATACTCTCAAATAACATTATGTTACATGAGGCGTGCTAGTCAACACGCATGATCTATTTCTTTAAGTAGTTTGTCTTGATTGTAGTGCTTCACTCGATTAGTATGATATTTTAAAAGATACAATGATCAAAGTATTATGGCGAATAACAATTCTCACATGTGAATGTAACTAATGTTGGTTAGACTCGTCTTGTCGATACGAGTAGTAGCGCGTTTTTTGGAGGTTGAGTCGCGACGTGCAACTGATGTTGTAGAATAGGTAGATGTAAAGCTGAGTGCTTCTAGAAACTGCAACGCTATATTTATCAGAAATATCCGAGGATTTGATGATGGTGCAAGACGAATCCAACCGTTCCATATCTGTTTTCGATGGGATATTTCAAATACGCTACAAAAGGGTGCATGAAAAATAAAGGACGAAATTCATAGCAGACAATATTCGTGAAGGAATATTTAAGTATTATTACTCAACCTAATTCTTTTTTATAAGGTACTCATTGAGTAAATGCATTCTAATATGGTCAGTAACGCCACCTTTACTCCTTTCGTGATGGTAGGACCTCTTAACTTTGAGTTAAGTAGGAATATTGCTTAAATTAAAGCTCACAGTTGGAATACATTATCTCTACTAATCTTATGTTACAAGCAAATCAGATAGCTGAAGCATTTGTATGATGGTTTAGACATCCGGTTTTTATATCGCACTGCTGTGAAAATAACTAATGGTATAAGCTTAAAGAGAATGATGAGATTATATGTAGTTCAGGGATAGTAAAGTTAATACAAATCAAAGCATATAAAAGTGTGTAAGATAGTGAATTTTTAGTGCAAGAAAAATAAATCATTGAGCAACTCACAAGAAATTAGGACTATTTGAGCTTCTTATGATCGGCTTTAGTCGATCGGCATCCATGAGACTAGTGAGTATTATGTCTGTTCGTAGTGGATTAAAAAGGACACGACACATAATAACAAAAATAGAATTAGGGCTGTTAGAGAGATTAGGAATATGGAATTCTGTAGTAGGAGCATAAGTGCATAACCAATAATCGATGAGTAACAGGAGAGAGTAAACCATGTGCTCTACCGTCCAGTTATATGTATATTAAGGACTGTTGTAGTCCGTTATATTCATGATCGGGATAAATATTAGGCGATCCATCATAGACCAGCGCGAACTTTGAAGGTGGTAACATTTTTTTCACGTGCTTCAAGAATTCTTCGACTTCCTCTTTTGTAGGGTGTATTATACTGTGAGTATCATTCTATCCTGTACATCGGGTACATCTTACCCCGAAAAATAAGGAAAAAACGTTTTTTTTATTTGACGAATAATAACAAGTTTATATTGTACTTATTTCACACTTAAGTCATAAACAGATCGAAAATTCATTATGTACTCATGGTCTCTAATACTAGTTCGAACCAGGTTAATATTTACTAATAACTAATACCCGGATATTGTATTCAATTTTACGAGCACTGCGCTCACCCATTTTCATATCATGTCCAAGGCGAGAGTCTAATTTATGGAAGACCTTTGAACGAATCTTAAATGACCTTGACAATTATTAGACAATAAGAAGACAGTTAGTATAAAGTGAAAATATATTATAAGAAAGTAATAAATTACAGTAGTTATTCTTATTTTACATGAGTTAACAAGTAGTTAAGGTTCAATAAATGTTCAGAAGTCCTAAACGCGTAATGTATGCGGTGAAGAAACTCGTCCTAACAATCGTCCTCTAGAGCCGTGGTAGAATCTTAAAAATTCTTTAAGCCTAGACCACATAGCTTCAATATTGTTTGTGTGAACCCCTGCCTTCGGATCGACAAAATGGCGTTTTTGCACCACAAAACGATGCACAAACTCAAAACTCTCGAGGCATCTTTAGGCTCTCCAATCATTCGTGTGGAACGTCGTGCTAGGCTGAACGCATTCTTTTGTGGTTGTTATTATTGTCCTAGCCTGATGGTTACTCACTTTTTGAAAATATCCTTTTTGAGTAGAACGATCCAAGTTCCTGTCAAATATATTTACGGAAGTACTAGTTACCTATTCTTCCTTGATAAGACGTCCTTTGTTGTATTTTCTCTATCTTACTACTGACTCGTCTATTTCCATTATCATTCCGACTCCTTCAAATGTTACATGTACTTGTGTCATTTTGGTCGCGCATATGTCGCGGCAGTACTCATACCACTTGACTGCTGTAGTTTCAGTAACGTCTGCAAACGCCGCAGCCAGTGTTACTGATGTTTTTATAACCCAATTCGCCACTATTATCATAATCATCATCATCTAAGTCTGAGTCGTGATCGAGCAAAAAAAGTTCCCTTTCGGGCAGACGTTTTCTTTGAACATGCAGAACAACGAAACATAATCTCTGCTTGGTGGTCTGCAAACTTTTCTTGCAGTCATTTCGTGACCGCAGTCACACGTACAAGAACTTCTTAATAGTCCCATCTGTTGTAACCTCTCAATAATCACATCCTCTCTAAAATCCGCTGTGAACCGATCGAGTGTTAGCATCGCCTGTTGAACCTGACACCGTGACCTTGAAATTGCTCCCTAAATTAGTTTCTCGCCCATGTCCAATAACCCCAGTAAAAGAAAAGTTTCACCAACTTCTAAGCCAATAAAATGTTTAAATCTGTAACCTCTATAACTGACGACTCAGTGCCTGAAAATTTTGAGCCTTTAACTACTGAATAAAATGTGTAATGTACACAAATGTCTCCATCGTCACCAGATTCTCCATTTCGCAACATCTCTATCTCTATGTGCAGTATGCCAACGGTGAGACTGGTTGACATACAAGACACTATGCCGACGTGCATCGAAAAGTCTACTAAATAGTATGTTCTACGAAGGCTTAAATCTAGAATTTCAAAACCTAAAGAGTCCAGTGGTCCACCTCATACACACCAAAATACTGATAGATATAGTAATGACATCCGACAGCTACAAAATTCTCTATCCGAAATTAACGGCAAACTTGAGCAATTAGCACCCCTTACTCATATATGGGGCATCGACACAGACAGAAATCGTGAGCAACTCACTAAAGCTGAGTGCATTTCGGAGTTTGTGGCTGAAGAAGTGACGAAAAGAGTGGTGTTCTCCTTCAGTGTGGTTGTGTATAACCTTCTCGACCGCACACACCCATCTAAGTTAAGAGGTATTTGCCTTACAACATGCGGTATGCCAAACGCTAACTGCACAGTCATCCGCCTTAGAAAAAAGTTAGACAGATCTGCGTGCCCCACCTGTTTATGTTTAGCTGTTGTACTAAAGCTAATCAGCTTATTGATTTGAGAAAAAAATATCAGCTCACTAATTCCATACAAGAATATAAAAGCCACTTCAGACCTCACACCCTGTTAACGTCGTGTAAGAAGGCGTGAAGCGATAAAATTGAATAGGAGTGTTACAAATAATAATCGGCCAGTGAGAGTTTGCAACACAGCAAATAGCTTTCAACACACGAACAATAAGCACGACACCACTCCACATACGGCTGGTCACTCTGTTGATCTAGACAAGACAGCAGATCAGAAACCTTCGGATAAGATACGGACCACAACTAACAACGAAAGCCATAACGTTATGACTAATCCCAGCTGTTTGCTCAGTAATGTACTAAAATGTGAGTCGTGTGACAACACACATCCAACTGAACCTATACACTTGAAATTTTTCCTTCCTAAAGATAACACACAAGTGGACTTGAATGAACCCAAGTGCATCTCACAGAGACAACGAAAGACTCCAGCTCTGACAACAAAGGGTGAGAAGACAAAACTCACGATACTGAATAGGGAAACACGTAAGATTGAACCCAACTGCTCTATAGGTATCCTAAGAACAGTGAACAGCTTCTCATCACTGCTATCGTATAACTTTCCCTCAGCACATCTATGTTGAAAAATGGGTGGTGGGCTTCATTTTAACAAGCCTTCTTACACGCAGAGAACTGGCCAAACCAGTCACTCACTGAAGCCTAAAACCATTAATAAGAATGGTAATAATAGATTTCTCACTCCACACCCTACGTACATTCACCAGGATCACAACTGTTGTGTTTATCTTCAACCTAACGCATCATTAGATGAAATAGCTGTATTAATGGTTCTCTTCACACAAGCATCATCATTCTCATTGACAGGCAAGCTTGTTTGTAGTGACTTCAACATGCTCAAAATTTCTTGGCTCCTAGTCGAAGCGACGAGACGTTATGGATCCTTTATTCAATGTCTAGAGCTTAGACAATGGACTCAGTATGTTAACAGCCCTACTAGACAACAAAACAGCTTGGACTTAGTCTTTACTAGTGGCAATATGCTCAATAATTTGTATATTGTGGAAACGTACCCAGGTAGTGATCATAATATTGTCATATGCAGCCTTAATATACAAACCACAACCGGCAGAAGTAAAACCGTAACACTTCGTAGAAACTATCGCAAGGTTGATTGGAATAACTTCCACAATTACCTAAGAAGCACCGATTGGAGAACTTTCTTTACCTCAAACAATACCGACACATTAACCAATATATATTACCACATTATCAGAAGTATCATCAACAACATCGCACCTTTAGAATACAGTAAACCTACGTTCTCCAAAGATCTCTATATATCGGTCAGTAAAAGAAGACGTCTTCAAAGACATTGTACTCAATTCTACAACTTAAATGACCTTTCCTCTTTATTATCCATAACAGAGCAGGAACAGCGAAATATCACTAAGCCTTAGCCAAAGTGCCCGGCAGTTAGGTCATTGATTATCGAACAAATCAAATATCCTCATCAAGGTCATGGACAATCAACGCGCATTCAGTTGATCGTATGTCATGGACTGGCTCATGCGGCAGTGGTCTTACTTTCGCGTGTATCTACTTTAACTAATACATTTTTCTGTAATAACGTCCTCTATGTTGCACAGTCTTAAAAGCATCTATGGCACCTTGATATGTGAATGGGTGATCCTACAACAGAAATACTTGTCCGAACAGAGGCAATAGGTATGCAAAAATCAGTGACACAGATCAAACGTGCATTTTAACTTAACAGTAGCCCCTTTGCACTCACCAAATTCCTCCAAACTAAACGTTAACGTTTTAAATCGAGATGGAGTATATCCATTTAAAAAAAACAAGTATACGAAGGCCCCAAACTTGTCACAGAATTATTTATTGAACACTTTTGTTTCGCACTGACTAACGAAAAACCATTTAATGATCCAGAACCAATCCCAGTAACTCCCTGTGAAATTAATGTAGAATTCAATGTACAAAATATCTCCTAGGCAATCAGTATATTGAAATACTACCACGCTGATGGACCAGATGGTATCCAATCGTGCATGCTAAAACATGGACGTGATAATATGTGTGTTTTCCTTCTCAAACTATTCGCGATATCACTCTCTTCAGCGTGTTACCCTACTGCCTGGAAAACTACACATATCATTCTCAAAATAAAAACAGGACCTGAAGCAAACGCTGAAAATTATTGGCCTATAAACATAACTTCTGTGGTATCCAGAGTGATGAAAAAAGTAGTTAAGGGGGCTGTAGTCTAACATCTACTAACTAATAATCTCATCTCGACCTCCCAGCATGGATTTCTTAGGTCCATGCCTAGTAGACTACCTGAATGATATAACTATGAAACGAGACAGCGGACTCCTTGTATCAGTCCTATTCCTAGACTTTAAGAAAGCCTTTGATAAGGTCCCACACAAAAGGCTACTCGTCAAACTAAAGTCCTTCGGGATACACAACCCACTGTAATCATGGTTTGCTTCGTTCTTAACAGAACGTAAACAGATGGTAAAGTACAATGACTGTCTCTCGTCCCCTAGACCAATCATCAGTGGAGTCATTCAGGGAAGCGTATTAGGTCCACTTTTGTTTCTTATGTATATAAACGATATGTGTAACACCATAGAATTTGGGAAACCATACTTATATGCTGATGATCTCAAAATAGTATACAGCTAAAAGCCTTAGACACTAAGCGAAAGTATATCTCAGATTCAAAAGGACCTCAATAACTTAACTATCTGGAGTGAAAAACGGCAATAACAATTAAGCCTCAACAAGTGCGGGATCATGCACTTTGGAAAGCATCCCTATAAACCGCAACTTCACTTCAATGAATGTAGAGTCCAAACACTCGAATCAGTACACGATTTAGGAAATAATTACACAGGAAGCCTGAACTTTGAAGAACATGTTTCCACCATTATTTCTAAATCTAGACGGCTAATTGGTTTTATAATGAAAAACTTTTTCACAACAGAGGCTAAGCTTACTGTCCACAAAATATGTATACGGCCCTCATTTGAATACTGCTCTTTTGTTTTCTCTAATATGAATATCACAGACAAGATAAGAGTAGAAGATGTTCAACGACGTTCCACACGTCAACTACTAGGATGGAACTCGAATCTCCATTACACATATAGACGTAAGCACCTCTCTTCAGAACCTTTATGGCACCGTAGGTTAATGAACGATATTAACATTTCTGACATTGAGTTATGTTCTCCTTCTGTTACGGCTATGGCATCTAACCTTAGAGCATTTATGGCACCGTAGACTAAAGAACAATTTAATATTTCTCTACAATGCGATATATCGGCTCTCCTTTCTATCCTCCTGCCCGAATATCACCCACAAACCAGCCTATAGACATAGAAACAACGCATATACACTACTTACCTTAAAACACCAAAAACAAATGCGTTGTAATTTTTTTACAGTACGGTATAGTTTATTGTGGAACAGGCTGTAAATGCCTATACGTAACTGTGATACGTTTACCAGATTCAAAAAGCTAATAACCCAATTTCTAGACTTCAAAGAGCTTCAACATTTCCTTGAACTCCCGCCCACCAATGAGGCACTTTATTACGGACTGCCTAGTATCTAGAAAGAACAAGATTATAGCAAGTTCGACAGTTACTAATATGAATATAACCCAATCACAGAATATATGGCTTAACTAACATAGCGTACGCGTCCCCTCAAGGTCACAGTTTACAGCATGCGATCTACGGGTATACTTTATATCAACTATAAACTCAATAAGTTGCGAGGCATTTTTTGAACCAACAAATGTTGTAATTTATAGATCATGGCTGTAAAAATGGCGTGTAACTGCGCGTGCGGAAATATATTATTATTATTATTATTATTACTATTATTATTATTATTATTATTATTATTATTATTGTGGAACAGGCTGCCAATGCCTATCCGTCACTGTGATACGTTTACCAGATCCATAAAGCTAATTACACTATTTGTAGATTCTAAAGAGCTTCAACATTTTTTCTGAACTCGCGCCCATCAATGAGGCACTTTATTACGGACCGCCTAGTATCTAAAATGAACAAGATTATAACAAGTTCGACTGTTGCTAATATGAATATAACTAGATCACAGTATGTATGGCTTATCCTTCACCATTATTCACTGTTTATTAATCATGGCCTTATGCTCCTAACCCACAATTTCAGTTCTCAAATCTTTCTACAGGTTAAATGTAAATTACATCCTTTAATTTGCTATTAGTCCTTGCTTCTTTAAACCATTATTTTCATATCAGTGGGATATACTATGTGGACATCTAACCCATAAATCAGACTTTTCAACTATCTGATTTGTTTGTAACATGGACCTAGCAGAGACAGTGTATTCCAACTATGGGCTTTGATTAAAGCAGTAGTCATACTTACTACAAACGTAAGAGAGCCTAACACCACAAAAAGAGGGAGGGTGGAGTTACTGACCAGCAAACATGATGGTGGGGAGATAACTTCAATCCACCCATGTCTGTAGGGCAGAACATTTTCTTTAATTACGGCTCCTTATGGTTAAGTGAAATTTCACGAACTTATGGTATTGAAGCTGATTTATCACGTGAAATTCCTTAATAAATCGTGTTAAGAACGTTGAATTGGTTTCACTTCCTACCCAGTAATCCTATTACAAGCAAAGTAGAAAATTTGCTAAAATACGAAGCCTACTCAAGACTCTATGATACCTAAAAAAAATAATGGCGAGACTCTAATTTGGGACGAGCCAATCAGAAGCGTTTGAGCAATTTCAAGGTCACGGAGGCAAGTTCAACACGTGGTGCTAACATACGGTTGGTTCACAGCCGATTTTAGAGAGTAGGTGATTAATGAAGGTTACAACAGATGGGACGGCGAGACTCTAATCTGGGGATGAGCCAATGAGAAGCGTTTGAGCAATTTCAATTATTAGACAAATAGAAGATAATATAAAGTAAAAATTTATTACAAGAAAGTGATGAATTACAGTAGATAATCTTCTTTTACCTGATTTAAAAACTTGTTAAGGTTTGATAAATGCTCAGAAGTTCTGAATTCATAATGCATATGGTATAGAAACTCGTCCATAGAATTAGGGTTTATGGTTATAGGCTAGGATTAGGGTTAGGTTTAAGATTAGAGTTAAGGTTGAGGTTAGGTTAGGGTTAGGGTTAGGTTTAAGATTAGAGTTAGGTTAGGATTGAGGTAAGGGTTTAGTGTTAGGTTAGAGTTAAGGTTAGGATTAGGTTAGGGTTTAGGGTTAAGTTAGGGTTTAGGGTTAGGTTGGGGTATATGTTAGGGTTAAGGTTTGGGTTTAGGGTCAAGGTTAGGGTGCGTTAGGGGTCAGGGTGCTTACATGCGATCGGTTGACGTCGGATTTTATAGAAGAGGTGTTTGTTGAGAAGCTACAACCCTAACCTAAACCCTAATCCTATGGACGAATTTCTATACCATATGCATTATGAATTCAGAACCTCTTAACCTTTATGAAACCTCAACAAGTTTTTAAATCAAGTAAAAGAATAATATCCACTGTAATTCATTACCTACTTACAATATTTTTTCACTTTATAGTTACTGTCTCCTGATTGGCTAATAATTTTCAAGGTCATTTATGATTCGTTCAAAGATCGTCCTTAAATTAGAGTCTCGCCAAAATAATAATGCAAAAAAAAGATGAAAAGGGCTTCAATAGCTTCAATAATAAAAGGGAGATAATCAATTCTATATCACAATACTGTTTCTAGCACTATATTTTATTTTATAACCATACATAATCACATAATCTCAGCTCCTTTCAGAATCGCCCCCATTTGTCAGTTGTATGTCCACCCATACTTTGTTTGCACTTATTTTCTTCAACCTATGAAAATGCTCTTTCTTAACAAATACTTTTATAAAACAAAATTACACTGAGTAATCATATTTTAAGCATTCGTTCATAAACATTGCTTACGTTGCTTCTCGTTTTTTTTTACTTGTTCCCTCTTTCAGCCCTCCTGTGATATGGAACGATGATTTTATCCTGCACCATCCTCAAAGCCTTAGATATTCTAAAGGGAATTTTAGAAGCTACCACCTTCAATGGACTTATCCTTGACCATCAGTTGCACATTCGCAACACAACTTTCACGAAGCGCGCTAACTGTGATACTTACTAAAACCATCTACATTCATATCTTATAAATTATCAACTCAGCTAATTAATTTACTACAGCGGATATTGTATCATTTGTATCTATTCGATCTTGTCTGTAAACTGGCATGCCTCATGTAACAAACTGTTATTTGAGAATGAATTATTATTATCATTAATAATAACGGTCCTCACTGGTTGCGTAATTTCAGAGATTAGTTGATGAAGCTCTTCAATGTCAAGTAATAGTATTATTAGACTTTGAAATTGATGATAGAGTCAAAGTTACGGATAGTTATTGTGAACGTGTTGCATAATAAAGTATAACGTACTGTAAAAAACTGACAACATAATGGTTTTCGGCCTTTTACTGCAAGCAATGTATATATGTATTTTCACAGTCTCTAGACTGTGTCATAGATCGTGGTTGGGCAGGACGTAAGAAATATGAGTCTTTTTACTGCTTTATATAGAAAAAATGGAATGTATTTTAGCCCACGGTGTCATAATGCTTCTAAAAGGAGGTGCGTACACCCATCTGTCTGTTGATAAATGTGGCAAGAATTCTATCTAATATGGCATATTTTACAAATACGTTGTTTGAGTTCATGGAAATCAACTGTATGGTTAATGAGCGACTCTTCAATAATACATGTTTGAGTGAGTTATAAATTGTGTATCTGTCACCGATTAGTCAGCTCTGATAGATTTCATTGTAATGCGGCTAGGCTTTAGGGTTAGACAAACAATGGCGCACAATGAAAACAAGAAGAGTGGTCTCGACAGCTCTACTATCGATGAATAAACACTAGTGTTGACATGCTGAAAACCAGCACCATCGTAACTTCAACGGCAATATACACCCTCAGCAAACTTGGGTCTCACAACACAGGATCATTGAATGCAACAGCAGTTTCCAAAAGCTCTATAGGTCATTTGACTCTGTGAAAGAAACTGAAAAAAGACCACTAGTCATTCTCTAAGAAGTTGGGACTCTCAAGTATTATACAGAAATCAACTGGTAGTTTGGCCCCAAAGTCAACTCTCAAAAATGTCCATCCGCTCACCAAATAGCCTACGAATTAGCAAAGCACTTCGACCCTCAAAAAGCAGGGTCCTCAAATTGAACGAACCCGAAAACCTTAGAAATCAATAACGGTTCGTGATAGTTTTCTCATAATCAGTCTTCAGGATAAACATGACAGGATGCCTTGGTAAAAGTTAAACAAGTGACTCGAACTTCTCAAAATGTAGCCTTTGACGTTCACACAGCTCACGTTGACAAAAGAATTTAAGCACCAAAATCACCCAAGTCTACTTTATGCAACACCCAGTAACGCTACGGATGTAGAAGACACCCTACTAACTATTCTTTTGTTTGAATCAGATAGGAATGTACGAATACTGTCTGATAAGGCGTATTTTGAGCGCAAGCTCATCCAAAGTATTCCTAAGTAATCTCGCGAAGTTGTCGAGGAAGTAATATAGTTGTGCAAGGTGTACCGGGAACATGGACCTGGATAACACAATCTCTGATATTAGAGAATGGAAATTCACCAGGCAATCTTTAAAGCTCCAAAAGTAACTGGCTCAACAAGAGATGAATCTAGCTAAGAAGGACGGATATTTTAGTCTCTGGCTAATGTCAATAATTTTCTCAGACTATATGGCGGCTGCAACCATGGAAGCATGTCGTGCCAACAGACGTCGGTTGCTAACTGGAATTTATTTACAGTGCGAGTACATAGTATTTTCTCCCACACTGCAAATGGACAATGACAGTCTGGAGCGTATTCAAAGGCAAGACACGAAATCAACTCGGAGAGTTAAATTCAAGCCTTATGGAACGTGCCCTACAATCACCAAACCTTTAACCATTAGATTGCAGGCATCTTAAAGGCGACCTAATGTCTTGCAATATACTGATCACTTCTGGAAATCCCATTAAACATCTACTTAAATTTAGCTCCAACAAAAACCTAAGAGGTAACACCCAGAAACTGGAAACACAACACAGTATACACAATTTCTACTCATTAAGAGTTCTACAACACTGGAATGTTGTTGCCAACTGAGCAAGTCTTAGCAACTTCTCAGAATTACTTCAAGACGCAACTTGACCTATTTCTAAGGACTATGGATAATATCTTACCAGGATCTACCAATTTCATTTTCCTCTAATATAGTTATTATATCTATATTCCTGCCTGGAGAAATCGCTGATCCACTGCTACTAGACACGGAAGCCCGTTAGGTCAAAACTTCTATTCCTTTCTAAAACCATATGAAATATCTGAACACTCTGGATGTATACGCCAATGGTTCCCAAAACTTCAAGTGACTACAAACGGCACTTCGAAGTACAGTAAAGCTGATTACTTGAGACGCTACCTCAAATCTGTGAGTAGTAAGAAGAACCAGAAGGTAGTTAACGACATCACAGTGAAATACATCTCGTAAGTCTCCAAAATAAGTCAATTCTTGATAGTATATTGTGTTCAGCATCAAAACTGTTACTGTATAGTTTCTTTTCCTAATTAAAAATCTGAAGTCAGCTATGCGATTATGAATAATATTCGTCAAGTTTTCTCATTGTTCCCATCACGCAACAGAATAAAGTTCGAATGGAACTGCTGATTCGTATAAAGATCATACATAAGCAAGGAACGGATCCGTTCAATACTCGGTTAATGAATGTGGCTAAATAGATTTGAAGATGTCGTTACACTTGTTTCTTAATTCACTCTAATTTGCCCTTGGATTTTCGAAATTGTGAGTCTAGTTAACCTCATTGTCATTGGTTTAAAGACTTGACAATTCTTATCTCTTGACGAAAAGTACCTCACACAATTTCAAACGTATACAAAAGAATATCCGACTGGCACGCCCAGTTTTTCGGACAAATGTTTAAGATATTTCAAAGTCATGTCAAGTGATTAGGGTAATGCGTCTAACACGTATTGACCTTTGATAAATTATTCACTGAATTTATTTCAATCACAGCTTCCACCCACTCTTATGCCCCTTCGTTTCCATATATGTAGCATGAGTTTCTAATGACAACCACTAGGAGAATTATCATGGCAATGGTACATGACGTCACATGAAAATTTATATCTAGTCGTTAACGTTTCAAGCCACTTTCATATTCGTCGATCCAAAAGAACATCACCAATCATAGCTTTTTGAAAACTGATATCATACTTTGAAAGTGCCCTGATAATCTTTATCTTATTGGTTGTCCATTGAAATTAATTAGCAAAGACATTCAAACAATAATTATAACGATGAAAAGGGTGCTCGCCAGTTTCCAGTGAGTAACATATTCATTTTCACATAGTTTGAAGTCGGAGTTGACAAGATTTTGATTTCGTGAGGCAGTTACACCCCACGGATACGACCTGTCTCTGTGAGCAGGTTTTTCACATTAAGGAGATTTCCGTCCTACAAGAATGCCCACACACTCTGTTATCATTGTGCGTAATTGTATAGCCGAGTCATATCACGTTCCAGATTACTTGCATATTTTCGTCTGTAAGGTTACTCAGTTCTGTCAACCCGAAAGAAGCATTAATTTAACTGTTTGGAATCCTTTAACCTAGACAATTATTTTTCAGAACAGTACGAATTTATGACAATCTCTTATTAATATATTTTTGTTTGTAGTCCCACATAATCATCAATTAGTTTGGTTTGTTTTACAACAGATGATTGACTTTAAAATTGTTCATTTTGAAACGGTTTGCTCTGATTGTCAACCTACTGTCACATTAAGTTTGTAAAGCAGTCCGTGTATTTAGATAGTGGTCTGTTACTATATTGTTTCTATTTTGGTGGTGATCTCCCCAAAACTCTAGATGCACTCTACAAAACAGATGCGGATGGCTTTGAATTTCCCTCAGATCCATCGTCCGTCGAGACATTACCTAAAGTTGTTCGACAAGCAACTCTACTCAAAGACAAAAAGTCAAAACAAGGAGACAAATCGAAAAAGGAGGCAGAGTTGGAAGCCAGATACGATGTATGGAATAAAGGGTTTGTCTAGTCGTTTGAATAAGATACACCTTTCTTCTCTAATAGTATCAAAACTCTAGAAGAAACCTATAATAAACTTAAGGAACAGGAATATGAAAGTTCAAAACCACTGGCACGATATGCTAGTGATAAAGACCTTACAGAACATTTGAAGTCACAAATACATTCTGAAGATCCTATGGCTCAGTATTTTGTCCGGAAATCAGCTAAGAAGAAGCGGCAAAAGAAAAGTCATAAAAAGAAAAAACATAAACGTAAGTCCATTTAAATGACGTTCGGTGGGTATACAAAGTTTATAGTTAACTTATTTGGTATCTTTCTGAACTGACTGCTTTATCTTGCTTTAAATGCGTGTCAACCACGCAATTCAGTTTCGCACTGGATTGTCCATAGTGATACCTAAATTGGAAACTTTGAATAGATTCTAAATCATCCTCAGCTTTCTTCATTCGACAACAATCGGATTGGACATGGACATTTTGATGTAATCTGTGTGATTTTGGAAAGGTTGACCAACAGATTTATGTGGTGTCAATCTAAAAACATGAATAAGACATATCTTGCGTTTAACATAAAAGTCAATAGTAGATGAGATTAGTAACAGTTGGACATAGATCTCAGTAACACCAAAACAATAGCAATAGGCTTGTTAATTAAACACTTATGCACAGGCGCCATAAAGGTCACTTCTTTTGTCTGTTGACTGTGATGCTGTTCGGGTTTCCAGACTAAAGTGGGTGGTTTTATAAGGGGCACACACGGAGCCTTTAAAATACTGTTTGATCCACAAGATAGTTTAGCAACGTCAGTACATGCATCGTGTTAGGCATCGACCAATAATTGGTTCACACACCATTTTTACCTTCAGAATCCTGGAGCCCATGTACACCATTGGTTTAGAAACATGGTTTTCTAACTCCTCTAGTTGGATCATCCATATTCAACAACCCGGTTACAATACTGAATATTCGCTTTTCATTCCCTGAATTTCGTAAACAATAATAATTCCGCGAGAAGGCAATGATTGTATGCACGTGGCGATGTGAGAGGTAGAACGGAATCTCCTCACCCTCAGCCATATCAGGGCGTTTCGAGGCATTGCATCATCTAATGAATTACTTTCTTAAACTCTCGTAAATAACCTTCTCGCTTTTTGTTCACTTATAAAGAAAAATTCCAACTGGTTTACAATTTATAGTATATGACTATACAAATTGTGATAATGTTTATACCAACCTCGTCTATTTCTCTGCTTCTAATTCCAATTCCACAATCAAAAAAATAAATTTTAAGATTTTCTGTGGACTGATATTCATTTGACCAACTAATTCCTTCAAACGTTTGCATGTATCATCTATGTACTTTTTAATGGTAGAACTAACCAATTTATCAATCTTCTGTTATTTTAATACACCATTTTGTATATGGCTATCTATAGATTCAGCTCATTCATATATCTCACCTATCCCACACCGCAAGATATTGCGTCTGCCTGAAGAATTCTTCACACGACAGAGCGGATCTGATTTCTATAAATCAGACTACGTCCAACAACTGTCTGCATTTATGCAAACGCTGACTCCGAGGTCAACTCGAATAGTACATCGACAGGCCGTTCTCCCTCGAGAGTTATACACCTGTTCACATGCTTTCATACGAGTAGATTCTGTACGCAACAACTTTACGAAAGCCCTTTTCACGTGATCGCTCGTCACGAAAAGACCTACAAGGTTGATGGACATGGTGGAGTCAAGATCTGCAGCCTTGATCGTCTCAAACCAGCACACGTCGATGAAACTACCCTATCTGATAACCTAAGATACAATTCTGGACCTACCAAAACTTACTGGCGGGATCCTTAAATCCTCTTCACGTCTCACGCTAGATACATCTGAGAGCTCTTTCCCGCGTTTCAGTAAACAGCACGCGTCGTCTGCACCATCTACGGACGATACGAAAGTCCCACGTTCAGATCAGCAGACCATGCCGCCCTTGATTTCGGATGAGAGTGCAGGCTCACAAAATGTGAACGAGACTATGGTCTCTTGTTCCGGTAGACGAGTACGGTTGCCCATACGCTTCCACGACTAGCTGCACAGTCAACAACAGATACATTATAGAATCATTCCTGTACTACATGCATACTACACTTTTCTTTTTTTTTGATTTTTCTTTTCGTATCCTGAGCACACGCATCCGACCATTCCCGTTTGCCATCAACGATTTTAGTCAACTTTGGCGAAAGCTGGAGTGGCCACCCACGCACTTGTCAATGCACTCAGTCGATATTTTTGTTTTCAATGTTTAGCGTACGTTTGGTCTTGAACTCGGTCGATACGATCGCATCTGGTTCCTCGGCCCAACGTGATTTCGTCCTTCGTTTACAGCGTTTTCTGGTCCGCACCCCTACGAACGCAATCTTTAGATTCTGATTACGAACCACTCTGGTGTGGCATGCTAACTCTAGCAACAAATACAGCACATCGCTTTTGATACCGTTCTCCAAAAAAGACCGTTGGCTACTCGACGATCAACGATCGCTTTCCTGTTCCGCCAATTATTCCGTCCTACATTCGCTCGTCAGCTGATCAGTCTAATGATATAAACAGCTATTTATCGAAAGTGCGAACCCTTTCTAGCGGGAGGCTACTGTTGTGACTCACTTGTATCACGAGAACACGACTGGTTTAATGAGAACAATTACCATTACAACCAACTGAACCAGTGCTTGTTTTAATGTGCTTTTGTTGTACTGTACTAATTACAGCCATTTCGTGCTTCCATTACCTTCCATCAATGTTCCGGAGTTTTCGGCTTTGTTCGCAAGTACTCTATTCCCCTGCTTCCACTTGTACCATTTTTTGGCATGATCTTGGTATTCGTTCGATACGACGAGATCTCCAACGAAATAAATCAGGTTACGTTCAACATTCGCCTTCTGATTTGTTTGGTACGCATATCCTTGTAGTGGCTTACATAGTCGATTCCGACTCAACACCACTCTACAGACCGAATAAAACCAGCTTTCTGAGAAGTTTCTCAAGAAAAAGAAGACAATACTGCGAAAAAACAATTACTCCTATCATTCGCTACGAAACAAGAAGAGGATGAAAAAGTTAGCATTACATCCTTTTGTTTAACGCGTTTTTCGAGACTTATAAAATACCAAGGTGCAACGAACATTTCGCCGTATAAAAATCAAGAACAATCAAAACAATCATCACTATCAATTAAACCCAAAAACCTTTTCTTTTCACAGTGTACATAAACACGTTTTGCCAAAATTATTCGCCTCGCCATACTTTTTTTCTATAAACATATTTGTTACACTAATAAACGAGTAAACTCTTTTTACTTATTTATTAGTTGTACACTAAAAAACAGTTTAATTTTTTTTGTGGTTCACAAGCACATTTGCACATTATTATCATTGTTAGCCAAACAAGACATTAAATGACAGTGTTTTTATTTTTTTTGGTGTTCGTTACGCTACGCTACATCACTGCTATTCACAAACGATAACAAACTGCATCTTATTACCGCATATCCATCTACACAATTTTTGTTGGTTATAACTGTGAATATTATTTTTGTGTATATGTATATATCATATTCTTACATTTTTTGTTGTTATTATAACCAGTGTAATCCCCGAACACTCTGGGGGGAGCTATGTGGAGATATGACTGACAAACGTATTTTGTAGAACGTTTTTAATATATTTTTTATTTATTTTGTCTATCTTTCACAGTATGTATATTTGTCATTAAAAGACTGCAACGGTTTAATTGGTAAATGACCTTCAACTCACTTACCGTTGTGTAACTACATAGCGTGTCGCATTTGTGATTGTTTTCAAATACACTGCTACACATACACTCTTTGTTATACTCTCACTCGTTCTTAGGCTAATTACATCCTAAATCGAATATGATACACATTTATAGACAGTGAGCTAAAACATATCGCACATAATATAGGTTTACATTATCGGAGAGTTCAATTACATGTACGGAATTATCGAACATTTATAAGTGTTGATTTGCAATACCAGGCACAATCAAAACACACAAAAACACTGTTTCAGATAGACGTTTTTCATTGTTCATCTAGACAAGAGTAAACCACACAATTTTAGCTATTAGTAGGTGAAGAAAACTTATTCGCTTATTACTAGCATATGATATCTTTCGAACTCGACATTCATTGTTTGTCGTTGACCGTAACATTCTATTGTCGCCCGTTTTAGTCTGACTTCATCCAATGACGCTTCTGTTTCATAAATTGCACTAATTTTAGTATGATGAGTGACTGCTGATTAACTTGATTGCCAGCTTTCTAAAAATCCACTAATCATTAATTTTCATGTTCTGTCAAACATAGCAACTTTATTAGGTCGAACAATTGTCGAATTCTGTAGACTGTCATTGATATCAGCAATTACTGATCGTAGCACTTGATATTAGTTTGAATTTCATATAGACAAAGAGAAAGAGTGGTTAGCTTTGTCTGTTATTATGCTCCCTACAAATGTGTAGGTTATTGTTGTAAATTTAATCTGCCTCTTTGTTTTTTCGTCCTTAGCTGATTCGAATTGCGTGGATTAATCTGAAAGAGTTTGTGCGTTTATATATTGGGCTACTGGAAACTCATTTTTGTGGATAAACGTTCGTTCGTTGGTTTCCTGATTCAATTTCGTGCCAGTTGTTAAGTACAGTAAAAGTTGTTGATGGCATTTGCGGAATTATGTCTTGTTCATGTACATTTATTTGATTTTGTACTTCGGGTTTATTTATGGTACGTGTGATGGCATAATCTTACATGAATCGCGCTTGAAAACAAATCTGATTTTAGTCGAAACCCAGTTGATGAAATCTGATTGTCATGTGTGTACAACTTCAGTTCACATGTATTGACAAAAATCGTCCATACTCAGTCAACATGTGTGACAATTGTCTAGCGCATTCAGTTTCATGCGAAAACATGAAGTCATGTCTGAACGGTTTACTAACTTGTACAAGTATCTTGTCGTCCAGGTGTATAGAGAATGGACAAACCCTCACATCATTGTTGCAGTTAGTGTCTAGTCACTCACCTTCACGATTGCAAAAGACTATCGGTCAAGTTGATTGATTTTATAGAGGGAGGCGGCAAGAAATCGAAGTTTTATTATGTTGTGGAAATGGTAGAACCCGCTCTTGAGTCGTCTTGTGGAGATATTACACAAGTCAACCTCAATAACAGATGAGCCCTCATTATGCAAACGCTTTTACAAAAATGGAAAACATAACTGTGCGAATCAATGAAACGGATGTTTTCTATTTATGATAGGTCACTAAATGGACCTGCGCAAACCTATCTAAAGTCCTGATAAGGCGCAGATATTGAATATCACAGGATGTGTAAGATTGTTTATTGTCTGCCTGAGTGAAGTACATTTCAGTCGAGAATGTTGGCAAACGAAGGGCGAAGATACTGATAGAACTGAGTAGAAAGGCTCACTGTTAACTGAAGCACGTAATATGCAAGGTAGAATCAAATACGTAGATCGAGTGCTAAACGTGATCTCTGATGAATTGTGTGGTTAATGAAAATTAAATTAGTCCCAAAGTTATTTTCACTGTGAGACTACAAGAAACGAATTGGAGGAGGTTGTTTGATGATCGTAGTTATTACGATACCGTTCTGCCACTGAATAAACCTGTTGTAATTTGTAATCAGAGGGATTCTGGTGTCATTGTTTGTTCACTGGCTCTAATTTGGCTGCTTAGGATAGTCAACTACATTGTATTTCCTTCCCTATAAAAACACTGACATTCCATCCACCACAAGTACTGTCAACGTAAAGTACTCACACTGAAATTTAATATTGATTCGACCTAAATTAATCACGATGCAATTCGAAAACCAATAGTTTGTTAAATTGAATACCTCTTCTAATTGATAACGTGAGTTAAATATTCACACATTTGGTATTCTTAAAACGTCACGTGTATTTCGGACAATAATGAAAATAATAATTTACTTTCAAATAACTGTCTGTTAAACGAGGCATGTCAGTCAACATTTAAGATCAATTAGTTACAGAAGACACAGTCTTCAATGTAGTGAGTCACTCACTGTGGTCGATATTTGTCAAGATAAATTGGGCATAAACGTATAGAAGATAATAATTCGTACATATGAATGCAAAACATATAAAGAAGATTCGTACTGTAAACAGTATCCTGATACACAAATTACTATATTCCTTTTTTGTAAAAGCTATTTCACCTCCTTTCTAATTTTATTGATTTTATAGGGGCATGAGCAGTCTTCGTTTTTAGTTAATTGTCTTGTTTTGCTTGTGATAGGATCACGCAGTAAAACGTAGCGTTACAAATACGATTTTAGGAGGTATTCGGCATCATAAATTAGCATTAATACCCTTTGTTCATGACATCCTATTTGACCATATGGAACCGAATATTAACAAACTGTTCTGCACTACACACATGGGTTGATCGAAGTTATTTCTACACCATCGTGTTTGCTGGTCAGTAACACCTCCCTCTCTACTTCCATAATGTTAGGCTCTCTTACGTTTTTGGTATTTATGAATATCGTTTTAATCTATCTCCATGTTGAAATACACTGTCTCGAATAATTTTATGTCAAAAGGAAATAAGATAGTTAAGGCTTCTGTATTGTGGATTAGATATCCATTTAGTATTTCACACTGCTATGAAGATAACTGATAGTATAAGTTAAAAGACACTGTTCAGATTGTATGTGGTTTAGAGATGGTAAATATAGATAGCAAGCACAAATGTATGCAAGTGCTAAGAATCACAAGATCTTCAGAATAAGAAAACAACACATTGAGCAACTTACAAGAAATAAGGACAATTATGCAATTCCTATTATCGGCCCTAGCTGATCAGCATTCATGAGACGAGTAAGTTATCTGTATATTTGTAGTAGAATAAAAAGTACACGACACTTAAAAAGAACAATCCATAAGAGCATGACTAATAATTAATGAATAGTTTGGGAGATAAACCACGTGTTCTATCATTAGTTTACACTCATATCATTGACAATGAGTGTCCGTCGTCTTCATGGTCTGTCTAGATATTAGGCGGTCCATCATGATGTACCTCATTGGTGTGCGGAAGTCCAGAAAACATTGTATGAGGCTCTTTATTGGTCTTTTGAACTTGATGATAGTGTCACAGTTACGGATAGGTGTTGGCAACCCATTCTCTAATAAAACATATCGCACTGTAAACTACGTACAACGTAATGGTATACAGTACTTTACTGTAAGCAGTGTATATGTGCTGTTTCTGAGTTTGTAGATTGGGTCATGGATCTTGAGTGGGCAGGATGTTGGGAATGTGAGTCATATATATTATTTTGTACATAAGTATTAGAATGTTACTTACTCGACTATACCATGAAGGTTCTAATGAGAGGTGCTTATATCTATCGTCGTACATGAGGGTGGAGTCACATCCTAACAGTCAGAGTAAAATGGGTCTTTGTACATCTAATCTTATCTCCTCTGTGGTATTCATGTTCGATGGGATGAGAGCGCAAATGGAACTTTTCAGGCAGTTAGAGGGTTAGAGGATGTAATTTGAAATCCATATTACAAGTATGAAATTCTTTTACTTCCTACTCCAAACTAAAAAACAATGATGAACGAATGTTCATAGTATTCTAATAAATTCATGTCTCACCTTCACCAAAGTCTTTGGTCTCACCGAAGAAAAATCGCAACAAGGTCCGCAATATCGCTAGTTTCTGTTTTTGTTTTCGGTTCTTAAAAAGTTTCAAAAGCTTGATCATTCATTAACCAAGTAACATTTCAATGTAAATTTATAATCTATATGAAATCCATATTGATGTTTTGTGTTGTTTACCAACTTTGTGCTTCGTATAAGTGAACACGGTTACGAAAACTATCACCATTTATGAAAGTTGTAAATGTGTGAACATGATAGATGCGTATAGTTGTAAACGGTCTCAAATTTTTTATTCATCATGGTTTCTTGACGTTTTCGAGATGTAGATCATGATACTAGTGGATTAATAAACGAAGCCACTTTTTGAACATTTATAAAGTGCACGATCACTTGTCGTAACTGGTTTTCATACAATTTATTGACTTTTCATTAAACGTTTGTATCAATCCATTTTGTGCGAAATTGTTTATGCTGTCGTTCCTTGAAAAAGATGATTTATTACTGGACTAGTCATTACGAAACACTGATAATTACTCACGTGTGTGCTTTAATATTCATTAAAAATGTCGATCTATGAAATGATCAAAATGAATAGTTGATAGCTGAATACAACATCTTACTGAATAATCAAATACAGTGAAAATGCATTTACAATCCAACTAACTAATTATAATAATTTATTTTCTGAAAATAATAAATGCAGAATTCACACCAGTTTACAGGGGCATGATCTATTTGATATAGATAGTGACATTAGTCGCACAGAACAAACATGTGATAAAAGAAAGTTTTAGGTATACTAGTTCAGTATTTGTTTGAGCAATTCATATATTACAGCGATCCAATGCATCAGCCGGGAATTTTTAATATTTCCTAAATGGACAGTCTGTTGATTTATCAACGGTTTAATTAAAGTCAATTCGTGTGCTAGATCGAATTAACGATAATTATAAACATTTACAGAAATTAAAACGAAAACACAAAGCCCGGAAAAACAAAGCAGTAATTACCAAAATATATGAATCAGTTCTACCTGAATGCATGTGTCATGTGACAGTGTTATACTGTTTATGTTATTTGAAATAGTTAAACTTGATATGGACGGTGTTAACATGTTGACAGCAAATGGGTGGTTTTACTTAGGGGATTGATTAATAAAGATGGCTAAACATTTGAAGTTCCTAAATGTCACTTGTGGAATGAGATAAACTTACAGGTGCTTGACCATTCAATGCATTTTCAGACAAGTAGTATGCATCGATGCAGCGAAGAAATAATTGGAGTGATTTTATCGTGCGGATAGATTGTGGTGGGTTATTCCAGAGTCTAGGAAAATTACAGGTGAATTAAGTCATATAAAGAGATGATTTAGAATGAGTTTGATTCACTAGTGCCAAAGTATTACGGATGTCATAATGAGAAGTTTCTGCATATTGAGCTAATTACACTTTGAATGAATTATTAAATATTCAAAATCAGTGAAAGTCAATAGGGGAATATTCCTTTCAATGTTAATATATACCACTTAAAACAGTCCAGCATAGAACTTTCTGATTGACATGCTCATCAAAGTGAATTCATGACACAGAATTAGAATTAGCTGTAATAATTCTTTAAAACGTATGACTACTGTATGTCGAACTTACTTTGATGAGCTGTTTAGAACATCTCCCACATCATGTTTTGAATATTCTAATGGTACGTTTCAATGTTTAGGAAACTTGGTGTGTGTGAAGTGAAGGATAACAGTGTAATCGAACTGTAGATTATGAATGTGCATGCACAACTGCAGACCAATTTAATATTCTTGAATGTTATGAGTTTTGTCGTGACGTAACATAATGTTTCATATCATGTAAATGAGAGAAACAACATGTATAATTATTCTGCCATTTGTAACAATTATATTCCGATGTAATAACTTCTGGTAATGTCAGAGAGGAATGTGGCACAATTTGATAAGTGATGGTGAACAAAACGATCCAACGATCTGCTAGATTATGTGTGTGAAATGGTGGTCTTGAATAATGCAATGGAATAAAAGCGTATGTGAGTTTAAAAATACAGCACGTACAAGGTAGATTGAATGTAAATAATAGTTGCATACATCATCGTATCGAATATATATTACAAGGTATTTGAACTAATGTGCTTGCAACAACTGATATTCTTAAGTTGATGAATAGATCGTTATTTCATCCAGTCACTTCCTCTTTTGAAATAACAACAATATATGTGTAGTATTGTCCAATCATTCACTGTTCATTTATGAAAACACGACAAGTCATGCAAGTTAAAATATATTGTATGAATATGAAGTTTTACTGAGAAGACGATGAAATTACTATGATAGACCATGAACACCTGTGATCATTAACCCAAAAATGTATAATTTTATATTTTGACAGGATGGTTTTGATAGACATTTATCAACTCATTCAACATTCTATTCTCCATGGGAATCATTCTTGACGATTCGGTTCACAAAACAGTTTAACGGCATATGAATTTGTCATTAATCATGAGGTGAGAAATAGTTTGCTATTTGTTGGTTGATTTTTGAAGACGTCTTCCCGCAAACAAATACCTAACACATAAAGCATGATATGTTTATGCAGTCAAAATTGTGTGCTTCGTCTGACATCAATATTTGTAGAGACTTCATTTATCCACTGAGCTTATTGGAGCGACACGATCATTCATCTTTTTCATTCTGATGTGCTATCACATATTCATTCAAGATAAACTAAGAGTTAAATCAGTTTGTTTTATTTCTAATCGAATCACTTATTCCATTGTTCTGTACAAAGTTAACTTAACCAAAGTTCAATGAAAAAAGTGACCACTCATAAAATATTGAAGTTGATTCAAAGTAAATGGTGGATTTCGTTATAAATTTGTGTAATTTTATTTATTCATTAATATTAAACATCAGAATCATTCCATGTGAGTTTGTTACTTACTATCGAATGGTATGAATTAAACATGAAATAAGTTGTGTTAACAAGTCCTATTATAAGGAGGGATAACAATGATGTCGTTCGATGTTATAGACTAACAGCAATATAGAACTTCAAGCACAAAATAATTCCAACTATTTTCTTTACAAACAAGAGAGATTCATATAAATTCCCAAGTATTAATGCTTCGTTCGACTAGAGTATTTTGAAGGTGGAAGATATGAATGAAATGGACGGTAAATATTTTGAAGGAAATCACTTGTCGACACTTTGCAAGATTTGTAATGTTTATCAACAACAGTGTTTGTATTAATCTCAAAAGATTCACCACACACTTTACTCATTTTCTTCAGTACTCTTCACAATACTGCAGAATATCTTCTGAAAATGTTCTGCAAGAATAACGGAGAACAGTGATGAACAGTAGGTATAATGCAAGAATCAACCAATTGTCAATGTAAATGTCGACTGACGAGATAAGCATGTAGCTTCTCTATGTAAAATTTCAGATGTAAATCTTTTCAAGATATCAATACTACAGGAGACGTTGGAGGGAAATTAGGAAAGAATCTTACACCACTATAAGTGACGTTTGACATTATTTTCTTTACGGAATCTACAACAGTACAAACACCATGATATTACAATAAGGTGTTTGAGTGCAATTCGTGTTTCAGGTCACACTTAACAATTTTATTTTTGTTAGGATTAGGTAAGAAACCATTAAAAACAGATCATCGTTCACTAAAATTCAAAAACTTATTCATTTTGAAGGAATAAAAGGAGACAGAAATCCTAATTTTTAATGCACACAATTGAATCAGCAGAATACTTAACAAAGCGTTTGTCATAGAAGATTAAAGGCCCATTATGCTTCGATTGTATGACATTCATTTTTCAACTGTGCCCTGATAACAACAAATATATAATAATGAAAGAAATAGCTTAACATAAGAAACAACATAATTTTATTGAGTGTTATTCATTTGGATGAATAAATTGATCAAAGTTAATTATCTTCACTGTATTGAGTGCAATAACGTTAATGATTTTAAGTCACTGTATGCAGTGAGCAGATAACAAGAAAACAATGAGATCAATTTTCATCGCATCTTTGTTATTAATCTCCTAAATATGATACGGCTAACAGGTCAAATGAAATCCAAATACTGTGCATCAATCTACACTTGTTGAAATACAATGAATAGGGAAAAAAACAGGCACGCGAATAGATATTTAAGATTTAATGTAATCCACGAATATGAATATTTCCATTACTGTATTTGGAATTTTTAATTATTTCAGTAAAAGTTGGAATTACTGATTGTGGAAGGTGAATTGTACACAAATCTTGATTGCAGATAGTCAAGCGATGACGACATTCACATTTGATGAAGTGTCAACTGAAACCAGTCAAAAAACATCTCATTGCATGTAAGACATTTGTCATTCCATTTAACAGATTCAGCTCCCAAAATTTTAGAGATCCAGTCGTTCTCAGTGGTTTTATCTTAATGTAAGTAATGTATGTTTAAAATACAAATACTTCCCGAATTCATAACAATTTTCCATGTATTACTATTACGTATAATTCGTTGAACTGATTAATACACTGTGATGAGAAATTTGATCCATGTTTGACAAGAATATTATGAGTATGGGATAGAAAAATAGTCGATTTCTTTCCCAGTGGGAAGCGTTGTCATTTTGTGTTACATCACACCACAATAAATTATCATAATGAATTTTTTTTATTATTTCAACACATGATCATTGGTAAAAGGGGTACCGAATAAATATACGCTACACAAGTCACTCGATTTGTGTTGGCTCTGATGCTGCCTGGATGTCCAGGTCGAAAAAAATGGTGCTTTTAAGTAACTACAACCGGAGCCCTCAACCTAAACGTCTGACTTACAGGACAATTGAGCAGCGTTAGCAGATGCCTCATCGTGTTAGCCGGTGACCAACAGTGGGTTCATACTCCATTTGTTCTCTTAGGATCATGGAGCTCATGTGCACCATTAGTTTGGAATCATAGTTTTCCAACCCCCCTCGGTGGACGCTCCGTGAACACTAACTCGATTAAAGCGCCGGACATTGGCTTTTCGTCCTCTCGACTTCGTAAACAACACTTCCACCACAAAAAGGCACTGAGTCAACCTTCTCTGACAGGGGCTGTATAAGCGTGTCCATGTGTGGGCGTTTTCAGAGAAAGAGGTAATTCTCCCCGACCAGGGTATTTGGGATGATGAAATGAAATATTCAAGACAATCACTCATAAGATAATTCACTCATCAATTATCTCGAAAAGTGTCATATACTTTTCAAAATGTCGAAATGAGTATTTGAGGAATTTGTTCAACGATTTCATGCACGCAAATTATGTAGAACATTTGATGCACATAACTATGGTTTATTGTATCTGTGATTTTAGCATGTTGTACGTTTTTTTGTTTTTTCAGAGTTATCGGATTAGTACTTGGATTATTAATAATACTCATTAGAAAGCTACACTCTACATCCACAATGAACAGTATCTTCATCGTGATAACTGTCAGTTGACTGTGAAATTAAAATCACATTCATATATTTCCATCCAATCATCGATTGAATTTAGTTACTTAATTTGTTTCTTCAGTAGTTAAAATGTTATCGTGTTAGTTTGATAACGGTAATTGAGATAAAAGAATCTTTGAAGGTTGACTTGAACAGATGACTTTCAATGTTGTATTTTAATATGTCATTATACTAAGAGATCCAGTTTCTATAGTTTCACTGATTTCATAAAAATGTCAACGTATATAACTCAGATTATTGGAGATCCGATTGGATCATGGGCTATTACTCAACTGATAATTGACGAAATTAATACAACATTAAAAATTATCTGTCCATGTTATGGATAAATCCGAAATATGTGGACTTGGATACAGATTACACCGGCACATTCTACCGTCATTTACATTTATTGATATTATCATTTGCAAGATATGAAATGGGTTGCAAACACAGAACAACTAATTTAGATTGTAGTTGGAGGTAGTCAACAGAAAACCCTGGACCCCGGTTTCGTGCTATTTGGCACTCGTCAACAAGGTGTTCCAGTAATCTTGAGGGAACTGGTGCTACCTGGCGGATTCGATCTCGTGTCACCCAGCTTCACAGTCAAAGATGTTACTACTGAGGTATCCGAGTCGTGAATAACCTCCTATAGGACTGAGATGTAATCACAATTGATTGATCACTGGGTGGTGATCAATGTCATGCTTGTCTGGTCCTTATTAGTGCAGATCGAATACTATCAAATCATCTAGACTGGTTACCACATTGCAACATGATCGATGAGAGAGTGAAAATTATTCTCACCTTATATGTCCAGTTTTTGACCGGTTCACCTTCTGAACTACCTGTAATTTGAAACCAACTTTTTCTTTTTCAGATGATTATTATGACTGTTGGTTTAACCTTACTAAGTTCATGTGTAGAGTGGTACGAAACATTAATTTCTCTACCTGCGGCTACTGGGTTCACCATCGTAGCTATTCTTACAGGTATAAGGCTAAAAGATATAGAAAAGAAATTCAAAATGATCTTGTTCTTCATATGTCTTGTAGTTGCAGGAATTGGATTCATTCTCGCCATTTTAGGGTTGATATTTAAAGACGTAAGTTGATATATTCGTGGTTTTCCACAACTAGTAGTGATTAATCGTTATTATTGATTGGTTTTCTCGAATAGCTACAGTTTTCATAATAAAATATGCCGATCATGAATACCGATGAAAGGTTTCTCACATTGTAATAAAAAAACATTCTCAATTCACATTTTATTGAGGAATATTGAAAACAAATCTTGGCCTTCTAGTTCATGTTCACCTGCTTTGAATGTTAATACAACAGCGTTTTCTACCGTGATGTTTTCATCACGTATAAATTGCAAAATAAATCTAGTTTCCTTTACACATGAATTGAAATTGGTAAACGTCTGCAATCTGTTGTGGGGTTTGTACTGTTTATTGTTGATAAACAGCTTCATGTAATAATGTTATCACTTAAAAAATTTATTCTCAGTTCTATGTATACTGATCAAGTATAACAGGTAATTACAGAAAAACCTGAACAATACATCTTCAAGCAGTGATTTCGCACTCGTGGAATTACACGGCTCGAATGTTTCATGATAAAGTCTTGACGAAACGAATTCGTTGTTTAGACAACTGTCAATCATGAGACAGAATGATGTCGAATTTCAGGATAACAGACCGAGTGAACTCTTACGTGAAGTCAGCCAGTCAGCTACATATTACTTTAAATTCAGTAGAGTTAATTGTTAGAGTAATAATGTTTCTTCACTGATATTCATATAGATACATGATGGATTTAAGTGAACTGTTTTCCTTCCTTTATCCTAGCATGTTTTACAAAGTGATGCCTGGCTTTGTTTATGCTGCTCAACGTTTATTGTAAGTTCTGAATAAATAATTAAACGTTAATGCAAATAATTGTCCATCGGCCATAATGCATTTGAAGATATCGATCTGTAAAACTGAAAACTTCTAAGCATTATTGCATTCTATTCACAACATCCACAAGAATTCGTCATGAGACATTTCAAAGGGAACATTGCGAGATGCAACGCTGAAGAGCTGGAATGTAAAAATTCAGTGGTGATGTATATATAGCTCAATTCGATCTTTTAGTTTAATCACTCAATTTATATGATGCTCAATTTATACAAACGATTAACTGACAACATTTGACAGATCAAAATAAAACACACTTACTGTTCATTTGTTATGTATGAATGTTGAGAAATTACCAAGTTTTTAACCCGACATCTATGAAGGCTTATTATTTCACCGACACATTTGTTGATAGGAACGCATCGTTAATGAAGTAATTATCTACATTTTCATTATTACAGGTGCTTATATTCACAACATATTATCTGGATAAACACCGCAAACAAGAACAGTATACTAAAATCTACATTATTTTCATATGGTTTTATGAATATTTCGTGCTAAGCATAAATTCAGAGTGTTTTTTAAATTTACTACTTCATTGCAAATATGGGAAAACTGAATGAGACAATAATTAGACACGATGAATAGATGCTATTCCATTGAATGTTATTATTAATTTACAGATATTCATGTGAAATATTTTAAAGATCATTATAAACTATTCTACTATTTATGTTAGATGTTCTTTTAAATAGATGTTCGCTTGTTGGTGTAAATGTCTGAACTGAACATATTCGTTTACAATAAAAACAAACATCTAAGCACAATTTTATACTACTTAAAATTAAAACAAATCAAGTTGACTTAAATGATATGTTCAACAACCGTATTTTCAAACTACACATGTGTCGTGATTATGAAAAATGACTCACTTTGCAGTGAATGGTTTTATTTGTCTGAAACGGTTTCAGGTAGATGGTTTCCATTGGTCATCTAACGACCATTAAACAACTCAATTTCAGCTTTTAGTAGGTGAAGAAAACTTATTCGCTTATTACTAGCATATGATATCTTTCGAACTCGACACTCTTTGTTATACTCTCACTCGTTCTTAGGCTAATTACATCCTAAATCGAATATGATACACATTTATAGACAGTGAGCTAAAACATATCGCACATAATATAGGTTTACATTATCGGAGAGTTCAATTACATGTACGGAATTATCGAACATTTATAAGTGTTGATTTGCAATACCAGGCACAATCAAAACACACAAAAACACTGTTTCAGATAGACGTTTTTCATTGTTCATCTAGACAAGAGTAAACCACACAATTTTAGCTATTAGTAGGTGAAGAAAACTTATTCGCTTATTACTAGCATATGATATCTTTCGAACTCGACATTCATTGTTTGTCGTTGACCGTAACATTCTATTGTCGCCCGTTTTAGTCTGACTTCATCCAATGACGCTTCTGTTTCATAAATTGCACTAATTTTAGTATGATGAGTGACTGCTGATTAACTTGATTGCCAGCTTTCTAAAAATCCACTAATCATTAATTTTCATGTTCTGTCAAACATAGCAACTTTATTAGGTCGAACAATTGTCGAATTCTGTAGACTGTCATTGATATCAGCAATTACTGATCGTAGCACTTGATATTAGTTTGAATTTCATATAGACAAAGAGAAAGAGTGGTTAGCTTTGTCTGTTATTATGCTCCCTACAAATGTGTAGGTTATTGTTGTAAATTTAATCTGCCTCTTTGTTTTTTCGTCCTTAGCTGATTCGAATTGCGTGGATTAATCTGAAAGAGTTTGTGCGTTTATATATTGGGCTACTGGAAACTCATTTTTGTGGATAAACGTTCGTTCGTTGGTTTCCTGATTCAATTTCGTGCCAGTTGTTAAGTACAGTAAAAGTTGTTGATGGCATTTGCGGAATTATGTCTTGTTCATGTACATTTATTTGATTTTGTACTTCGGGTTTATTTATGGTACGTGTGATGGCATAATCTTACATGAATCGCGCTTGAAAACAAATCTGATTTTAGTCGAAACCCAGTTGATGAAATCTGATTGTCATGTGTGTACAACTTCAGTTCACATGTATTGACAAAAATCGTCCATACTCAGTCAACATGTGTGACAATTGTCTAGCGCATTCAGTTTCATGCGAAAACATGAAGTCATGTCTGAACGGTTTACTAACTTGTACAAGTATCTTGTCGTCCAGGTGTATAGAGAATGGACAAACCCTCACATCATTGTTGCAGTTAGTGTCTAGTCACTCACCTTCACGATTGCAAAAGACTATCGGTCAAGTTGATTGATTTTATAGAGGGAGGCGGCAAGAAATCGAAGTTTTATTATGTTGTGGAAATGGTAGAACCCGCTCTTGAGTCGTCTTGTGGAGATATTACACAAGTCAACCTCAATAACAGATGAGCCCTCATTATGCAAACGCTTTTACAAAAATGGAAAACATAACTGTGCGAATCAATGAAACGGATGTTTTCTATTTATGATAGGTCACTAAATGGACCTGCGCAAACCTATCTAAAGTCCTGATAAGGCGCAGATATTGAATATCACAGGATGTGTAAGATTGTTTATTGTCTGCCTGAGTGAAGTACATTTCAGTCGAGAATGTTGGCAAACGAAGGGCGAAGATACTGATAGAACTGAGTAGAAAGGCTCACTGTTAACTGAAGCACGTAATATGCAAGGTAGAATCAAATACGTAGATCGAGTGCTAAACGTGATCTCTGATGAATTGTGTGGTTAATGAAAATTAAATTAGTCCCAAAGTTATTTTCACTGTGAGACTACAAGAAACGAATTGGAGGAGGTTGTTTGATGATCGTAGTTATTACGATACCGTTCTGCCACTGAATAAACCTGTTGTAATTTGTAATCAGAGGGATTCTGGTGTCATTGTTTGTTCACTGGCTCTAATTTGGCTGCTTAGGATAGTCAACTACATTGTATTTCCTTCCCTATAAAAACACTGACATTCCATCCACCACAAGTACTGTCAACGTAAAGTACTCACACTGAAATTTAATATTGGTTCGACCTAAATTGTTGAAAGTATTTTCCGAGAATTTAGTCACGTGTGTACTTTTTCTGATTGATAAGAATGGTTAAATATACATATACGTGGTATTATTACAACGTCAAATATATTTTGGAGAAAAAATATTTTATCGCTGCCCATATGAGGAGGCAAAGTTTAGACGCACAACGTTTTGCTTGCCGAAATCGCTAAATTTTATTAAGAAGAATGTTAATAACATGCTCTTTAGATCCAAAAACGTACTAAACTTTCATGAAGGCAAGTACTTTAGGCATGAAATATCAGAAAACTAAATTATAAATTTCAAGCAGTCACCTTCAAGGAATTCAAAACTCAGAGCAATTCCAATAATATATACTTTTGGTGATTATCCAGTCATTATTCAGTATTTTTAATGCAACCCGACCTCGAAATTTCGGGGAATTTCTAACCTATCTTGAGGACGCCGCTATAGTAAACTTCGACGCAATAATCCAAAAACCCAAATTTTCCTTTAAACCTTGATAAGGTCATTTGACTTTGAGGATTTCTCTCAAATTTCCAAAAACTTGACAGATTGAGATTCTCAGCACAAAGATGTCCAGCGAGTTCCCGTTTCTTATATATTCTTATATTCGTTTTTTCAGTTTTTCACGTCGAAGGTAGTTTGAGTATATCCTAACCTTTCGTACCACCGTTTTCATCCATTTTTTATCTGTTTTTAGTGTACTGTTTTTTACGGCCTTAAGCTTTTTCTAGGATCTATAAAGCATTTTACGTTAGTACAGTCATGGAACATTCATGTTAACGACCTGTATGCCGTTTTGCTGTTACATCTAGCATGCAGTGTGACAATCGCAAACGTTAGTTGCACGAAGAGTGCGTAGATCTCACAGTAACTGCTTGCAACAGACTGAGTAGTCGAATCATATGTTAGTATGTGTCATGTGCAACATGGATACTGGAGTTCTGATGAGCAACATCATTGTACTATTGACAAGTCCGTGGAATAAGTTGTGAGCAAACTTGAAAAAAGACAGTCAGAAAACGGTAAAACAAACATAGACACGCAATGAAAACAAGAAAATGGATCTCGAAAGCGCTGCTACCGATGGAGCATGTATTAAATCTAGTCATGACATTCTAAAACTTAGCACCATCACAACGTCGAAGGAAATATCCACTCTCAGAAGACTTTCGTCTCCCAGCACAGGATCTATGAATGCAACGTTGGTTCCCAAAACCAATGTAGGTGATTACATACTGCTAACAAAGTTGAAATTTACTAGACATCACCGTCTATGCTGAACACCTCAAGTATTTTGGAGAAATCAACTGGTGATTTGGCCGCACAGTCTACCCTTAAGAATGTTCATCCGCTAATCAAAGATCCTAGGAATCTCAAACACTCTTCCACCTTCAAAAAGCAAGCTTTTCAACCTGAAATCACACGGAAACCCGGGAAACTAATAACGGTTAGTGATGATTCTCTCATTACCAGTTTGCATGACAAACATGATAGAACGTTCTGAGAAGAATTAAACAAGAAGCTCGAACTTCGCAAAACGGAGCCTTTGACGGTCAAAGAGCTCACTCGGGGGAAAGACTCTAAGCATCAGAATCACCCAAGGCCACTTCGTGTAACACTAACTTCCGTTTTCAGAAACACAGCAGAATAGGTTATGCGATTAATAAACATAATGATATATTATTATATATCTAGATGGCAAAAACAGGTAACCCAGATGCTCAAGCAGGCCGCTCGGAAAAAAACCTATTGCCCTAGTTGACTAATTGTCTTTGCTTATTTTTATTATAAAAAAGGCTTGTTGGCTTTTAACAGATTCGTTTTTTGAATGATTTTATTTACTAAATAAACTAATCAGAAATGTTACAATACTCATTTTTATGTAGGCAAGCGAATTATCAAAATTATTTAACACCATACAAATGATTAGCTTCTCGTAATCTGTTCCATGGACTTGTATGTATCTTTTTGCCATCTGGCCAAGTATATGTTTGTGCATACTCTGATTGTTCGATTTTGTTCAATTCATATTGTTTGATAGGACCATATCCATCTAGTTTAATTTCTGAATGTGGATTAATTTGATAGCCTGGTTTACATACACGTAGTTGACCATGATTTGTTAAAACTTCTGATACACAATGACTTGGTTTTGTGAATGTTGAACGAGTTTCTGACTCACCAGGATACTTGATACATATTCCTGCTAGTTCCTGTGTTTTCGGTGGATGAAAGTAGGATAAGGAAACTAGTTAATTTCAAGTTGACATTTTATACTACTAAAACTGGAAAGTGGGTAGTCATATAAAAACTGGAACATTTTAATAAACTGTCATTTGATAAATTGTACGCTTAAGTGGGAATGCAAAGTTTATCGTATGGAAACGTCATCTCGATTATCAACTAACTTGCTATAATAATCTTAACCTCAACAACAAACATGTCAAGGCCTGACATCAACCGAAACAACACTGAAAATCGAAGCTCACTGCACAGCTTTTTCGTCCAAGTTGTCGCATCGATAACCGAACAAGCATTGGAAATAAGAACGTTCAGGATGAATAAATTCAGATCGAGCAGTCTGCATTCTTAACGCCATCCAACTATTATAAGTCCGTCTTGTCGGTACTGTATGAAGCCTTATTGATGCAACCTGATTGGGATGAACTGTATTATAGTAAACAGTGGTTGGATGATGTTCGGAAACGGACATAATAGTACGAACGTCCTCATTCCTTATCTCCCCTTAGATTTCGAGGTTTAGAAATCATCGTATACTTTTCTATTCTACGGATTCATTCTTGTTGAAATGATTTTGTGTACGCGTAATGTTCTTCACTACTATTGGTATTGCTGGCACGTTTACTATTATAAACATTTGCTTTGATAATTTCAGCATGTTGTGCTGATACGGGGTGTGTGAACTTGGACCAGTGGATATACATCCCAGATTCTATGTTAGTTAGAACTGACCCACTTCACAACATTATTTAGGTTTGTTCAAGATCATACTGCTTTTAGAATGCGAAACTGAAGGCATAAGTACCCAGTGTTTCTTCAACATCTTTGAAAAGTTTAATTAATTAATGTGCCTTGTCTTGTTTTGTTGATGACTGACAAAATTAACAAGTGTTCAAGGAATTACCTGAATCGTTGATGGCCATTGAAGTTCACTCTGCTTTGTTTCACAGATCTTATTTGATTGATCTGAAGCATCACAAGTTATTTGATTGTAATTGGGAATATTAAATCGTGGAGCAATACAAGATCTTTTCTCTTGACTAAACTCAGGTTGATTTACCTGTAAGTATGAAAATTGTAATATTTTCAGTTATATAAAATACAATTCATCTTATGGGCAAAATAAATTAATGACCGATATCATCCCTTTGTGAACATTGAACTCTGGCTTCCTCCATATGTTCAATGAACCAATGTCTCATACCGCCATGTAAGTCTACAGCAAAATAGAGAGTGTTACTTTTCGTGAATGTAAAACCTAAACAGCAATTGTATCGATGGAAGATACTCGTTTAGGAATTACATTATCTTTTGTAACAGGATAAAGTATAAACAAAAAAATGCATGATTTCTAACTGATTAGTGGAAATTTAAATCATAATTTGACCTTTCACAGTGGCCATTCGTTTCACATTCCATTCTTTAGGTAGAGTTTGAACTCGTCTATTGCACATTTTGATGGTTATAGGTATTCACGCCATTCACGTCTAGTCTTAGAATTCAATTCTCGATTTAGAGTATCAGAAGGCGTATTGGATGGTTTTAGATACTTGTTGACCGTGTTTCCAGTTATCGGTAGAAACGGAATTGAAGACAAATTCGTACAACGATTTCTAGATTTCTGAAGGTGCACAGACGAGACGTTTTTGATACGATAATGATAGTGTAGCGTGGCGTCGAGCCCTAGTTGAATATGAACACCGCTACCTAGAAGCACGTTCCAAATAAATCAGAAGGCAGATTGGAATCAAGTTCAATCAATTGTCGATCTCGTGGTATCGAACAAACACCAAGATCATGCAAAAAAATGGTACAACCGAAAGCAGGAGAACAGAGTACGTGCAAACAAACGTATGTCAAACATTAGAAACAAATATATCGACTGATTTCGTTTAAAAGTGCGTGAGTGACCAGTCCAGCTTTCGTCAAAGTTGACTGAAGTCGACGGTAGCAAACGGGAATGGTCGGAGGCGTGTGCTCAGGACACGAAAAGAAAAATCAGAAAAGGAAGAGTGTAGCATGCATGTAGTATAGGAATAGTGAGGTTTCATGCAAGTTGTCGTTTTCGTGTGCTCGAAGAGCCATTTTAAGCTGTCGATGATAACTTTCAACTAAACAATTTGAAGCTGGATGGTAGGCGGTAGTGCGTATGCGTTCCGTACCAAACAGCCGAGTATTCAATTCCACAACACTAATGACATTTCCTCTTTAGTAACGATGACAGAAATACTTGTCCGAATAGAGGTAATAAGTATACAAAATGCAGTCGCACAGGAAAAATGTGCGGTTGAACTGAATAATGACCCCTCTGCATTCACCACACTCCCCCAATGTAAACTTAAACGTTCTAAATCGAGAGGGAGTATATTCATTAAAGGCAAACAATTATACGAAGATTCCAAACATGTCACAGAATTATTTAGTGAACACTTTTAGTTTTCACTGACTGGCGAAAAATCATTAAATCATTCCGAACCAATCCCAGTAACTCCCTTTGAAATTACTAATGTAGAATTCAATGTACAAAATATCTCCAAGACAATCAGTACATTGAAACACTCCCACGCTGATGGATCAGATGGTATTCCATCGTGCATGCTAAAATATGGACGAGATGATATGTGTGTTTTCCTTTTCAAACTATTCGCGATATCACTTGCTTCAGCGTGGTACCCTCTTGTCTCTTGGAAAACTACACATATCATTCTCAAAATTAAAACAGTACCTGAAGCAAACGCTGAAAATTAACGGCCTATAAACAAATTTCTGTGGTATCCAGAGTGATGAAAAAAGTAGTTAAGGCGGCTAAAGTTCAACATCTACTAACCTATAATCTCATCTCGACCTCACAGCATGGATTTCTTGGGTCCAGATCATGTGATACATGCCTAGTAGACTACCTAAATGATATAACTCTAAGACGAGACAGCAGACTCCTTGTATCAGTCCTATTCTTTGACTTTAAGTAAGCCCTTGATAAGGTCCCACACAAAAGGTTACTCGTCAAACTAAAGTCCTTCGGAATACACAACCCACTGTACTCATGATTTGCTTTATTTTTAACAGAACGTAAACAGATGGTAAAATACAACGACTGTCTCTCGTCACCTAGACCTATTACCAGTGGTGTCATCCAGGGAAGCGTATTAGGTCCGCTTTTGCTTCTTATGTATATAAAATTTATATGTAACACCATAGGTTTTGGGAAACCATACTGATATTCTGATGATCACAAAATAGAATACAGCTATATGCCTGAGACACTAAACGAAAGTGTATCCCAGATTCAAAAGGACCTCAATAACTTAACTATATGGAGCGAAAAATGGCAATTACCATTTAACCTCAACAAGTATGGGATCATGCACTTTGTAAAGCGTCCCTATAAAACGCAACTTCACTTCAATGAAAGTAGAGTCCAAAGACTCGAATCAGTACGCGATTTAGGAACTACTTACACAGGAAGCCTGAACTTTGAAGAACATGCCTCCTCCATTATTTCTAAATCTAGTCGGCTAATTGGTTTCATAATGAGAAATTTTTTCACAACAGTGGCTAAACTTACTCTCTACAAAATATGTGTACGGCCCTCTTCTGAATACTGCTCTTTTGTCTTCTTTAATATGAATATCACAGACAAGATAAGAGTAGAAGATGTTCAAAGACGTTCCACAAGTCAACTACTAGGATGTAACTCGAATCTCGATTACACAGATAGATGTAAGCACCTCTCTTTAAAACCTTTATGGCACCGTAGGCTAAAGAACGAATTAATGTTTCTCTACAAAGCGATATATGGGCTCTCCTTTCTAACGTCTTGCACGACTATGACCCACAAACCAGACTAAAGACTTAGAAACAACGCATGTAAACTACTTACCGTGAAATACCAAAAACAAATGCGTTGTAAGGTTTTTGCAGTACGGTATAGATTGGTATGCCTAAGTTGCGCGCTTTTTTTCACGTGGTATTATTGTATTTTCTTTCTAGATATTCTCTTTAATTTAACACCTAATCGCGATAAATAATTCGTCGCGGAAAGGTTCTATCAACTTGACACCTCATTTCGCAACTTAACGTCATACATTAATCTTGCTAGTTTTCACGCTATCTCTATCACTAATTAACGTTAATATATTTATCCTTAACTAATACTGGATCTGATCCTACCATAGAACCTTACACGTCCATTAAGTTAAATTATATTTGTCACCGTCCACCTAATTAAACCCTACATTTACATTACTTTCAATAATGTTCAAGCCATCTAAAAAACATATAATCTCTCCTGATGCATATAGCACTTGCAACAGATCTAAATCAGTCACTAAAACGAATGATTTGAAACCTCATAAATGCACTGAACAGACTGTATCCTACTCTGATCTTCCTTCAGTAGCACTAAACGTGTGTAGCGAAGTGTCGAGTCGAGATGGACTATGAACACCGCTTCCAAGAAACGCATGCCAAATGACTACATAAAATCCCCCGGAAGCCAAATATCAGAAGGCAGTTAATGAACCAAGTCGATATATTTTTGCTGGCGATCTCGTGGTATCGAAAGGATACCGGGATCGTGCCATGATACAAGCTTGGTTACAGAACGTAACCGAATTCGCGCGAAGTCACAATCACAGTGTAAGAATAATGGATGTTTTTAGCACAGTTAAAAAAAGCAGGTTAAAACAAGCACTGGTACAATTGGTTATAATAATAATTGTTTTCGATAAACCAATCGTGTTCTTGTGATAAAAGTGAGTCACTACACGTGCACCCTTTACGTGGACAAGACATATTACTACCTTGTATCTCGCTTGTGGATATCAATAAGAGCAGTCACATACCGCTAGAGTCGACATTATTTGTCAGTCCAAACAAAAGCATCACATGTTGTGAGCAGTGTTTAGACAAATGCGGCTGACCCCAAACACACAACAATCTCATAATCGGCCAACCTCAGTAGCGGCTCGTGGATTACATGTAAGCCTGCCTGCAATAGCCATCTCGATGATGTAGATCTCGACTTCTCACCCAGACATATACCTCATCCCCCAACTAGGTATGCACAAAGTGACCAACCGGTAGACACCTGCAACAGGTCCGTATGTAATCATATCGACGTTAAAAACTTTGATATAAACTCCAATAATCTCACCACTGGTAGATCTAAAAGCAGCCAAACAGAATTCAGCCTAACCCAAACTATCCAAGACTTATTACCGTACAAATATTTAATCAGTGTTCCAGGAAATCCCGATTTGGAAATTATAAAAAAAACTCTGAAAACGTAATTGGCCACAAATCAACTGAAGTGTTGAGAAGACTCCAGTGTGTGCAGAATGTCATTGTGTATAATATACCTGATAGTGCGAACGTCAAGATTGCTAAAAATACTCTACTACAAGAATTTGGATTGTCGCAGTCTTGGCTCGTGAATCACACACTAGAGCCTCTTGTCCCATTCTATTTCAGTTTGATAGTACCACTGAAGCTAATCACCTCCTTAATAGTCAGTCATTACTGAGGCGTATTCCAACATTCAAAATTTATTTATTTATTATTTATTTATTTGAGCACATAAATATTGGTACAAGAGAGCGCCAATATATATGCGCCACACAAAACAATGAAAATTCGAAGAGAGAAAAGAAAAAAAAACTAAGGAGCACAAAAGAAAAAGAGAACGATAACAAAGAGATTGGTGAAAGGTAGTGCGGTCGTAACGATGGAACGGAAAGGTACAATCGGAAGAAATCTTTCAAGTAAGGGAGACACAACCACTTTTTATGAAGAAAGTAAAAGAAGGTTACAGCAGGATCGCCACTGGCTTCTATTCTGAGCCATATCTGATAACGTCTCTAGCCACTGTGTAGCACCATCTCTCAGACCCCAACCAGGGAGTCGTGAAGGACCGACAGAAGCCAGTCCTTTGCAGCTTTCTTTCATACCACGACACCATGTCATGCACTGACCACCTCTCCGCTTTTTCCAACCAGTCCCAGAGTCGGCAAACAATGCACGACGTGGAATTCTCTGGGACGACATTCGTAGAACATGTCCAAGCCACCGAAGTCGGTGTTTCAAGATGGTGACACCAATTGAATTATCATCTCTGTGCCCAAACACACGATGCCGAACCTCTGCATTACTAACATGGCGTTGCCACTGAATGTCAGCAATCCTTCGGAGACAACGATGATCGAACACAGAGAGTCGTCTAACGTCCTCAACTCGGAGAGGCCAGGTTTCACAAGCATAGAGCAAAACTGCTCTCACCGACGCGTTGTAGATCCGACCTTTTACAGCCAGACTAACATCACGAAGGCGCCAAAGGTGGCCCAGATTGGCATAAGCCGCTCTGGCTTTCACTATACGTGCATTGATCTCATCACTCACACCCCCACCAGCACTTATGCAGCTACCCAGATACACGAACTTCTCGACTACTTCTATCTGCTCACCATCCAGGGTGAGTACAGGATTGGAATCCTGCCAGTCTTGTAGAAGTACTTTGCACTTCGAAGGTGCAAAACACATACCATACCTACGGACACTGATTGCCAACTGATTAAGTGCGGATTGCATGCCTTGGGCATTATCGCACAGTAAGACAATATCGTCCGCATACTCAAGGTCGAGAAGTCTTTCTCCAGGCAACAGATCCACACCACCATTACTTACATTCATCAGAGCTGTTTCCAGAATGTCATCGATGGCAAAGTTGAAGAGGAATGGTGAGATTGAGCAACCCTGCCTAACCCCACTACTCGTATAGAACAATGGAGAGAGGTGGTTGTATGCCCTCACTCTGCCTGAGGTGTTTTTATATAGGGCTTTTAGGATGTTAATAAACTTCTCAGGCACACCCTTCTTCAATAGACAATCCCAGAGAACAGTCCTGTCCAACGAATCGAAGGCAGCCCTGATGTCATGAAACACTACGATTGTTGGCCTTTAATAAGTATGGCGATGTTCTAACATTTGGCGGAGGGTGAAGATATGATCAATACAACCTCGACCAGAACGAAACCCAGCCTGCTCCTCGCGAGTCAATCTTTCTCGGGTTTTGAACAACCTACGAAGTATGACAGAAGCCAATAGCTTGGACGCAAAGATGAGGATCATTCATGATAGGACCGCTATCCAGCGTCGTATCTGCAATGGAACACAAACTGATCGACCCAGCCTACGTAGCGGCGACAGCTACAGCTCTTGTCACTGCACTAATTCTAAAACACCATACACTGCCCCTCCAAAAAACAAAAGCACGTCAGATGCTGCTATTATTCCCAAGAACAAGACTGCACATAAAGCAGTCGCAACCACTCACCATGAGCCCAAACATTCAGCTACTTACGCCTCAACAGCGTCCAAGTATTGCCCTAGCGGCCCCGATAAAAAACATAAAAATTATCATCCCAGGAATTACGCTAACAGCTACAAACGCTCAGACATCGCTGTATGAAATAATACCAAACTCTCTGTAAAAATCGTCCAATACTCCAGCACCCCTAACCCAAAACATGCATCTTCTCATAGCAATAGAATACCCTACAACAAGCATAGTAAACTGGCAATACCAACTCATTCCATTATGAAACGACACCTGATAAGAACCACACCTACACATGATACCCATGAGACATATTGTGTGAACCTTGTAAGCTCCATGAACCAGCACACAACTATACACAACAGAAACCTTTCTCTTGGCAACAATAAGAGGCAACCCTTCATTCCTTACCAGAAACATACAACCTCCCCAACTACCCACATCATGACTAGTCAAGCCACCATATAAAACGGTTTAGTCCACCCTAATTCGACATACACACTATGTCATCCATTTGTATGTCTCTCCCACTCAAGATGACTGCTATGGGGTCTCCAAATGTTGAGGGCAGCAATCCCACTATCCTGAGAAAGTCTATGTGCTCCGATTTAATGGGGAGCGGCACATCATTCTCAACTTCCATAACTGTCTCTAGTCGTAAAAAAGCCTTGACTGAACTTCCTGATCACTCTCCGAACACACTACTTAACCATTCAACTTCATCTTTCACTCTTAGACATACTTCTTCCATCAAAACAACACCCGACTATTCTTCTCTCATTAACCCCATTGGTAATAAACTAAACGCTCATCAATATGGAATCAACGCTACCAATTCTTCCTTTTCTTATGGCAAAACAGACAATCCACTAGGTTTACATCATACCCGTCTACTAGACAAACAGTCGCCGTACCTGACACATATGTTAATCAACGCTCGATCTGTACAAAGTGAGATGACTCACCTACGCTCCCTTTTACTTTTAAACAACCCCTCACTTGTTTTGATAACGGAAAGTTGGCTGTCCTCCGATACCACAGACACATATCTACAAATAGACACCTATGATCTCTTCCGCTGTGATCGAATCACCAAGAAGGGTGGTGGTTGTCTTGTTTATGTAACAAAAAAAATTGAGAGCGGAAATCTATAGAGACCACGTCCTCAGCAAGCTTCCTGAATCGATATAGCTTACTGTGCACAGCAATGAATGTAAAATACTAATCGGATGTATATATCGTACTCCTAAAACTCCTAGTTTTACTGACACTATTGTAAGTGAGTCATTTGCTCAGGCTGTCTTGCTTGACTTCACTTACAAAATTGTATGTGGTGATTTCAACCTTGCCACCATCAACTGGACGTCACATTCTGGCCCATTGTGCTTTGAAAGCATACTTATGTCCTTAGACATGCATGGTTGGCAACAACATGTAAACATGCCTACACGAAACCATAACATTATTGACTTGATATTCTGTCATAATGTCACACCAACATCAATGGTGGTTGGCGAAAACTTTCACAACATTGATCATTAATTAGTCCTCTTCACCCTTCCGATTCTTGCCATATGCAACAAATTAAAGTCATTAAACACTTGATTCCAATATACAGACTATGCAAACGCTGACTGGGAAAACTTTCGATTTCTAATAAAGCACTCTGCCTGGGGCAGTTTCTTTACCAGGAATAACCTCTAAAAACATTAGAAATAAAATCAATATCATCACCAAATCTGCACTAGACACTACTATACCCTCTATAATTGGTTTTAAAACAATTACTACCTATATAAATCAAAAGACTAGGTCTTAACTGAGAAAACTGAAAAGGATGTTTTTTATATCAAACGACTTAAGTGCCCTGCACCAGATATACTCTGTACTTGACGGGGTACAAAGTCAACACAACAAGCATGAACAGGTAGATGAACGTAGTGCGCTCGCTGCTGCATCTAAAGCCCAAGCCTTATGTCGTCTCACGAAGCGCATAAGGACGAACGCAGATCACATTATTCACTCCTCACTGCACGATGGAGTGACGCATAATGACCAAACCGTCATATGTGAACTATTAAGTGAATGGTTTTCTCACAATGGGAATACATCTCATGCTACAGATTTCGACATTAATTGCATCGACAAAAGCTATCTTAGTACCATAAACTTCGACATTAGGATTATATATACCGCCATTAAAACCCTTAAGCCAAATGCGAGTTCTGGTGCTGATGACATCCCTTCAATCGTTTATAAAATGTCAGGACCAGACTTACAGACGCTACTACTCAAAATATACACATTATCTTTAGAGGCAGGTACATACTCGGAAACCTGGAAGGTAACCTATGTTATTCCCAAACACAAATGTGGACCGAGAAACCTGGTCGAAAACTACAGACCTATAAATAATGGAAAAAGTGATACAAAATCAACTATCTGATCACCTACTTAAGGAAGATCTGATAGACACTTAACAACACGGCTTCATTAGGTCGTGCAGTACATGCCTGATAGACTTCTTTAACGAGGTAAAGTACCTCATAATCTTCTAATCAACAGACTTAAGTCAGTTGAAATTATAAATCCCTGTTTGAAATGGATCAAATCTTTTCTTGCGAACAGATATCAAATAACCAAGATTAACTCTACAAAGTCTACACCTCGAACAGTAACCAGTGGTGTTGTGCAGGGTAGTGTCTTGTGTCCATTGCTCTTTATAATCTACATCAACAATATATGCAAGTGCTTTAGCAGGGGCAAGACCTATCTCTATGCCGATGACTTAAAACTCATCTATAAAACTGACATTTGCGAGTTAAGTAGTACTATGCAAACAATCCAACATGAACTCAACATGGTAGACGACTGGTGCAAACGCTGGAGGTTAGAGCTCAACACAGAGAAATGCGGCTGATAATGTACAGGAGACACATCTGTTAAAATAAAATTAACATTTAGCAATCACTCACTGCCCAGACTGGCATCAGCAACTGACCTAGGGGTACGTTACTCACACAGTCTTAATTTCCATGAACACATCTCAGCCAAAGTATCCAAAATGCGGAAATTGCTTGGCTTAATTCTCCGTAATTTCTATCAAAATGAATCTAAAATCCTTTTTCATAAAGTTTGTGTAAAACCTATCGTTGAATACAGTTCGTTTTTATTTTCCAACCTACGTCTATCTGATATACTAAGAGTGGAAGGAACACAACGAGACTTCACCCGCAAATTACTTAAGACTGACTCAGTCATTGACTACAGTACCTGATGCCAAGTCTTAGGAATAGCACCACTTTGGGAGAAAGGGCTTAGGTCTAATCTGATTCTCTACTTTAAACTACTCAAAAACCTTACTCATCCAACATATAAGATAGTTCTCGCTAAAGATTTACATGAATACGAACTTCGAAACAAAGTATCTACGGTCAAGTTTGAGAAATACAGCTCTAAAACGCGGGGAAACTTCTTCCTCATCAAGTATGCCATAATATGGAACAATCTTCCGTCCGAAATTCGCATGGCAGGTGAACTAAATACGTTTGTAAAACTGCTTGATCAAACTTTCACTTGCATTGATCTTGCACGTACAAATACATCTGTGCCCCACTCACACATCATACGCTCTCTCCGTGTTTAGACTAAAATGGACTTCAAGTTCAGTTTGCTTTATTTTTCCTACTTTGCAGTTGTACTAGTTACTTTTTTCACCCTAATTTTTTACTTGAAGTGGACAGGTAACTCACTGAACCTATCGATACTTTTCAACTTAACTCGATCGCTAAATGACACTCACTACCACCCTAAGAAAGTCAAGAGAATCGCCAGATCGATTGCCCACTACCAGTGGTCTTGCATGTATGGAGCCTGTTACCAATCAACTGGTTAGGACAAAATAAAATAACATCAGCACCAAGTTACTGTGAGTTTCTACCCGTTTATCCTGTATTACCGTTTTGCTATTCTGCACACTATGTTGACTAGCAATTAATATTATTTCTCCATTCGTTACTTTATATACAACTCATATACTTCTGTACTTTACCGCCTGCTTTATAAAACAATTATTCTACATTATACCCTTCTTTATGCTCATACTCTGATTGGCAAACTATACTTTATACTAGTCGACAAAAGCACTGCATCGATGCCTTACCGACAGTCCATAGCTTGTAACTGCCTGATAAGCTTGTAAAATGTTACTTATAAAAATAGTGCTTTCCAACAGGATGTGAAACACAGAGGATTGCGCGAGGTGTAATATTTATACAAAAATGAGCTTAAATGAGCCTAACATCACAAAAAAGGGATGGTTGAGTTACTGACCAGCAAGCATTGATGGTGAGGGCGATAACTTCAATCCAACCGTGTTTGTGGGGGCAGAACATTTTGTATGTATCAGACTCTTTATGATTAAGAATAAGCCAATCAATCTGTGATATAGATTGTTTACCTAAGCTCACCACTCAGACTCATGCTTCCAATATTATGTTGGATTAGCTATTCTAATAAGACAACCTATAGCATGCTAACTCGGTCTTGTACACTAAGATTGTGTGGCTGGCATCGGATAATCAAAAAAAGGAAAAACAGGTTAGACAACAAAAGATATAGTCATTAGTACTCTTAACACTTCACCCTTTATATACACACCCTTCTAATAAACCGCTTTCCTTGTACCAGCCTTGACTTCTTTTGCTTCAGGTGAACTGACTAATATTCGTTAAACGACCCAACTCATAGTTTTTTATTACTACATTCTCTAATATGAGGGCTATGACTTCGTTTCACTCTAACAAATGGTAATGTGAATTATTACAAATTTATTATACCTCTGTCTGTCCTACTACAGAATGTTAAGCAACGTTTGGCGTCCATATCCTAGTGCCTTGCAGCTCTTCTGTTTCTCGTTTTCTTCTTCGGAAATTCGCTCTGAGGGTACAGTTATGAAATTCCGACGTCTTGAACTAACATAGCGTACGCGTCCCCTCAAGGTCACAGTTTACAGCATGCGATCTACGGGTATACTTTATATCAACTATAAACTCAATAAGTTGCGAAGCATTTTTTGAACCAACAAATGTTGTAATTTATAGATCATGGCTGTAAAAATGGCGTGTAACTGCGCATGCAGAAATATATTATTATTATTATTATTATTATTATTATTATTATTATTATTGTGGAACAGGCTGCCAATGCCTATCCGTCACTGTGATACGTTTACCAGATCCATAAAGCTAATTACCCTATTTCTAGATTCTAAAGAGCTTCAACATTTTTTCTGAACTCGCGCCCATCAATGAGGCACTTTATTACGGACCGCCTAGTATCTAAAATGAACAAGATTATAACAAGTTCGACTGTTGCTAATATGAATATAACTAGATCACAGTATGTATGGCTTATCCTTCACCATTATTCACTGTTTATTAATCATGGCCTTATGCTCCTAACCCACAATTTCAGTTCTCAAATCTTTCTACAGGTTAAATGTAAATTACATCCTTTAATTTGCTATTAGTCCTTGCTTCTTTAAACCATTATTTTCATATCAGTGGGATATACTATGTGGACATCTAACCCATAAAACAGACTTTTCAACTATCTGATTTCATTGTAACATGGATCTAGTAGAGACAGTGTATTCCAACTATGGGCTTTGATTAAAGCAGTATTCATACTTAACACAAACGTAAGAGAGCCAAACAACACAAAAGGAGGGAGGGTGGAGTTACTGACCAGCAAACATGATAGTGAGGAGATAACTTCAGTCCACCCTTGCCTGTAGTACAGAACATTTTGTTTAATTACGGCTCCTTATGGTTTAGTGTGATGTCACGATCTTAAGGTTGATAATGCTGATTTATCATGAAAACTTCCTCAATAAATCGTGTCACGAACGTTGAATTGGTTTCACTTCCTACCCAGTAATCTTGTTACAAGCAATCTAGAAAATTTACTTATATACAAAGCCTACTCAAGACACTATGACACCTAAAAATAATAATAATAATACAGAAAAAGATGAAAAGGGATTCAATAGCTTAGATAATATAAGGAAGATAATCAATTGATATCACAATACTATTTTTCACACTATATTTTATAACCATCAATAATCCCATACTCTCAGCTCATTTCTGAATCGCCCCCCATTTTTCAGTTGTATGTCCACTCATACCTCGTTTTTACTTATTCTCTTTAACCTATTAAAATTATCGTGCTTAACAAATACTTTAATTAAAGAGAATTAGACTGAGTAATCATACTTTAAACATTCTTTTAGGAATATTGGCTAGTCCCAAGCAAACCAAAAAAGAGAAATAAAGGCAAAGAAAGAAGAAATAAAGCGGATGAAAGCGTAAATAAAAGAGAAATGTCGCTTTTTCACCTTAACGTCGTGAATTGATAGTAAATTTGTCGACAATTATACGTAACGTACAGTATTTGAATGAACCGCATCTAGAACTAAAATTTTCATAATCTTCGACAAATTAAGGGACCGCTTAATAAAAAAGCAAAACCAATGTCATAAAAACAAGGTACAAATCACGGATCCAGGCATTCGGTTGAGACGCATATACGCTGACTTCGTTTTTTGTTTAGCTAAAGTGTTCCGACATGCTTGGGTGGCATCACAAAGTACTTACGTTATGCAGGTGAGTGTCTTGCTCTCAGATTTTTATGTTCATTATAACTGATTACCTTGTTAGTTCAATACTATGAAGTGCATTGAAGTCAGTGAAAAGTTTCGTAGATGCAGGTCCACTGTGAACCTGTCACGTTCGTTCGGTTGTCATATAACCACTTATAACAGGAGCTGGAATAAAATGCGAGCAGCTTTCATAAAAAAATATGACTTCCTTTCGTTCAGTGAGTTCGTTAATGAAAACACCATAAAAGGTAACTGACTTTAACAGTCTTGTTCATTAAATTGATAGAAGTAAAGAGAGAAATCAGTTGCAATGACAGTACTTCAACTGTTACACCATCCACTAGCAACATCAATCAAACGCTTTCAGATTAGAGTCGTATGTTCATTCAATTCATACGACAATATATATCTTATAGGATGTACTGAAGTGAACTTGTTCTTTCAGAAGTTCCTAAATCGCAAAGAACTGGTGAACGACTTTATGATATACAATAATAATAATTTATATTCTGAAAATAATAAACACAGAATTCACACCAGTTTACAGGGGCATGATCATTTTGATATAAAAAGGAACATTAGATGTACAAAACAAACATGTGATAGAAGAACATTTTAAGTATACAAGTTCAGTAATTGTTTGGGTATTACATGTATTACAGCGATTCAATGCATCAGCGGGGAACTTTTAATATTTCCTAAATGGACAGTCTGTTGATTTATTAACGGAGTAATTAAAGTCAATTCGTGTGTCACATCGAATAAATGATAATTATCTACAACTACAGAAATTAAACCGAAAACACAGAGCAAGGAAAAACAAAGCAGTGATTACCGAAATATATGAATCAGGTCTACCTAAATGAGTGTGTCATGTGACACAGTGATATACTGTTTATGTAATTCGAATTAAACTTGCTAGGGACGTTGTTAACATGTTGACAGCAAATGGGTGATTTTACTTCGGAGATTCACTAATAAAGATGGCTAAATATTTAAAGTTCCTAAAATATCACTTGTAGAATGAGATACATTTGCAGGTGCTAGACATCTCTGAGCATTAGAGATGCTGATCGGGTTCTCTATGATCTAAGATTTTTTATCCCGAACATACCGAAAAGCATCAAAAGTGTCCTGAAGACATGTCCAAGTTTTCAATCTTCATTAATCGGCAGTGGGGTTTACTAGCATCTATGATTGAAAACCAATCTGCTAAGTTACGTTGAGCTTTAGTTGTGTACCATTGATTTTGACTATTTAAATTTATTTATCTATAAAGATGGACTTTCAATGTCTAGAAACTCTAATCAACAGTTATGGCCTATGCTAGGAAGGATCATTGCCCCTAGGTTTAGTGACGTGTTCATGATAGGGATCTACGGAGGGAATAGTAAAACGGCAGAATTCAACGAATTTTTCGCGGAAAAAATTGCTGAAATAAAATAAATGACTGACGTGTGTCTTTTTAGTGTTAAGTTTAATAAATGCATAGCTATTAGGTTAGCGGCTGTTATATATGACGCACCTAATTGATCTTCTGTTAGGCACACGTTAAATCATAACGGTGAGGCAGGTTGCGATAGGTGTACTGTAATTGGGAAACGGCTGGAGGACAAGACGAACTTTCCAAATACGGTATATACTTTAAGAACAGACAACACCTTCCGACGTCAGTCTCAATCTATTCGCCATCAACGACATTCTATTATGGAAACGCTTTCTGTTAATATGATTATAAATTTTTTTTATATCCCATGCACATGGTCTATCCTGGTAGTACAAAAACTAGCAAATTTATGGATAGATTTGGCACACAGAAGACTGCTGAACTTAAACTCATGTGCAATCAGGGTAATAAATAATGTAATATCAGGTTGCGTGGCAAGTACTTCGAAACGTAGGTTGTTCCTTCTTTATTTAGTCTCAGTGATTCTTCAAAAAACTTTGCCACAACCTTTGTATCTTAACTTCCCGCATTTAGCGTTATCAATGTATCTGCTTGCACATCCGAAATTACATAATACTGTTTTAGAAAACGCTAGAATAGATTTGTTAATCTTCCTGAAGGAATACGAATGGTGTTTTGGGTCTGAAAACGTAGTTTACAATGTGCATTCCTTAAAGCACCTCCCTGAGGAAGTTCGTGCATATGGACCTTTAGATAGCTTTTCAGTTCTTAATTCATATTGATTACGTCTTAAGTTATATTTAGCTCGCTAGCGAGCAATACGTCATTGTTGACGTCCCTATCAAGAAACAACTCATGATAGAAGCCAAGAAGTGAATTGTTAGCAAAGAACTGTGCCTTTATCTAATGAGGTTTATCGATATCAACCTACAATGACGCGACTAACCAGATCAAAATTGAGCAGTTCTGAAACGTAAAGTCATTGACGAATTCGGTTAGTAACAAACATAGAAACTATGATTTACCATGGATTCTCTGCAGTCGGCAAAAGATGTTTTACTTTCAATGCAAATACTGGAATCTCACCGTAGAATCACTTCTACGGATGAGAACACATTGCCACAAAACAGTGAGAAGCCCGAGAGGTTAGTGCAATAATTTACTAACATTTCTTAGAGGTGTAATGAAGCGTAAAGTAGATTTTCTTTACAATTCAGTCGACATTAATATGGCTGAAATGTAGGCTGGGAATAGCCGCGTACAATATCCCAAATTCCGGGTGCTCGACAAATTCATATTGCCAATCGCCAAGTAGGTTTTATTACTATTTAGATATTCACGAGTTATTTCGACACCATCCACATCGGAATCTAAGCATTTTGATGGTGCTATAGCGGACCAGTATGTAACCTCCATCATCTAGTGACCTTTTTCAGCTGTGATAGGTTTTATACAGTGGTGCTGAACATGTCGTCAACTATCACTGACTTGATTAAAACGATGAACAGCATATCGTCGGCCATTACTTACTTGAATAATAATGTAAAGCAATTACTATTTAAGTCTGATGAACGCTAAAAACTGCATCAATTCAATTGCGAACTCTCGAGTCAGCAGTTTCCTTTGTCATCTGAAGAGAAACTGCAGATACTAGACACTGGTTTGCAGCAGAAAGAAACCAGGGATAGATTTGTAAGTCATTAACATTAATTTAATAATTTGTTACTAGTACAGATGGCAATGGTTACCAGGTTATCCAGTGAGGATCCAAAAACATCGATGCGGTTTGTTCTGTCGCATCTCATGACACTTGAATTTGCCCATAAATTCACGTTACGTGGCACCTCTTCAAAACGACCACTTCAGAAATGCAAGTTTTACGGCTGCATATGAGGTACCCTAATTAATCGCTTTCTGTCATCCGCTGTCAACGAAAAAGACCTTGGTAAGCTGTACGACATCGCGACACAAGGTTACTTTCACGATATTCGAGATAAGATGATAAAGCGTAATAAAAGAAAAAAAGACCAGGTATGTACTAATTTGAAGCGATAACTTCCCATCGGCTCTACAGTTACAGTCAACAATATTAACGAACATAACTGTAAGTTCAGCTTCAAGTATTTGGCTCTGCCAAAGCATGTCATTGAGATATGGTTGTGACTTTTTTCATTTTTTTAAATTCAGAATTCACGGGACGACTACCTCAATTCTCAATAGCCGAATGAACGTGGCTCAAGGGAATAGTCCGTGCAATTCTTTTGATGTTCTATCTACATTTCAATAAACATTATTTTCTCAAACAGCTTACTTTTTTACTTACATAAGAAACTGTAGAAGGGTTTGTAACGTGTGTTTGAATGTCTCTGAACTTCTGAATAAATGCACATTTCTTATAAATAAGACATCACCTCTTCTTTCTTTTGCAGATAATTTTAAATAATAATGAATTATCGATAGAATTGGATATGCAGAACAATCGATGCTTAAGCTTCTGCTCTAGTGTTGTACAATAATACGCTTTTCCTTATAAATTAAATTTTTCAAGAATATACCGGTTTTCCACCGCATTGCAGATTTATATTGGTCTGTTGTTGAAAATAAAGGCGAACATAGGAGACCTTTGAGGTTATGCCTATTGATGGAAAATTGGGAGTTCTGTGTGTATTTAGGCAAAAATTCAACAATTCGGCGGATATTTAGGCGAATAAAGAGCAATTTATCGACAAAACGGCGAAGAAGGAGGAAATTCGCATATTTTCTACAGGACAGGCGAAAAAAGCGACATTCTGATGCGTTTTCTTCTTTATTTAACCTTTTGCTACCAAAGCATTTACCCCTTTATTTCCCCTTTTTTTCTCCTTTATTTTCCCTTTTTTTGTTGTCTGGGCTCTGCGTCTCGACATTTATTTTATTTGCTCCCTCCTTCAGTCGCCTTGAGATATGGAACGAGTGACTTCATCCTGCACCATCCTTAAAGATTTAGATATTCCGAATGAACCATAAGGTTGCGGTTTCTGAAAGCTTTCACCTTCAATGAACCTAATCTTGACTATCAGTTGCACTTTCGCAACGCAACTTTCATGAAACGCGCCAACTGTGATACTGACTAAAACCATCTCCATTCATATCTTTTAAATTATCAACCCAGCTGAGTAATTTACTACAGTAAATATTGTATCTTTTGTAAAAATTTGATCTTGCCTGTAAACTGGCATGCCCCATGTAACAAACTGTTATTTGAGAATAAAGTATTATTAATAATAGTAATGCGGACTAAATATTTTTTCCTCAGTCAGTCGTGACAGTCGAGAGACAACCATATAGAGCTATCCATCGTTCTACGAAGCGGTGAGCAATTGTCTCAGCCGTGATAGACGTGGTGAGTATAGCTTCGGGTTATCGTGTAAAACGGTCAATGCACGTGAGTATGTGATCATACCCATGAGATGATGGCAGTGGTCTTACAATGTCCAAGTGAACCTGATCGAAGCGAGCATCAGGCGTAGCGAATGTGCCAAGGGGTCGTCTACGTGCCTGTTTACGTTTGATCGTTGACATTGTGAGCATTGCTTCGCCCGCATATGAACATCTTTATTCATGGACGGCCAGACATATTTTGCAGCGATGAGACGTAATGTGGCTGCGATACCTGGGTGAGATAATCTATGCAGGGCATCGAATACGAGACGGCGATAAGCAGAGGGTACGATGGGTCAAGGAAGACTAGTAGAAGTATCACATAAGTGCTGAAGTCGTGACTGGTTGTACTTCCTGATACTAGAGGGACGTAGAGTGTGGTGCTTTTGTACAGCAGTGATCGTTTGCTTAATTGGCGGCCATAGCAGAAAGATCGAGCACCGGCAGAATAACTGCATTCACTCAGATACGTGATAGAGCATCGGCAACACAGTTCGACTCGCCTTTGATGTGTCAAAGCTCCGTCGTAAACTGGGAGATATAGTCCAAATGTCTGCACTCTCGTGGTGAGTATCGACCAGATTTGGTATGCAAAGCATGCGTTAAGGGCTTGTGGTCGGTGAATAAGATAAATTGACGTCCTTCAACCGCGTGCCGAAAATGTTTTTGGCGCAGTAAGTTGCTATAACTCATGTTCGTGAGAGTGATGCGTGGTGAGAAAAATGCGAGAGGTTGCTAACTGCCGGAGATTTTTTGTTGCATAACGGCTCCTATAGCAAAATCAGATGCATCAATCGCTATACTAAGCGTGGCTGATGGGTCAGTATGAAGGAGGAGTGTAACTTGAGTTAAAGCCGTTTCGATCTCTGTAAATGCAGTACGTCCACAATCTGCGTGAGTTGCCGCGAACTAAGGCGGTTAGTGGCCCTAACCGTTCTGCCGCGTGTGGGATGAAACGACGATAGAAGTTAACCAAATCGAGAAAAGCCTTCAATTCCTTTTATGAGGACGGCACGTTGTACTCCTTTATTGCTTGCACTCTTTTCTCGCAAAATAGAATACCCTCTTGCTTGGTAACGTGACCCAGAAATATTATTTCTCGTTTACCTAACTAACACTTGTCCGGGTTAACTACTATTCCATTATCCGAAAGGCGTCGAAATAAGAGCGTAAGATGTTATAATAATAACAATAATAATTTATTCTCAAATAACAGTTTGTTACATGGGGCATGCCAGTTTACAGGCAAGATCAAATTTTTACAAAAGATACAATATTTACTGTAGTAAATTACTCAGCTGAGTTGATAATTTAAAAGATATGAATGGAGATGGTTTTAGTCAGTATCACAGTTGGCGCGTTTCATGAAAGTTGCGTTGCGAAAGTGCAACTGATAGTCAAGATTAGGTTCATTGAAGGTGAAAGCTTTCAGAAACCGCAACCTTATGGTTCATTCGGAATATCTAAATCTTTAAGGATGGTGCAGGATGAAGTCACTCGTTCCATATCTCAAGGCGACTGAAGGAGGGAGCAAGTAAAAGAAAGGACAAGAGGCAGAGTAGCCAATATTCATGAAAGAATGCTTAAGGTATGATTACTCAGTCTAATTTTCCTTTATTAAGGTATTTGTTAAGAAATAGCATTTTAATAGGTTAAAGAAAACAAGTGTTGACAAGTTGTGAGTGGACATACAATTGACAAATGGATTCGATTCGGAAAAGAGCTGAGAGTATAAGATTATGTGTGGTTATAAAATAAAATTTAGTGCTAGAAACAGTATTGTAATATACAAATCACTGCCTTCCTTTTATTATCGAAGCTATTAGAGCCCCTTTCGTTTTTTAAAAATATTTTTCCCCCAGTTATTATAGTGGCCTTGAGTAGGCTGCGTATATAAGCGAATTGTCTAGTTTGCTTATAATAGGATTTCTGGGTAGGAAGTGAAACCAATTCGTAACACGATTTATTGAGGAATTTTGCGTGATAAATCAGCTTCAATACCATAAGTTCGTGACATCACACTAAACCATAAGGAGCCGTAATTCAACAAAATGTTCTGCTCTACAGACATGGGTGGATTGAAGTTATCTCCCCACCTTCATCTTTGCTGGTCAGTAACTCCACCCTCCCTTCTTTTGTGATGTGAGGCTCTCTTACGTTTGTGGTATGTATGAAAACTGCTTTAATCAACGCCCATAGTTGGAATACACTGTCTCTACGTGGTCCATGTTACAAGCAAATCAGATAGTTGAAAAGTCTTATATGGGTTGATAATATTCATCTACGTTTGATGATGCGATTAGCAGGTCATCAATATAGACGTGAACAAAATCTAGGTCTCGTACAAGGCTATCGATAAACTTTTGAAAGTTTGAGCAGCATTTCGTAATCCAAAAGGCATATGTAGGAACTCAAATAAACCGGAAGGTATCGTGATAGCAGTTTTTTCGGTATCTTCAAGACCGACTGAGAGCTGATGATATGCTCGCACCAGATCGATCTTAGAAAAGGTAGTCGTTCCCTGAGCGATGCCGTGATATCGTGTATGTGGGGATGGTATGACATCGAAGCTCGTAACTACGTTTAAAGCTCGGTAGTCGCCGCATGGTCTCTAACTAACCTCATCTCTTTTGCTCACAATATGAAGAGGAGAGGCCCATAGACTGTGAGAAGGACGAATAATACCAGTAGCTAGTAAATTGTCAAACTCACTTTCAGCGAAAGCCAATTTGTCCGGTGGCAGTCGACGAGGTCGTTCCGTGACTGGCTGTCCGCGGGTGACTCTGTGGTGTACCACACGATCGGTCACCGATGGAAGCTCATTGATTGGTTCAGTTAGTGTGAGGAATTTCTCGAATAAAGCGTAGAATTCATCGTCACACTAGTAAAACGTGCTAAGGATTAAGTACGCGTTTATGTGGGCTTTGCAGCTCTTTAATTTACTGTTCGAGGAAATATCGATTAGCTGCAGCCTACGTGAATCGACAAGCAATTCATAGTGCTATAGTAAATCAATCCCTAGTATGGCTGTGAAAACATCGGAAATGATGAACATCTTCAGATACCGTCATCGGTTGCCTAGGTTGACGCGAGTTGTCCTGTACCATAGGTAAGAATGACTGGTCTATACAAAGCAAGTATGCGAAGCACTGTAGCTTGTGACTTGCTGCTACCTCGTGATACGGCAGAGACGTGGGCTCCAGTGTCTACTACGAACCTAGCTTTGTGCAATAATCTTGCACGTAGAATAGCCGACCAACCTGGGGGCAGGGGCCCGCGAGCACTGCCGCTTTCACTTGCCGGCTTTGGCGTTTCCCGCCTTCTATGAGCATGGTGCTTGACAACGGCGTGCTCTAGACACGAAGGACGCGTAAAACCACTACCGGTGTTCACTCGCTTCCGCCTGTTAGCGCGTTTTGGAAGATGCCCACGATGGGTAAGTGTTGATGGACTTGCGAGAGCTGGAGCGTGCTCGGGGGTTGTGGGGTTAGGGTACGATAGCGATCTCGGAAGCTAAGACGGGTGTAAAAGACACCAGCACCGATCTAATTGAGCCAAAGAATATCTGGTGTCCAAATCTACATTAGGACGTGCCGCAGCAGTGACTACATAATTGTCTGTATTGCTTGTTCTCGCTAGTATCTTGTCTGCTATGAGGGCAGCCTGATGTAGTGGTGCGTCCTTGAGCAGAGCCGTCACGATTGGCTGAATGTGAGCCAGTAGCGACTCATGCCATAGGTTCGGATTCAGCTGCTGCTGGTCCTGCAAGAGATTGCAGACGCATGAGGTTGTGACTAGGCTTAGCATCACCCAAATAGTGACGTGCTAAGTGTTCTCAAACGCTCCTCTCTGGACGGAAGGAAGTGGCACAGAATTGATTCTTCAAGACGATCGTAAAGATTAGGGACGTTAGAATTGAGAACCACCTCGCGAACAGCAACTATATGGTCAACCGATAAAGACTCAAGAGCAAAAGCGTATTTTTGCTTTTGACTCGTAATTCATCGAGTATCGAATTGAGACTCTAATGCGGCAAACCAAGCCTCAGGGTCGTGTGAAATAAAAGCTACAGGTTGAAACTGGATGGACTGTATATCAGATTCTAGGCTATTTATACCGCTTTTTTGTTATCCATCATGCTGAGTATAGTATACATTAGGAATTAATATAAGAATACACGACAGACGTAGACAAGAGACTCACCGGTATGACTTCCTGAGGCGAAGGAACCAGAATTATTTGCTTGTTCCGGAAGTCAGCTCACTAATTGAAGCGTGGCAACGAGTCACAATTGAATATACACAACGCTACCTGGAAACACGTGCCAAATAAATCAGAAGGCGGATTGGAATCAAGTTTATTCAATTGGCGATCTCAAGGTATCGAACGAATACCAAGATCGTGCCAAGAAATGGTGCAAGTGAAAGCAGGAGAATGGAGTACGCTCGAACAAAACCAAAAACTGCGAAACAATGATGGAAGGAAATGGAAGCACAAAATGGCTGTTTTATCACAGTAAAACAAAAGCACGTTTAAACAAGCACTGGTATGGTTGGTTATGACAATAATGGTTCTCATTAAACCAACCATGTACTCGTAATAAAAGTGAATCACTACAGTAGTATCCACCTGTCTACACAACAGTGCTTCGAACTTCTGACTGACTAAATGAGTTCCGAATCCTTAAGATAACAAAATACACTTTCCTAAACAATCAATTTGTTCAAATACAAGAAAGAAAACAGCTTGAAATCCTCAGTTATGGAAACCATTTCATACTTACTTGTGTGTATGTAATAGAACCGATACAATTTGTGTTATTCCTATGACCAATTCATCTGTCTACGACATTCAATTGATTAATCAAGCGTTTATCTGTATTTGTAGTCAGATAAAAGTAAGCTATAGAGGAGTGGTGAGTAAAACAAGCAATGCAGGCACATAACTTCATCTAAACACAGACAAGAATGATGAGTGATCAGTTGGCACTGTCATAATATTACTCAAGAAGAGAAAAAAAATTGGCTTGTCTGAAAGCCAGAATGCGTTATGTGTATATAATTGTGCATTACATTTAGTCCATGGGAAACGATATCAATAAAAACAGTGTATATATATAACTATGACCAATACGTAAACAGATTAAAACTGTGATAATACTTATTCTGACGGATATTTAAAATGAGTTGAAATGACAATTTTTTTGTCGTTTTCAACTGATTACACTGAATTGGTATTCAATATTGGAAGATTTAATTGGAAATCGATATTACAAGTGTAAATTTCCTCTCCTTCCTACTCCAAAATAAAGTACAATGACGAATGGATGTTCGTCGCATTCTAACTCATTTATGTCTTAACTCCACTGAAGTCTTTGTTCACACAAACACAAACACAACAAAATCGTCAATATTGTTATTTTTTTATTTTTTGTTTTCGGTCTTCACAAAGTTTCAAGTGTTTGATCATTCATAAATCAAGTAAAATTCTATTGTCAATTTATAATCCATTTGAAATCAATATTGATGTTTTGTGTTGTCAATGGACTTTGTGTTTCATATCCATGAACAAAGTTAACGAAAACTATTACCATTTATAAAAGTTGCAAAAGTGTGAACATGATAGAATCTTATAGTTGTAAACTGTTTCAAATTTTTGTTTTATCATGGTTTCTTGATATTTGGACATATGATTGAGGGTTATCATACTGTGATGATTCAATGCAGTGAACTGACACATCACTTCCGAGATGTCAATCATGATTCTCATGGATTATTAATCAGAGCAACTGTGTGGACGGTTTAAAAGCGAAAGGATTACTGGTTATGACTGTTTTTAATTCAACATGTTGGCTCACAGCTTTCTCACGCCTATTACCTCACTCCTAGGAGCATGATATTCTGTAGAATAGGATATTTAAAACAAAGATTCCACATCTTCCCGAGCTTCTCCATCAAGTATGAGTGTCCTGTTTCCCTGCGTAATTTATTTGGAGATCTTGATTTTTCTCTTCTGTATGTTGAAGCTTATTGATTCAAAGTTTTCTGCTACACAGTACGACTTCATCCTCCTTCGTTGGTGTGTATGGGATAGAAGTACTGTGTCATAAATCAAGTCAAAATAGTTTTGTTGCATGCAAGTTGTCCATTATATACCGTGATTTCTCTCAGATGTTTTTTTAAATGTTTCTCTGAATCATACATCTAGAGAAAGTTCGAAAGGTCCGACTTATTGTGACAATAACTGAATCATGATTTGAAAATCAATATTATCTTGGTTTATATACTTCCTATGTAATTAGAAGTAAAGTTCTGAATATAAGTAGAAGCTGTGATGTTACTTGTGCTACTTGTTTCTTGAAACTATCGTGAAATATAGAAACATCTGAAAGGATGAGAACACGCCATGTCATGCAAGTTAAAATATATTGTATTATTATAAAACATTACAGAAGAGATGTCGAGATTAATTTATTGATTGATATTGATGAGCCCAGAACACCAGTGACCATGAACTTAAAGATGTTTAGTTTTGTATTTTGACAGTATGTTTTTAATTGACATTCAACGGCTCACTCAACAGTTTATTCTACATTGCAATGACTCTCGACGATTTTGTTAACAAAACTGCGTAATGGTAAATAAGTTTGTCATCGATCATCAAACGAGAAATAATCATCCAAATCCAAAGATCTAACACATAAAACATGAAATGTGTATATAGTCAACGGATTTAAGAAGTTTACATTGCCTAAATTTCAGCTGAGAAGTAATATGCATTTATTGTATCGTAGGTGTATGGTATAGGAGTTCATAAAAATGGCACAAGCAAGTGACTGTCAGGACTCAGTAGCTAAGTAAATAACGCGACAGTGTTCGAAGTGAAGGATACTGGGTTTTAGTTCAATAGTGGGCGAGACACTCATCTGACGGGTTCTAAATAGGATGAAACGTACGTCCACAACCCCATTGCCAACCACCATCCATGTTTGCTTATGATGCTTGTTATTGAAGATCACTACTCACAGTTTGTACATATGCCAATAAGAGACTGATCAATTGCAGTCCTTATCATCAATCGGAACGTTCAAGTAATCAGTAGCAAGTGAAATTAATGCTACTTTTGATTCATAAAAATTTTCTCATTTGTAAAGACTTCAATGAAAATAGACCAAATATCACAGTAAATGAACATGAATTTCATGGATTCTCTATGAAGTACTTTGTTATTAATCATTGAAACGAAGCAAGTGTACATAATACTTGACATTAGAAGCGTCTAGAATAAAGTGAGTTCACATTTCACTACAGTTTGTTAAGGTCTATGGAATAATCCATTTGACGTAGTTGTGATGTATTTATATAAGTGTATAGGAATTCTATCACAGTACTGATTGTTCAAACTATATTCATTATCTGAGCGAAAGGAATTTTATGTGTTCATTTGAAATATTCACAAGGTTTAAGGTGTACATCAACTCGTTTGTTTTGTTTGGTCACATAGATTTCTTTTAAAGTTGTACTAACGTATTGATTTCTACGTCGAAAAGTGAACATTTTCTAACGAATTCGTAATTCACAATCATCTACATTGATTACTTCTGCACCATGACATATCAACTATCAGTTTAACTAAGTGATATCTCTCAGCTTTCAACCATCAGAGTAATAGTAAGTTAATTATCAAACTGTTTTTGTGAGTAAACAAGTACATAGCCAATCAAATCAGCCGAGCTATTAGAAGCAGAAAACATCAAAATGTTGATATAAAGCATTTCCATATACAGTCGTTCATCCTACATACAAAGAACGAAAAGGCGAACGAGTAGTTTAGTGGCAACGTCTCCCATTGTGAGGCTTGTAGACACGTAATCGAAATCATCACTTCCCTAAAGAATACAGCTACAGCTTGATGACAACGGCCTACCCACAAGGAACCTATATTTAGGTTTCCTTAAAAACCACATTACATAAAAATGTATGTATTCATGGTGTGGACAATGTGTCGATTTTGACCACAGAAACTAATCATTCTATCAAAGAAAAAAATGCGGGCATCATTATTGTTCTGACATGACTTTGTCCGACGTCAATAGTCTATAGAGACGTCATTCTGTCATTGAACACATTAGAGCAACAAGATCATTTTCACTTTAATGTGCTATCACTCTTTTGTCCCCGATGAACTAACAACGTAAATCAGTCTGTTTTATTTCCAACCGAATCACTTATTCCGTTGTTTTGCACAAAGTTATCTTAACCAAAGTTCAATGAAAAAAGTAACCACTCATAAGTTATTAAAGATGATTCTAAGTAATTGGTGAATCCAGTTATAAATTTTTGTAATTTTACTGGATCAGTTTTACTGAACATCAGAATCATTCGTCGTGAGTTTGTTCATTTCTATCAAATAACGTCAATAAAGCTTGTGTTTAGGTTTGATGATACGTTGTATTATAAGTAGCAAGAAAAATGAGTTCATTCCATCTTACAGGCTAACAACGATACAGAACACTCAACGCAAATAGCTTCAACTAGTTTCTTGCACAAACACCAGAGTAATTCTTATGTATCAGTGCTCCGTTCTACTAGAGTACCGTGAGGGTGAGAGATATGAATGAAATAGATGGTAAATATTTGGAAGGAAATCACTTGTCAGTAGTTTGCTATGAATACATAGATATCCTCATTCCTAATGCACACATTGGGATCATCAGAATAGTTAACAATATGGGAGGCCGATCATGCTTCGATTGTATGACATCCACTTATTAACTGAGCCCAATTAACGAAAAACATTTCATAGTGAAATATTAAGCTTAACGTAAGAAACAACATACTTCTATTTAGAATTACTTTTCTGGATGAATGAATTCGTCAATGTTAATTATATTCACTGGATTTAGTGCAATAACGGTAATGACTTGAAGTCACTGTACGCAATGAGCAGCTAACATGAATCTAATGAAATCAAATTTTAGCCACGTTTAAACTTTATTATTACCTTATTAAAGATAATAAAGCGAACTAGTCAGATGAAATTCCAATTCTGTCCATCAATCCAGACTTGTTGAAATGCAATGAAAACGGAAAGAAATAGGCATGTGAATGAATATGTAAGGGTTTATGTAATCCATGAAATTGATTATCTCCATTACTGTATTGTGAATTCTTACTTATTTTAGTTAAAGTTGGAATTGATGATTGTACAAGGTGAATTTTCAAAGGAGAATGGTTCACAAATCTTGATTGCAGATAGTTCAACGATGATGATGAAATTCATATTTGATGATGTGTCCGCAGTAACGAGTCAGACTAATTCTCTTTGCATGTAAGACTTTTATCATTCTGTTTGACAGATCCAGTATAACTTTGCTTAGATATCAACCTGTTCTCAATGGTTTCATCTTAACGTAAGTATTTTATGTTCAAAATACGTGTATTCACCCGTAAATCATAACCATGGATTTTTTCGTGTATTACTATTACGTATCATTCAATGAACCGAATAAAACACTGTCATAATAAACCTGATCCATGTTTGACACGAATAATATGATGAATATGTCATTGAGTGATGTGTCAGCAGTAATCAGTTAGAATAATTCTATTTGTGTGTAAGATATTTGTCAGTTTAGTAGACAGATTCAGCTTAAATATGCTCAGATATAAAGCTGTTTTCAATGGTTTCATTTCAGCGTAAGTAATATATGTTTAAAATACAGATATCACCCTAAAACAATTACGAAAATTCCCATGTAATACTATTACGTATCATTCAATGAACTGAATAATACACTTTGATGAGAAACATTATCCATGTTTGACAAGAATATTATGATTGAGGAATAGAAAACGAGTCTATTTTTTTCAAGTCACAAACCCTTCTCATTTTGGGTTAAATCACATCATAATAAATGACCGTACTGAAATGCATGAAACAAGTTGCTCAAGACCATCACTCATTACGTATTCCACTCATCGATTGTTTCGACAAGTTCCAAATACGTTCGAAAATATCGAAATGAGGATTTGAGGAATGTGTTCAACCATTTCATGTATACAGATTATGTAGAACGTTTGATGCAAATCACTATGCTCTATCGTATCTTTGAGTTTAGTATGTTGCACATTTCTCTCTTTTTTTATTTCAGAGTGATCGGATTAGTTCTTGGATTAATAATAATAATCGTCAGAAAACTACATTCTACATCTACAAAGAACAGTTTCTTCATGGTTATAACCGTCAGTTGAATGTGGTTTAAATATTACATTCATGATATTTTCATTCAACCATCGATTGAGTTTACTTAGTTATTTTGTTTGTTGAATAGTAAAATGTTGTCATGTTAGTTTCACAACGGCGTTCGAGAGAAAGTATTCTTGACTGGTGACTTGAACAAATGAGTTTCGGTGTTGTATTTTGATATTTCATTATGTTAAGAGATCCAGTTTCTACACTTTCACTGATTTCATGAACATGTTGACGTACATAATTCACATCATTGTTGATCATGTTGTATCATTCACCATCACTTCACTCGTAACTATCGAAAACAATATAGCAATAGAAGGTATCCGTCCATGTTATCCATAGATCAGAAATATGTAGACGTGGAAACACATAGCACCGGTACATTTTACTCTCATCTATGTTTGTTGTCATAACAATTTTCAAGATGTATAACGAGTTCTAAACACAGAAAAACTAAACAAATTGAATTTTTGCGTAACCATCCATACACTTTCTTTATCCTTGAACTCATGTTCTCTGATACACAAGTCATCATTCGAGTTTTGATGTTGCAGTCATCACTGGCTGTTGTGGTCCTTGGTTTATCCGATTTAGTGTAGTTCACACTGTTTAGGTGATAAACCTCATGGAACATGATCATGTGTACTAAGTGAGCGAATTAGGTTTGACGATATTTCGTTCTTTCGTTACTTGTTCAGTTGCTGACCTGTTCAGCGTCTAAACTAATGGTGATTTTACACGACTTTTACCCTATTCAGATAATAATTATGATTGTTGGATTTGCATTACTGATTTCACTTGCAAAATGGTACGAAATAATTGTTTCTTTACCTGCGGACACCTTCTTTGCCAATATAGCCACTTTATGGGGTGAACAGCTACAAGGCTCAAAACGAAAATGGAGGATACTCTTGTTTACGATGTGTTGCGTATTTGCGGTAAATGCATCAATTCTCTTTGTTTTAGGAGTGATATTTGGAAACGTAAGTTGATTTAATAATAGTTTTCCGCAAGTTTTCGTTTCTTAATTCTTGGTCAATCTTGGCGATAAGTATTGAAAGTTCGCCAGTTAGAAGCTAGCGGTTTGGTCAATTGACATCAAACTCGTAAACATCTTTTTCGCTGCATATTGCCAGCAACCACGATATCTCTCATCTGACATGAACAACGGAAGGTTGTAGACTTTTCAGAAACGCACTTGAATCAGATATGCATATTGTAGCTATTGTGCTGTATAAAAACAAACAGAACTGGATAACATGTTGAAATATCCAAATGATAGGGAGAGGTAGCTCGGGTGTTCAAGCAGGCCAAAGCATCATGAAATAATGCTATCATTTAAGAAATTGATTACCAGTGTTATATATTATAATTGTGTATGAATGTCAATTACAAGAAAAACAGAACAATACATCTTCATGCAACAATTTCGCATACGTGAAATCGGTAGCTTGAACGCTTGATGATACAGTGCTTGACGAAACTAATTCGCTGTCTTGACTATTGTGAAGCATAAGACAGAATGTTTACATGGTGTCACAATAAGGAACTGATGAATTGTTACATCGAAAAGTCTAATTTAGCTTAAAGTCCTGAGATTAAGTTAGTAAAGTAATACTGTTTCTTCACTGATGAATATATAGATTCATGATAAATTGAGAAGAATTGTTTTCTTTCTTTTATTTTAGGATGTGTTACACGGTTTAGCATGGATGTTTTGCTGCTGCGTTATGTTTGTTGTAAGTTCTAGTTAAATAATAATACGTAAATACAAATAACTATGCGTCCAAAGATAGAGTTCTGTAGAAATCAGAACAGAATAAAAGCATTACGTGATAAAAGGTAGGACGACCGAAAGGGAGACATTGAGTGGTGAAGTATTTATCGCAAATTTCGTTTCCTTAGTTGAGTGGCCGAGTTTATATGATGCTTTGTTGAGCAGAACATCATTTGTCAATAATTGACAGATCAAAATACAAGGCACTTACTGTTCATTTGTTACGTATGAATGTTCAGAAACTACAAGTTCATAACCCTAGATATGTAAAGACTTATTATTTCACTGATACATATGTTGATATGAATGCATCGATAATGAAGTAATCACTTACTTTTTATAATTACAGGTGATTATATTCACAACATATTATCTGGAGAAATACCGTGAACAAGAACAGTTTTCTGAATTCTACACTACATTCATATGGTTTTATGAATATTTCATGCTTAATGTTTTTTTGCAATTTTCTTTATATTCACTCCTGCGTTGTGATCCCGGCCAAGAGCACAGTCAATGAGATAATGACTAAACATCATGAATAGATGTTGTTCCAAAGAGTGTTTTCACTATTTTTGATTATTGTAAACTAATCTGTTATTCATAATAGATGTTCTGTTGGATTACATTTTTGGATTGTGGATATTCGTTTTAAATGCAACCAGACACTGAAACGCATTTCGATTGTACTTGAAATTACAACAAACAAAACGGACTGAATTTATTTGTTCTACGATCGTATTTCGCGACTACGAATGTGTCGTGACATTGAAAAATTACTTAGATTTAAATGATTGACTTTGTTTGTCTGATACTGTTTTAGCTGGTTGATTTCTATTGTTGTCCAAACAACGTCGGTCACTTTTCTTACATATATAAGTAGACAAAGAAAATTGATTCGCTAATTAAAAGCATATAATTTCTTTCGAAATCAATATTCATTGCTTGTCGTTGTCTGTAATTTTCTATTATCTATACTTTTAATCTGACTTGTCGTCATGACCCTTCCGTTTGATAATTTTACCCATTTCCGTGTTCCGAGTCTGGTAATTGACCTGATTGCCAGCCTTTTGAAAGTCCGTCAATCATTCTTGTTTACGTTTTGTCCAACATGTTGACTTTTACGAAGTCGAACAAGTTTCGTAATCTGTCAACCTCCATTGATATGAGCGATTACTGATCGCGACGTTTGATAGTTATTTGAATTTCATACAGACGAAGACAAAGAGTTTGTAGTTTCATCCATTTTAATGCTGCCTACAGTTATATAATTTGTTGCAATGTGTGAGACTGCATGTTAGATGCGCAGCGCTTATATCGATCGTTCACAGTGACAAGTAAACACGTAATGAACGACCTAGAGTCCTGATTGGCCCTGCTTCGCTGTCTATCCCAGCCAGTTGAGTCCAGAACGCAAGTCACAGCCTCTGAGATATATATTTCAAACACACTCTGTTTATATACTAACCAGGCAGACCACATCGTACGATAAAAATAGAAAACAACATTTACACAATATTAAACAAGTGAAGTAAATATCGACCAATAGGAAATATACATTTAACTTCCGAGGACAACATTCGACTTAACATGATAACTATTGATATATTTTTCTGCACATCCTAACATAATTTATTCTTTTAAACTGACTTCGCCTCTATGTTGTTCGTTTTTAATGTATTTGAATTGCCAGGATTCATTCAAAAGATTTTGTTTGCTTATAAATTGAGCTAATGGAAAATCATTTTCTTTGATAAACGTTACTTTTCCGATTTCATTCATTCACATTTGTACCAGCTATTGAGTTCAAAAACAGTTGTTGCTGGCATTTGCAAAAATCGGTTTTGTCCAAGTACACTCATTTGGTTTTCTTCTTCAGTCAGTCTTCAGTATTCAGGATGGTAAGTTGATGAATCTGTATTAATCCCGACACATTGCTTTCCAGTGAAGGTCCAGCTTCTCCTTGAAAGTATTCACTGATATGGCTGAGACCAATTGTTCGGGTAAAGCGTTACAATCATTGACTACTCTGTGAGAAAAACGGGACTACACTTTAAGTTTATTAGATTGCGGTTTATGAAATTTCTTGCTATGACCTCGTAGATTATTAGTGCTGGAGAGAGCAAAAAGATAAGAAATTTAACACACAAATCATAAGTTAAGATACGAAGTGCCAGTATAAGGTCACCTTGCGTCCTACGATACGACAAGAAGAAAAGGGTAAGGAGTTGTAGTTTAGAAAGAGTTTAGAAAGATCCTTCACTAATTTCGTTCCCACACTCTAGACACGCTCAAGTGAGTTAGTATCTTATACCAGGCATGAACAAGCTGCTTGGATGAAGTACTCTAAATGTGGTCTTACATAGTTGGGATAAAAAATTCAAAACACTTACTCGTCAAGAGATTTTAATGCTCGACGAAGTGACGATAACTCACGAAAACATTTAATAGCAGCTGCATTGCAATCCATGCTTGTTTTTAACTCATGATTTATTATTACTCTTACGTCTTTATGTTCTTCATGTTTATTTATGGTACGTGTGGTAGTAGTTCTAAGATCGTATTTGTATGCAGGATACTGTGAATAATGTAATATTTTATGCTTGACTAAGACACATTGCCTGTACAATAAACGTAATTATCAGTACTGTTAACAAATAACTTAAAGAAATTCAGCAATTTTATCGACTTTCAATTTTGAGCTAGAACTTGTAAATACAGAACTCAGATTTGTAGTGAGAGTCTAGAGAGAATTGAACTGACACCGGTTGTGAACAGGAGGACAAGAAGCTCTGATAAACTACGAAAGTTGTTTATCGGGACGTTACTACATTTTATTCAAAGCTTGTAAAACGCAGACATTTATTTTACTGCCTATATTATTTTACAGAACATGAGCTTTCGTTCAATGTATCATACAGTGCCACAACCTTTTTTGTTCCAAGGCCATTGTAATTTAAACATAATATTTTGCACCTTTTTTCTACTCTAATCCCCAGTTTCAGACATATTTGTATTTTTCCAAATTACTGTAAGTTGTGGTCAGGTAAATCATCTATTTATTCATGCACCTTTTTGCACTAATCTGAATTCAGAGAATTCAGAAATTTCACAGAAAATCAGGATATCTCAATACAGCCAATAATGTTCGAAACTGTCTTGTCTTCTCTCGTTTGCGTGCTTGTCAGCTAATCGGGTGCTAGGATGGATTTCTTCTTTTTAACCCACCTTGAACTCACGCGTATTTTGCCTCAAGGTTAAACTGGCCAGTCTATTGCATCAAGGTCTTAATCCAGAGGAGACGCATCAAGGTCATAACAGCACCGATGAAACAAATTCTACTGAAAAAAAATTAGACAAAGTACTCACTTTTGAAAGGTACAGGAAATAAAAACGGGCTGTGGTTGAAGTGGCAATTTTCTTTAATTGCATAGAAACATTATACTATGTGGCGTTTAAAAGCTAACTTTATAAAAAATTATCAACTTTAACAAACCTTCTAATGTATTCAATAAAGTGATTCACAGAAATCACACTCGAGTTCCTTTTGTATCAGATATGTGCCACTTAATTAGTCCGATAACAATTATTGAAGGCTTTGCGAAAATCTGTTTTGTTCAAGTACATTCATTTCATTTTGTTCTTCGTGTTTATTTATGCCAGGAGTGATGGCATAATTTTACAAGAATGGTGTTTGAAAACAAACCTGATATTGGATGAAATCCTGGTCCAGGAAATCTGAGTGCCATTAGCGCACAACTTCAATTCACATGAACTAACAAAAATCAATTATACTCAGTCGACATGTGCAAAGCAATTATAAAAAGAATGATAGCCAAACTAAACGATTGTATATCGATGAATAAACATGAAAATTTACTGAATCATGGTGAACATGATGTTCAGATTTCAAAATTGTTCGAAATCAGAAATGAGCAAACAATGTTAAACTCATTGTGTTTAGCCAGATTTATTGTTATCAATGGACTTGCACATGATCTATGTATGGAAGAGGATTTTTTTGATCATTTATTCGATAATATGGTACCTGACTGTCTGTATTGAGCTGTTATATGAGGAAAATTCGAATAAACCTCGTAATACTGCATGCTTTCATCGTTAGTCAGAGATGCTAGTATGAAATTGTTTTAACAGGAAAAATGTGTGGAGAGACAAACGAGTAACTCTAAACTGCATAGTGCGTTGTAACTATGCAAACAATACGTCGAGTCATGATGAGCAAAGACGCAACCGAGTATGGTGACATGACAAAGTGCTTTCACGATTTTCTATCGTAATCAGTCCCATGCAAAAACATGAAATCAAACAACTTAATAAATTGTTTATGTCTGGATGGTTTTTTGGTTTGCAATAAAACACTATCGTCTACGAGTATGAAGGATGTAAAAAATATCACGTTATTGTTGAAGATAGTATCTTGTCACTCACCTTCACGATTGCGGAGACAGTGGGCCAAGTTGAGTTGTTTCAGAGAGGAATGCGGCATTAAATTTAAGTTCCTGGATATCGTGGAATTGGTAGAACCAGTCCTTGCGTCGTCTTGTATGGATATTACACCAGGCATCTTCAGTATTAGATGAACCTTCATCACGAGAACGATTTGACACAATTCAAAATGGTGACTGCATGAACCGAGAATGTGAGCGTTTACTAATTTCAGGAGATCACTACTTAAACCTGCGCAAAATCATCGAAGGCCTTGTTAAAACTCAGCGATTGAATTGAGTGGAATTCATGAGATTGTGCATTGTCTGCCTGAATAGTTGACATTTCAGTCAGGAATGTTGGCAGGAGAAGGGCTAAGATACTGATAGATCTGGTTAAAAGCGCTTACTGTGAGCTGAGACACGTGATATGTAAGGTAGAATGAAATACGTAGATCGAGATTTAAGCTCAGAACGGGATGAGGGCAGTGATAATGGCGTTAAAACACACTGCAAATTATTTGCTCGTGAAATTCTTAATTCTTCGGTTACATTACTTTCACGACGGAGAAGCAGATGACAAGGATGTTCTTCAGCTAGGTTGATATGAGTTAGGATTTTCATCGTTCTAAAAACTTAAATATTTCATAAATTTTACGGTCGAGGATAATTTAATTTGTCCAGAAATTTTAATTAGTTTTATGCCAGCACTGTCGTATTGACGGATTAACTTGTTGTAGTTGTGGAATGGAAAGTCACTGTTTCTAAACTAGTTCTAGTTTGGCTGCTGATGGTAATTAATTTCACTGTATTTCCACCTGTATGACGACGCTAACATTCTATACAATACAAGCTCTACCAAGTTAAAACACTCACACTGAAATTCGATAGTGATTCAACGTAACTCAGTCACGATACTATCCGAAAACCAGAAGTTTAGTGATGTGTGTACGATTTGTGATTGATAAGAGTTAAAAATCCACGCACGTGGTATTGTTTTAACACCAAGTGTATTTTGGACCCAAAGTATTTTAGTAATGATAATAATAATTTATTCTCAACTAATTGTCTGTAACATGAGGCAGGCCAGTTTGAAAGTAAGATCAATTCGCTAAGGAAGACACATTCTTCACTGTAGTTTTTTACTCAGTTATGTTGTTATTTCATAAGTTACATTGATCATAGAATTGTGGTGAATAACACTTTTCATAGATGAATACAAACAATATTAGTAAGATCCATATTGTCAGTGTGACAGTTGGTGCACATCATGAAGCTTGCGTCGCGACGTGCGACTGATAATCTAGAATAAATTGACGTAGGTTTGAGAGCTTCTAGAAACCAGAACCTATATCCTTCCAGAGCATTTGAGGTAATAATGACGGGGCGAGACTAAATTACCCATTCCACATGCATTTATGGTGGCATATCTTGAAGGCGCTTAAAAACGAGAAGCAAAGCAAGCGTTGTTCACGCTGAGTCATTCGCGAAGGAATAGTTAAGATGTGACGTCTAAGAACAAAACTGACACAATGAGTCCGTTGCTCCGTTTCAGTGTTATGTCATTCAGGTTGTCTGCTAGGTTTATATCGCATCATCAGTTAATAAATAACAAAAGTGTTCACTAAATAGTTTCTTAACAAGTTTTAGATCTTGGTATACTTGTTTGCCTTAACAAACATGTTTTTCCTTTTAATCTGCCAAGTTGAGTTTTATATTAGAGGAGTTTGATGTACGTATTGTCTCTGCTGAGATAAATGTTTCTGTTACTGCAACTAAAAAGGGAAGGTCATTAAGATTGTGGAATCGAGTACAATGTCTTTAAAAATGTCTTTTAGTACAGACCTCTATATACAGATCGCAACTTGAAAACTTTTATTCCAATATACACTGTACTGAGAATGAGGCCACTGGAAAGGACTAAGTTCAAGATATTTTGATTTCTGGTAGGGCTGCTGAAATACTGTGTCCAGTGTTCAGGCTCTAGATATCGAATAAATAATTCATAAAGTTTCGGCGCCTTGACTGGAAACCAAAAAATTTCAGGCATGTTCACGTCATCACAAATGAGCATGCCTGTCAGTGGAAGGGATTACTCTAGTGTGAATACACCTGACAACACTGCTATCTCACCTATTGATACCCTAGGTTGACGGCAAACACATAATAGTGTGTTTAAGTCAAAGTGAGTGTAAATAAGGCTTTCTCCGCCTCGTCATTTTGACCGATAACTTTGATATAGGAAATAGTTATCAAGAGATCCACTCAGATCGTAAATATTACTGTCAGTTTCTGCTTCAGATATCATAAAAGTGATGGATGATAGATGGATACAAACAGAGCTTAATCCGTCTTTGTATCACAGATAATAATAATAATCTACATAGTGTTGATTAGACACATACTAAACAGACGGTCCACCACGTTAAAATAGGTCAGAGTATCTGGATTAAAACTATCGTAAACTTTAATGGTGTGATATGGGCTTAAATTCAGAGTTTGATTTTTCTTCGTCAGCCCGTTATATTGATAATTAGAGTTAGAGGAGTATATACCGAATGAGCTAGTGAACTTGATTGCTTCAATAGTGGTGCCATTAGGGGTCGTATTCCAAAAAACTATAGTAGTGGTTGATTGTGAAGTGTGCTATTACATGCAAAATATTCTTGATAGTTGAGCTAGTAGCTTCGGTTATGGCTATTTTTGGTCGTGTGAACACGAGATTCGTCTGCTGCACGTAACTAGAAGTAATTATGACTGTTAGTATACATGTGGAGCATTATCATGTGATGGGTTGATATTGAAGGGTGTGGAAAATTTTCTTTCCGAGTGTAATTACAGTTGGGATACTGAGGAACGGAAGTAAGATATGGGGTGAGAAACCTGTTGTAAAATGGTTAATTGATGGTCATAGGCTTTAAGGGATTTGTGGAAAGATCTGTACTTTTGCAGTTTTGTTGGTCTGAGTGTATGAAGGTTTGTAACGTTGAAGCCTGGCACCTACTGAGAGGTGTTAATGACAGATTATATGGAATCAGCGGGGAGAACCGGAGTGAACACATAGGATAAGAAATATCGTTATGCTTTTTGGTGACAGTTGAAATCCTGATATTATTCGGGCCTGCAGACTCACCTAGATCTACAGAGTGATCTGCCGTTTTTGGAGCGAGATCTTACTTAATACCTATGCCTTTTACTCCCAACAGAGCGTAGGCTGCCGACCAGCATTCTCCAATGCACTGTTCCTGTGACTGCCTTTCAAGTTTTAGCCAATTTTTGTTCATTTTTCTCATGTTTGTCTACATTTCTCGGCATCGTTTGCTTTTTGGTCTTCCTCTACTCTTTTAACTTTCAGGATTCCATGTGAAGGCTTGCCTTGCGACATAGATGGACGATTTCTTCAATGTATGTTCTATCCACTTCCAGCGATTCTTCCTGATCTGTTCGTCCTTTGGGATCTGATTTGTTCGCACCCACAGTATTTTGTTGCTGATAGTGACCGGCATATAGATCCGAAGTATTTTGCAAAGACAACTGTTTGCAAACCCTTGTATCTTCTGGATTATGGTTTTTGTAGTTCTCCAAGTTTCCACCTCATACAGTTGAGCTGTCTTGATATTTATTTTGAAAATTCCGACCTTGGTGTTGGTTGACAGTTTCTTTGAGCTCCAGATGTTGTTTATTTGTAGATCTGCTGCTGTTGCTTTGGAATCCGCGCTTTCACATCTGCATCAGTGATGATACCCAGATAAGTAATGGTTTTTACATCTTCTAAATCTTCTCCGTCATGTGTGTTTCGATTTGTACATGCTGTTTCGTAGTGGAGTAGAGTGATGTCATGATTATTGCCCATGCGCTTTAAACTATTCACTGTGTTGCTAAGTGTCACTAGCTGGTTATTTACTGTAAAGTTATCATGCAGTGCTATCGCTTCACCTCTTCCTACACGATGTTGACAGAGCCTTAGTTCTTCGGTGACCTTTATGCTATTTTATGGAATTAATTAGCTAATACTTTTGCTCGAGTAAACAAATTGTCAAGCATCGCTACAACAGCCAAAGTTAAACAGCTGGAAGCAAGTAGATCTATTCGACTTTTTGTCATGGTGGAAGACTTGGCAATTTACGTTCAGCAGACCGCATGCTCCAAGGCGAATATCACTCAACCTAGTTGTGTGTGTGGTCAAGGAGATTACATGCAACTGCATAGTTGGACGATATCGGTCTTTTCGTCAATTCTTCAGCCACAACCTCTAAAATGCACTCATTCTTGGTGAGTTGTATAAGATTGAAATCGGCATTCAGGCCTCATATGTGTGTGAGGGTTGCTGATTGATTATGTCTGTCGTTAATTTCGGCTGAAGAGTTTTGTAAGTGCGAGTGTCAGTACTATATCGATCACTGTTTCATATGTGTGAAATAAACTATAGGATCCTGTGGTTTATGAAGTTTTGGACTTAGGCCTTAATGAAATATGCTGTCTGATAGACTGTTGAATTTGAAATGCACGTGATAATTGTGCCCATTACGTCAGCCGGTCTTGCTGTTGGCGCACTGCACGAAGTGATAGGGAGGTTCTTATATGGAGAATCAGGTAGTGATAGTGATATTCTTAGACAAGATGCATAGGGTTCAGAAAACCAAGTGTTAACATTGTCAAGTACTGAACCGTCAGACATAACGGATTTGACCATTTGGTTGGCTTGTAAGTCGGTGAAATTTCTCCTTTACTAAAGCTACTTGTCACAACTTGAATCTGGGCGAGTAGAGAGCTCGTTAAACTAAATAGAATAGTTATTATTAAGTAGTTCCAGGGTTCATACTGGGGTTACAGACTATAAGTATATATTGTATTTCAGATATGAGATGTCCAGTTATAACGCAAGAGAGTAATGAACAATTGAATAATTATATTTCCTTTAGTATAATCCAAAGATAAAGACGTGGCAATGTCAATCGCTGTGGACTTACATAAGATATATAACAGACGAAGTTAGGGTTATGTATTGAATAACTGGTAATTGTACACCGAATTTATTTTCCTGGAGAAAATAGAACGTTAATCGCAGCATGATACAGCCTACAAAATAACAAGTCGAAGAATTTCATAACCATGTGAAAAAGATGTTTTCACTTTAAAATTTTGCGCCGGCTATAGAAGCAGCCATAACTTTCAGATACACCACGTTTTGCACATCAAAATCACCTTATTTTTTTACAAGGAATGTTGTTAACATTACACATGTGGATGAACAACAACAAGTGTTTGCCTCCATAGATTCAGAAACATAGTGAACTTTCATCAAAACAAGAAATTTAGTCATGAAATATCACAAACCCAGATTATGACGTTTAACCAGTTACCTTCGGTGATTTCAAAACTCAGTGTGGTTTCAATGATAAGTAAACTCAAGACCCATCACAGTCTGTAGAGTGAATTCACAGAAAAGAAGCCATGATATTAGTTTTTACTGCAGTGCATGACGTCTCAGTGTCCGATACAAGATGAAAATATTTTGTGTCAAGCCAATCATTTTGAAGTCGCTCCAAGTCACAATAGTAGATTTTTTTATAAGCCAAGTCCAGGACCCTTTTAAGTAGCATGTATGATATCTAACTCATTAGTGAAGATGTAAATGATAATTTGACCTTTCACAGTGGCCATCGTTTCACATTCCATTCTTAAGGTAGAGTTTGAACCCGTCTATTGCAGATTTTGAAGGTTATAGGTATTCACGTCGGTCACGTCTAGTCTTAGAATTCAACAACATTTCGTTATGTTCCTATCCCTTCCTTTGTCGAGGTCTTAATAAATTGCTTTGATAAACTCGTTTAGCAGTTTTCACTTGTTTTCCTTCAATTGAACCGAGTCATTTCTTTGTTATTTGTATGTTTATGTTGGTTATTTAGATACATATAAAGAGAAATACACAAGTGCATTTTGATTATTCATCCACTATTTACTGTTGAAACATTTGTTCATCGAATTATCAGCTTTCTCATTCTTACCACTACTAGTACATTTGATATCTTACCTCCAATTTGTACGTTTTACGGTTCGTTACGCAATCTGTTTGATGATTATCAACTAGATGCTCTTCTTACATGAAAGAAGTTAGTTCTTGTGAAGTAAATAACGCGTTAGCTTAGAATAATAGGACATTAATTATTTTTAGGTCCATTATGACGCTTACTACGCTGGTAGTAAGTTCTTTGTTTTGGTTTGGTTATTCCAATTTTACAAGATTTCTACGCCGTGATATTCTCAATATCTCGATTAAGGGTATCATAAGGCGTATTGGATGGTTCTAGATAATTGTTGACCGTGTTTGCAGTTATCTGTAGAAACGGAGTTGAAGACGAATTCGTACGACTATTTCTAGATTTCTGAAGGTGCACAGCCGAAACATTTTTCATACGAAATCAAAACACACGCTTATAGCCCTAAAAATTTTAGCGGTTAGTGAACCGCCTACTTTGACGATCATATGTATTGATTCAGTTACTAAGCTCCTTCAATTCATGTTATGTATTTCATCTCACTTCCTAATTCCTAAACAGTACCAATCTGTCCTGAGAACTTTGAACCTGGAATTTCTCTTGTTCACGAATAAAGTGAAAGTCGAACAAATAACAAACTATCTTGAATTATGTGATCGATTTTCGAATTGTTTTATTTACACAATGTAGGTTCGTTCACTTACACTTGCGCCAATCTAGATTTGTCAGCGATAATGACAGAATCCACCTGACTACACAACAGTGCTTCGAACTCCTGACTGACTAAATGAGTTCCGAATCCTTAAGATAACAAAATACACTTTCCTAAACAATCAATTTGTTCAAATACAAGAATGAAAACAGCTTGAAATCCTCAGTTATGGAAACCATTTCATACTTACTTGTGTGTATGTAATAGAACCGATACAATTTATGTTATTCCTATGACCAATTCATCTGTCTACGACATTCAATTGATTAATCAAGCGTTTATCTGTATTTGTAGTCAGATAAAAGTAAGCTATAGAGGAGTGGTGAGTAAAATAAGCAATGCAGGCACATAACTTCATCTAAACACAGACAAGAATGATGAGTGATCAGTTGGCACTGTCATAATATTACTCAAGAAGAGAAAACAAATTGGCTTGTCTGAAAGCCAGAATGCGTTATGTGTATATAATTGTGCATTACATTTAGTCCATGGGAAACGATATCAATAAAAACAGTGTATATATATAACTATGACCAATACGTAAACAGATTAAAACTGTGATAATACTTATTCTGACGGATATTTAAAATGAGTTGAAATGACAATTTTTTTGTCGTTTTCAACTGATTACACTGAATTGGTATTCAATATTGGAAGATTTAATTGGAAATCGATATTACAAGTGTAAATTTCCTCTCCTTCCTACTCCAAAATAAAGTACAATGACGAATGGATGTTCGTCGCATTCTAACTCATTTATGTCTTAACTCCACTGAAGTCTTTGTTCACACAAACACAAACACAACAAAATCGTCAATATTGTTATTTTTTTATTTTTTGTTTTCGGTCTTCACAAAGTTTCAAGTGTTTGATCATTCATAAATCAAGTAAAATTCTATTGTCAATTTATAATCCATTTGAAATCAATATTGATGTTTTGTGTTGTCAATGGACTTTGTGTTTCATATCCATGAACAAAGTTAACGAAAACTATTACCATTTATAAAAGTTGCAAAAGTGTGAACATGATAGAATCTTATAGTTGTAAACTGTTTCAAATTTTTGTTTTATCATGGTTTCTTGATATTTGGACATATGATTGAGGGTTATCATACTGTGATGATTCAATGCAGTGAACTGACACATCACTTCCGAGATGTCAATCATGATTCTCATGGATTATTAATCAGAGCAACTGTGTGGACGGTTTAAAAGCGAAAGGATTACTGGTTATGACTGTTTTTAATTCAACATGTTGGCTCACAGCTTTCTCACGCCTAATACCCCACTCCTAGTAGCATGATATTCTGTAGAATAAGATATTCAAAACAAATCTGTCATGTGTTCTCCCTACAACTCTTTTCAAACTCCATTCATTCTTTTGATATCCGTCTCAGATTCGTGACATATTATTTGTTCTCTTATCTTTCTTTATTCCTCCAACCTTTCAGGGTTCCAGGAAAGGGAATTGCTTGTGATGGAGTTCGATAATCTTCACAATGCATATACTATCTGCTTCTAATGTCTCTTCTTAATTTTCTTTTCAAGTAGTAGTTTATTTGTTTTCATCACATGAATTCCACATGATGTTGAAGATTTTTTCAGTTATATCATGGCGTAGAAGACGATTCCATAAGCTGCTCCTACCCACACTGCCAAATGCTTTCTCATAGTAAAGGAAGTTGATGCATGGTACCGAGTTACTTTCCATTGATTGCTCAATAATGATTCGCAGTTTCCTGATCTCGTTTGCGCACGACCGATGCTTATAGAATCCAGTGTCTATCATTGAAACGCGTACCTCAGAAGTACATAAACCATGTGAATGGCTCTTCACTCGAACACTACAAATCGAGTCAGAGCATGTGACGAACTGTCATCTGCTTTTGCAACCTCAAGTGGTGTCCTTCAAGGCTGTCCACTTTCTCCATTTTTGTTTAACTACATCATAGACCTTTTGAAGGAAATAACATTCTCGTCTACAGAATTCTCGTGTATTGATCTCCTTCCTCGAGGTCTACTTATCGACTTAGAATACACAGATGCTATAGTTCTGCTTAGTGAAGAGACTGATAAAATGTAGAGTCTTCTGGTAGCACTGAGCAACAATGCCAGAATGTTTGGAATGCGCTTCTTTCTCTGTAAATGCAACTTGTTACTTCAGGACTGGCCTGCGTCAACACGTGAACTGAGGATAAGTAGTGAAGCAGTCGAACGCGTTGACAACTTCACTTACCTTGGAATTCTGCTCAGCCCTAATGGGTCGGTGTCTGACGAAATCTCAGCATGGATTCGAAAAGCTCGTTTGGCTTTTGCCAACTTACGTCACCTATGGTGAAGGCGAGATATCAGTCTATCAATTAAAGGACGAGTATACTGTGAGGCAGTTCGATCTGTTTTTTGTGACTGCAAAACGTGGCCATTAGGAGTAAGAGATACTCATAATTTTGTAGTATTTGACCACAGATGTCTTAGGCATCTGCTGAGATTACCGGCGAAGTAATAGTGATGTTAAACACTGGAGGACTACTTTTTTGGATTCACGTGATTATCTTAACCAATGGTTGGACACTCCGAGGGACATGTCTCAGGATCGATCATATTAACGTAAGTGTATACACTATCTGTCTTCTTTAAACCATGACTTTATACATTTCTTTCTACGTACTAATTATTTCTTCCTGCACCAGATCCTTATATACAATCTTTGTTTTATATGTTACCACCATCGAATTAACTGCTTCTATGAATCCGGGGTTCATCTTCTTGTGGTTATGATTTATGACAACTTGGACCGATGTATACATGTGCTTCGTCCTACGTTGTAGTTGGTCGACTTACTCAGGCGTTAATCATCCTATCCAATATGCATTAGACGGTTTTTGCAGTGATGTGCTCCCTACAACTGATGTTAGTAGGTTAATGAGGAATTCCTTATTTCATCTAGCTACTACCTCTTTTCAAATAACAACAGCATCGGTGTAGTATTGTCCAGTCATTCTCTGTTCATGGATAAGAACACGACAAGTCATGCAGGTCAAAATACATCTTATTAATATAAAGCTTTGCAGAGTAGATGATGAGATTAAAATAACTCACTGAGATTGACAGATATGGAACACCAGTGACCATAAACCCGGATTTGTATGATTTTATATATATACAGGATGGTTTTGATTGACATTCATCAACTTAACCAACATTCTTTTCTCCATAGAAATCATTCTTGACGATTCGGCAAAGGTATATAAGTGTGTCACTGATAATAGGTGTAAAAATAGTTTTCTATTTGTTGATTAATTTTTTAAGATGTTATCCCTATATAAATGCCCAACACATGATACACAACATGTGTATATAGTCAACGGAATGAACAAGTTAACATTTTGTGTTCCATCTGCTGTCAGTACTCTGTAGAAACTTCATCTATTCACTGAGCTAATTGGATAAACAAGATCATTCCTCTTCTTCAATGTGCTATCACGTATTTGTTCACAACGAACTAAAACTTAAAAGAATTTGCTTTATTTCTAATCGAATCACTTATCCTGTTGTTCATTACAAAAACAGCTCAACCAAAGTTCAATGCAAAAATAACCACTCGAAAGTTAATAGGGTTGAGTCAAAGCCATTGGTGAATTTTGTTGTAAATTTGTGTAATTTTATTGAATCAGTTTTAATGAACATCAGAATCATTCCATGTGAGTTTGTTAATTTCTATCGAATGGTATGAATAGAGCTTGTGTTTTGATCTGTTGAAAAGTTGCATTATAAGTACCAATGGCAATGACTTCTTTCGATGTTATAGGCTAAATACTATATAGAACTCTAAGCACAAATGATTCCGACGAGTTTCTATTACAGACACCAGAGATTCTTATAGATTCCCATGTTTTGGTACCCCCTTATTCTGGAGTATGTTGAAGGTGGAAGAAATGAATAAAGTTGATGGTAAATATTTGGTAGGATATCACTTGTCAGCATTTTGTAAGGCTTTTAATGTCTATCCACAATCATGTTTGTAATGATCTCAAAAAATTCATCACACACCCTACACACTGTTTTCAGTACTCTCCATAATGCGATATAATCCTTCCTGAAAATCATTGAGAAGAATAGTGTAGAACGTTATGGAGTAGCAGGTTATTTACAAAAATCAACATATCATCAATGTTAATGTCGAGAAATGCAAAAGTATTTGGTTTCTCTGCATAAAAGGTCGAACACAGAATTTCCCTTCATTTTAATAGCAAAAGAGAAGATGAAGAAAAATTAAAAGAGAATCTTAAACGATACGTGACGTTTGATACCATTTTCATTACGGAATATCCACTAGTACAAAATTCATGGTATTAAAACGTGGTGCTTGAGTGTGATTCGTGTTTCATACTAGATTTTGTAATTTGTTATTTAATAGGATTAGGTACGAGACCATTAAAATCAAACCGTCATTCACTGAAATACAAAAGCTCACTCATTTCAAGAGACTATAAAGAAATAGAAATCCTCAATCCCTATTCACACAATGGGATCATCAGAATACTTAACAAAACGTTTTTCATAGAAGATGGGAGGGCAGTCATGCTTTGATTGCATGAAATTCACTTTTCAAACACAAATATGTCAAAGTGAAAGAACTATCTTAACGAAAATAACAACATACTTCTATTTAGAATTACTTTTCTGGATGAATGAATTCGTCAATGTTAATTATATTCACTGGATTTAGTGCAATAACGGTAATGACTTGAAGTCACTGTACGCAATGAGCAGCTAACATGAATCTAATGAAATCAAATTTTAGCCACGTTTAAACTTTATTATTACCTTATTAAAGATAATAAAGCGAACTAGTCAGATGAAATTCCAATTCTGTCCATCAATCCAGACTTGTTGAAATGCAATGAAAACGGAAAGAAATAGGCATGTGAATGAATATGTAAGGGTTTATGTAGTCCATGAAATTGATTATCTCCATTACTGTATTGTGAATTCTTACTTATTTTAGTTAAAGTTGGAATTGGTGATTGTACAAGGTGAATTTTCAAAGGAGAATGGTTCACAAATCTTGATTGCAGATAGTTCAACGATGATGATGAAAATCATATTTGATGATGTGTCAGCAGTAACTAGTCAGAATAATTTTCTTTGCATGTAAGACTTTTATCATTCTATTTGATAGATTCAGCTTTACTCCGTATGCAGAAGCAGTTGTTCTCAGTGCTGTTATATTAATGTAAGTAAATTTGAATACAAGTATTCACCGTAAATCATAACTACAATTTTAATAAGTATTAATATTACGTATCATTCAGTGATCTGAATAATACACTTTGTAAGAAATGTGATCCATGTTATGATTAGTATGATTAATATATTATGATTATTATGATTATATTATGATTAATATAGTTCAGTTCTTCCTAGTACAAATTATTTTCATATTGTGGTATATCATAATAAAACAAATGGGCATATTCAAAGAAATGAAATGAGATATTCAAAACAAACACTCATTACGTATTCCACTCATCGATTATTTCGAAAAGGATTACAAGCTTTTAAAAATGTTGAACTGAGGAGTTGAGGAATGTGTTCAACCATTTCATGTATACAGATTATGTAGAACGTTTGATGCACATCACTATGCTCCATCGTATCTTTGAGTTTAGTATGTTGCACATTTCTCTCTTTTTTTATTTCAGAGTGATCGGATTAGTTCTTGGATTAATAATAATAATCGTCAGAAAACTACATTCTACATCTACAAAGAACAGTTTCTTCATGGTTATAACCGTCAGTTGAATGTGGTTTAAATATTACATTCATGATATTTTCATTCAACCATCGATTGAGTTTACTTAGTTATTTTGTTTGTTGAATAGTAAAATGTTGTCATGTTAGTTTGACAACGGCGTTCGAGATAAAGTATCCTTGAATGGTGACTTAAACAAGTGAATTTGGGTGTTGTATTTTGATATTTCATTGTGTCTAGAGATTCAGATTCATTGATTTCATAAAATGTTCGACGTACGTAACTCAGATCATTAGTGAACCGGTTGAATCATGAGCCATTCCTCAGCTGATAACTGTCGAAATTAATATAAGTTATTATAATGCCGGTACATTTTACTCTCATCTACGTTCGTTGTTATAAGCATTTGTAACATGTGGAATGGGTCGTAAACAGAAAACAACCAAAATAATTGGATTTCTGTCACTTTAATTTGTATAATCATTGACACACTTTATTTATATTTTAACTTGTGATACACAAGTCATCATTTAGTGCGTCATGTCACAGACATCACCACTTGTTGTAGTTTTTGGTTTACCCAAGTTGGTACGATTTGCATGCGTTCTGGATGAGCGGAATAGCCTTGAAAATATTTCAAGTTCGTCATTATGACAGACTTGGATGGGGATTCCTTGTTATGTGATTTTATCCATAAATATTCATTTTTAAGCACTTCAATCGAATGCAGGACAGTGAAGAATATTCTTTAAGTATTTTTCTGAACTAATGATAATTTGGATCTACTTTTCCTTATTCAGATAATAATTATGAATGTTGGTTTTGCATTGCTAATTTCACATACATACTGGTATGAAATACTTATTTCTGTACCTGCGGCTATAGGGTTTGCCATCTTTGCAATTGTGTTGGGTGAAAAGTTACGAGATTCAAAAAGAAAATGTAGGATACACTTGTTTACTATATGTTGTGTATTAGCGGTAACTGGATTCATTCTCCTTGTGCTAGGGGTGATATTAAGTATGGTAAGTTGATTTATTCATAGATTTTCACAAATTTCGGTTTTTTTTATTCTTGGTCGATCCTCACGATAAACATTTTGTTTCAGTTTGAAAAGAATAGGAGGCTTTATGGCTTGTGTTGGTCTTAGCAATGATGGTTTGTCAGTTGATCCAAATTCCTTTTGAAAGTGTCGATGGATGGAGCCTCAACCTCGTGCTGAGGTAATGAATCACACATATTGGTGATCCGACCAGAAAGTCGATAGTTAGCTGACATGTAATTCGTACTCGTCTTGTGAACTGTTTTGGAGTGTCCTCGTAAATTTTATGCCTTTAAAGACAAGAAAAATGAGGCTATATCAGGTACGAATTTTTCACTAAACACTTTGAAAACTGTAATCTAGTCGTCTCTAGTTCTTCGATATGACAGCGTGAATAGGTTGAGCTTTGCCAGTCGAGCATCATACGTGAGCTTCGCTTCTCCGGAGATCAGCTAAGATGCTGTTCTTTGAAACATTTCAAAATCATTTTGTCTTTTTTAAGAAGGGGATAGCCACCTGCATGCAGTACTCAAGTTTAGGACGCACGAACACTGTATACAAAGTCAAAAACATTTTAGCGTCAACATGACTAAGGGTTCTGCGTAAAGTTTTAAAGCCTTTGGCAGCTATTTCACGGTAGTGTGCAGCAGCCTTTAAGTTTTGGCTAACAATTACTGCTAAGTCATTGTGTGTCTCGATAACAGGTAGCTCAGTGTTACCCATCATGTATGTTTCTGTACCTTGATGACCGATGTGCATCACGATTAACGTGGAAGTATTTATTGGCAACTGCCAGGTTTGTGATCATTCAGATAATTTCTCTAGGTCGTTTTGAAGTTCTAGGCTATCACTCTTATTTCGTATCACTCTCCATATCTTGATATCGTCAGCATATAGCAAGACCGATGATGACAGTAGACAAAGAAGACCATTTACATTTAGGAGTAATAGCATTAATCCAAAACTGTACCCTGAGTCATTCCAGTAAGCACAGTTTCCCACCTAGATAACTCTAAGTTCACCCATACCCTTTGCTGGCGCCTAACTAGGAAGTCTTTTATCCACATCAATATATTGTCTCTAACTTCGACATTTCTTAGCTTGCATAACAGCCGGTTATGCTAGACTTTGTCAAAAGCTTTACTAAAGTCAACGTACGCTACGTCTACAGGTAACTTTTGGTTCATGAGGGCACACCAGCTTTTACGAGCGACTAATAAGTTAGTGAAACAAGAATAACCTATTCTATAACAATGCTGCTTTTCCAAAAGGATCTGGTTTTCATAAAGGTGCTTAAGAAGCTCCTTTCCAATAACCTTTTATAGGATTTTACTAACCACACTAGTTAGGTAAACGGGTCGGTAATTCTCACGCTTATGTTGCACACCTGTTTTAAAGACAGGGCTTACTACGGCGTTCTACCAGTCTTTAACTAAACGACCTCGAGTTACGTATAGATTAGAATATATACTTAAAAAGTTTGCAATGAAGTAAGATAATTCTTTTAGTAACCTAGAATGCAGTTCATCGAGTCCCATGGATTTGCCTATGTCCAGCTTATTGAGCAGACCAAAGACATCGAATTCTTTATTAGTCACGCAGTCCAATGTTTGTGAGGGGGGATTTGCATGTACTAACGAAAAGAGTGTTTCCATGTTATATATACTGCTAATGTAGTTTGAGAATACTTGAGCTTTACTATAGTCGTCCTCCACTATTGATGAAGCAGTACTGTCTCCCCATAATGCTAGAATATTTCCCTTTCTTTTATTCCTTTGGTTTATATACGAATACAACCGTTAAGGACATTCTATGTACTCCTCAACAATTTTTCGTTCGTACGAATTTCTAGACTTACGGAGAGGTTTATCGTATTCAAACTATTGACTCACCAGTGCTAAATAACCCCTTCTTCTCTTACGGAAAAGGACGCAAACCCCCCTACCGAACCATGGTGAACATTTTCGCGGAATATTTGGTGTAGTTCAAAGTATGTGGTGCGTGGTAACTTTAAAGTATGAGATTCAAAATGCGTCCTGGGCTGTTTCAATTGGGCTTTCTACGTCCATTATCCAACCTACTGACGATGCTTAGTGCAAGATATCTGGTATGTTTGCTTTCCAGAAATAAGGTATTATTTAGCTAACGCGTGCTCCTGATTGACAGTAAAATGGAAGTCAAAAGCTAGAACTGCATGATCACTTTTATCTATGGTGATATAGCGACTCACGTGCAAATTGGTTTATTCTCATTTAACTCAGTTAAGCCCTTTTGCTAACTTATTTAGCGGACGAAGCCATCCGCACTATAACAATTTATTGTACCCTTATTATTTTATGTTTGTATCAAATACGTATGCTTGAATATTGTTTACTGCCTACGCATTTATTCACTCTGCTAGTCTTACTACTAACCGCTTATTCGGTTCGATTACTCATTCATTTCACATGGTATATATATGTCCATGTTATTTACTCACTCACACGCTCTCGTCACGTTCTTGCTCTGGCCCTCGCTCGCTTGCTTGCCTTTCGGCACAACTCCTTTATGCTTGTTTAACGCATCTGTACGTTTGGATATATGTGGGTGATCTCGCAATAAACGTAGTCAACACTTCGTATATTGCCTTCTGATTATTATACCGTTGGGGCGTTATACAGAACGGTTAGCAAGACGAATTCTATGCGAAGTTAAGGATTATATCGGATACCGACCACCACAGTGACATATAATCGACGTTTGCAACGCCATCCTCATTGTGAGTTATTATAAGATCTAGTAAGGATTATTTAAAATCAGGGTCGTACCTAGACGCTTCTTTCACATGTTGCACCAGGGCACATGTGATAACCGTATAAACTAGTTCCTGCTAGAAAAAATTTACCTGATAATTCAGTCCGCGGATTTTCCTAGTCTATCATGAGTGCATTAAAGTCCTCTAGGTTTAGACATCGATCACTTTGTGACCAAGTATTGAAACTGCTTGACAGGACCTCATTTATCTCACATCTTGGACTGCGATAAAGCAAACCAGTCGGCGGCTCTTGTCCCTTGCATTTCAAGTGACAACTAACTAATTCATACGTCCCATCTCGTGTGAAACACTGTAGATAATGGCTAACAGAATAGCACTTCTAAAGAATAGAGCTACCCTACCTCTTTTACGCTTCTGTATTATTTCGGCCCTTACTGACGAAAAATACTCAAAATCAAGTTTCATACTATCCATAGGCTGCGTCAGCCAAGTTTATGTAATTGCGATTATGTCTGAATTCATTGAGTCAATTTGTACACCTAGTTCCGACCGCTCATCAAGCAAGCTTTGAGCATTAGTTTAACAGACTCAAAGCCTATTTAAATGACTTTGTGCTTCACTCAGAGTGGCTTCGGCATCATTCTCTGTCAAAGCCTTACAACCCTAAACCTTTCCATTTTTAGGTCCTTTTCGCCAACTCCTGACCCAGGCTGTAGTTCTTTCTCGGTTTCCCGTCATTTCACACTGTCAGTCAGCACGTCTTTACGGGCAAAATCTCCTGAACTCTTTAATTTATGTCCATTCTGTAAAATTAAGTCGCATTCATTCGGATATTTGAATACTGTTTTGACCGGTCTGGTTTGATTAGATTTCAAGTTCTCTTGACTGTCTAGTCAATAAATCTTTAGCAACGTGACTCCAGAGATATTTTGAGGCATGAATTGACGAAGTAACTGTTTAATCAGCGAAATTTTATACTCGAAACGAGTCTTAGGTTCAGAGCTATCACTGTCTTTGATTCTATGAAAGATAACTTATCTGTCACTCTGATCGGTCTTCAGTTTCTCGAATAAATTTGTGTGAGTAGGATTTTCTTTAATTTCGTTATGCCGTTTCTTCCTGTACACATTCGTCAACTTTGGTTGGAGTAACAACCACATTTGCGTCTAACTTACTGTGAGACTCAGGAAGGTTGTCTACGACTCGGGATGTTCGATAGTGCTTCCCGCTAGAAACCGATCAAAGCTTGCGACTGCGGCTTCTAGGCGTTTCCTGTTGGATGGCATTCAGAAGAAGGGAAGCAGAATAAACTACTTTTCTTGAGTTTTTATTTATGGCAGAGCTCTTTGAACACTGTCTTTCTGCGTTTACTCGGTGTGAGTCAGATGTTTCCAAACTCACCTTAGTTTGCTTCACACCAATCTGGATGTTGACGGAGCGAGTGCTGCCCGATGCATACCGACCATGCTTGCCAAAACACTTTTTTGCGGCATTTACCATTGAGATGGATCGGACAGCAAGCCGTTTGCATCGGAACAGCACTGCTGGCATAGCCGTACGCAACCGTTTTTACTGAACCGTTTAAAAGCCGCAGACGTTAAATTCGCGCAAGCTTTGCGATATCAGTCTTTGCACTCATCGCACTGCATATCGCTTTCAATGGGATACCGACAGCCAGGACGTTGACAATTGCTTTATTTGCACTATCCAGTCATCAAACAAGGGTCTTTTTTAAAATAGATAACCAGATGCAGGAATTCTCAGAGACAAAAATGACCTATGACCAGAAATAGTGGAAAACTGTAGATTATTAGAACCAAAAGTATTAACAACAAAGTGCTCAAAGCACTGACGATAATCTACTTTAGAAACACAAAAGATACCTTTATGCAATTTATTGAGGGATGGAAAAATATCACTGTCCTTTTAAATGACGTGCGTAATTACCAGTCAGACGTTGGCAATCCGGTCAATCGACATCTAAATAATGTACATTCTATTCTCTGCATATTGCCAGCAACCACGATATCTCTCATCTGACATGAACAAAGGAAGGTTATTTACTTTTCAGGAACGCACTTGAATCAGACATGAATGTCAATTACAAGAAAAACAGAACAATACATCCCCATGCAACAATTTCGCATACGTGAAATCGGTAGCTTGAACGCATTATGATACAGTGCTTGACGAAACTAATTCGCTGTCTTGACTATTGTGAAGCACGAAACAGAATGTTTACATGGTGTCGAAATTCAAAATAAGGAACTGATCAACCCTTACGTGAAGTGACACATATCACTTTAGAATCGGTAGAGTTAACCAGCTGAGTAATACTCTTTCTACGCTGATACGTAAATAGATTCATGATGAAATGAATTCTTTTCTTTTCTTCATTTTAGCATGTTTTACAAGGTGCAGCCTGGATTTTTTGTTATTGCGTTATGTTTATCGTAAGTTCCTAATAATTAATTAAATGTTTATGCAAATAACCGTTCACTGATTTTTATTCATCCAAAAATAGCGTTTTATAGAAATTAGAACTTTGATGCATCAACGTTTTCTGTCCACAACATATACAAGAATTTATCATAAAACATTTCGAAGAAAAACATAACGAAATGCAAAGCTGAATGGCTGAAAGAAATGACTCAATTTCTATGATGCTCAAATATTCAAACGATCATCTGTAAAAATACAAGACACTTACTGTTTATTTGTTATGTATGAATGTTCAGAAACTACTAAGTTGATAACCTTATAACTTTAAATGTTTTTTTATTTCACTGACACATATGTTGATATGAATGCATCAATAATAATGTAACCACCTACGTTTTCATAAATACAGGTGATTATATTCACAACATATTATCTGGAGAAATACCGTGAACAAGAACAGTTTTCTGAATTCTTCATTATTTTCATATGGATTTATGAATATTTCGTGCTTAACATCACTTTACAATTTTCTTTGAATTCACTCTTTGATTGTAATTACAGCAGTGCTAAAACTCCGACCGAGACATTGACAATGTGAAATATTTTAAAGGTCAATATAAACTATTCTGCTATCTAATATTGAATGTTCTGTTAAATAAATGTTCACTTGTTGGTTTAAGTTTTTGGAATGAAAATATTTGTTTAAAATGCAAACAGACACCTAAGCATATTATGATTTTACTTAATAATACAACAAATCAAATTGACTGAAATTAATTGTTCCACGATTGCATTTTCCAACTACACACGTGTCGTAACTTTGACAAATAATTTACTAATCAGTGATTGATTTTGTTAGTCTGACACTACTTGAGATGGATGGTTTTGGTTGGTCGTCGGGACAACATCAACCACCTTTTAATTCCACATATAAGTAGGCAAAGAAAATTTATTCGCTTATTGGTAGCATACAGTATTTTTAGAACTCGACACTCATTGTTTGTCGTTAACCGTAACTTTTTATTGCCTCCCTCTTCAATGTCATCTTTTTCCCATGACGCTTCTGTTTGACAAATTGTACCAATGTCAATATTTTCAGTGACTGCTAATTGGTCTCATTGCCAGATTTCTGAAAATCCGATAATCATTCTTGTTTATGTTTTTTTTCAAATATCAACTTTTATCAACTTGAATAAGTGTCAATTTCAGTCAACTTTCACTGGCATGAGCTCATATTAATCGTGGCGCTTGAAAGTTATTTCAAGTTCATACAGACAAAGACTACGAGAGAGTCATTTTTTCGTTGTAATGTTCCCTGCAGTTCATTATTTTATTCTTGTAACTTAACTTTGCCTCTGTTTTTCGTCCTTAATGTATTCGAATTGCATGAATTGATTTGAAAGACTTTGTTGATTTATTTATTGAGACACCGGAAAAACAATTTTCTAGGCAATCATTCGTTTGTTGGTTTCCTCATTCAATTTTGTGCCAGTTATTTAGTCCACTTACAGTTTTCGAAGGCAATTGCGAAAATCTGTTTTGTTCAAGTACATTCATTTCATTTTGTTCTTCGTGTTTATTTATGGTAGGTGTGATGGCATAATTTTACAAGAATGGTGTTTGAAAACAAACCTGATATTGGATGAAATACTAGTTCAGGAAATCTGAGTGTCATTAGCGCACAACTTCAGTTCACATGAACTAACAAAAATCAATTATACTCAGTCGACATGTGCAAAGCAATTATAAAAGAAATGATAGCCAAACTAAACGACTATATATCGATGAATAAACATGAAATTTTACTGAATCATGGTGAACATGATGTTCAGATTTCAAAATTGTTCGAAATCAGAAATGAGCAAACAATTTCAAACTCATTGTGCTTAGCCAGATTTATTGTTATCAATGGACTTGCACATGATCTATGTATGGAAGAGGATTCTTTTGATCATTTATTCGATAATATGGTACCTGACTGTCTGTATTGAGCTGTTATATGAGGAAAATTCCAATAAACCTCGTAATACTGCATGCTTTCATCGTTAGTCAGAGATGCTAGTATGAAATTGTCTTAACAGGAAAAATGTGTGGAGAGACAAACGAGTAACTCTAAACTTCATAGTGCGTTGTAACTATGCAAACAATACGTCGAGTCATGATGAGCAAAGACGCAACCGAGTATGGTGACATGACAAAGTGCTTTCACGATTTTCTATCGTAATCAGTCCCATGCAAAAACATGAAATCAAACAACTTAATAAATTGTTTATGTCTGGATGGTTTTTTGGTTTGCAATAAAACACTATCGTCTACGAGTATGAAGGATGTAAAAAAATATCACGTTATTGTTGAAGATAGTATCTAGTCACTCACCTTCACGATTGCAGAGACAGTGGGCCAAGTTGAGTTGTTTCAGAGAAGAATGCGGCATGAAATTTAAGTTCCTGGATATCGTGGAATTGGTAGAACCAGTCCTTGCGTCGTCTTGTATGGATATTACACCAGGCATCTTCAGTATTAGATGAACCTTCATCACGAGAACGATTTGACACAATTCAAAATGGTGACTGCATGAACCGAGAATGTGAGCGTTTACTATTTTCACGAGATCACTACTTAAACCTGCGCAAAATCGTCGAAGGACTTGTTAAAACTCAGGGATTGAATTGCGTAGAATTCATGAGATTGTGCATTGTCTGCCTGAATAGTTGACATTTCAGTTGAAAATGTTGGCAGGAGAAGGGCTAAGATACTGATAGATCTGGTTAAAAGCGCTCACTGTTAGCTGAGGCACGTGATATGTAAGGTAGAATGAAATACGTAGATCGAGATTTAAGCTCAGAACGGGATGAGGGCAGTGATAATGGCGTTAAACCACAGTGCATGTTATCTGCTGAAGAAGTTCTTAATTCTTCCGTTACATTACTTTTCCGACGGAGATGCAGATGACAAGGATGTACTTCAGTATGGTTGTAATGTGTTGGGTGTATCATCGTTGCATGAATGAAAATCTCGAATGGATTGTGTAGTTAATGAAAATTCAATTAGTCTCGAAGTTTTTTTCACTCTGGGTATACAAGAAACGAATTTGAGGAGGTCGGTTGGTGATCGTAGTTATTACGATGCCGTTTCGCCTAATGTGTTCAGACATTTATTCTTATAGTTAATGTTTTGGCAATTAATTTACATCATGCCATGACTGTTGTACGAATGAATTAACTTGTTGTAATTGTTGAGTAGAAGGATTCTTTTGTTATTTTTTGTTCACTGATTCTGATTCGGCTGCTGGTGATATTTCATTTCATTGTATTTTCTTCTCTTTAAGTACGTTGACATTTCTTCCAACGGAAGTACTGACAAAATAAAGTATTCACACTGACATTTAATGTTGATTTGTCTTAAACTGTTGACAGAATCCAATAACGTGAGTATGGTTTCTGATTTATAATGAGAGTTAAATATACACACATGTGTTATTATTGCGACGTCATGTGCATTTTGAAGAAAAAGTATTTTAACTTTGGCCATAGAAGCTGCCATAACGTTTAGAAGCACAAAGTTTTGCCTATCAAAATCACCAAATTTTGCTAAGAGTAGGGATAAACTACAGAAAATTCTTCTCTTCATAGATTCAAAAACGTCCTAAACTTTCATGAAGACAAGTAGTTTAGGCATGACATATCACAAAACTAAATTATAAAGTTCAAGCAGTCAACTTCAACAAATTCAAAAATCAGTGGAATTTCAATAATATATTCATTTATTTATTATCACCATTATCCAACATCATATTTTTTATGCAATACAAAATTCTCAAGAATTATTTTGGCGAGATTATATTTTATGGACGACCTTTGAACAAACCTTAAGAGACCTTGAGAAATATTAGTTAATAAGCAAACAGTCAGTATAGAGTAAAAATATATTATACAAAACCATAGAAACAAAATGGATACACTTCTTATACGTGGTTTAAAACCTTGTCAAGGTTAAAGAGAGGTTTAAAGGTTCTAAAATTGTAATACATGCAGTAGAGCAAATCATCCATATGGCTACAGAATAGCAGAACTCTAGAGCCATAACAGTGTCTCAAACACTCTTTCAGCCTCGACCACGTAGCTTTAATATTGTTCATGTGCACTTCGATTGTTGATTACGCAAAATGCCGTTCGTGCACATAACCAAGTCTATGTAGGAGTCTGTACGCTCTTCAATCATCCGTACATATCGTAGCACATGACTGCGGTCAGCGTTTCTGGTGCTTCTATTATCCAGTCGGCAATAACTGTCATAATTTTCTTTTATTAGAAATTATATATAAGAGTTTTCATTACGAACTGACATCATCTATAATGCCAGAAATCTATTTAACCAAATGGATGGAAGGTTATCTCGTTAAAATCGGAGATCTATTATCTTATACCTGATTGATTCGTACACAGATCATAATCTCACCGATTTACTTGTTAAAGACGCTCAATTAACACGTCTTATTCAACGACCGTACGTTACCATTGCTACGCGTACTATTAGCGTTCACTTGGAAGCAGGAGCGATCTGCAACACAATATAACAGTCAAGTCCGGTAAGTGCCACTTACGTTAGAACATGGAACACTGGCACAACAGATATATATACTTAGAAATCGGAAGACGTTGTTCGAATACAAAAAGAGAAGTCATATACAAAATGGATTTATTCATTGTTCTGCAGGTTCAGCCTGCATGGGGCTTGTTCCTCTTCATCCAGTACATTTACTCTTTGCTGGACTGCAATACGGAAAACAAACTCACATCAGTAACGTCACATGTAGTGATTTTTAATACTGCTGCGGCATTAGGCAATGAAGTCGGCACCGTGACCTTAAAACCTATCAAACACTTCTGATTGGCTCGTCCACAAATTAGAGTTTCACCATCATCTCTAGAAATAACTACTGATCGATTTTGACGACAAACATTGAGTGATTGCCAGTAAGATATTAGCATATCAAGCGTCGACATCTGAATTATACTCATTCTTTCCCATGCATATTGTTAGCGATCATGATGTCCGACTGTATATCTTCGTAATTTTAAAGGGAAAAGTCTAAAACTTTTCACTTACGCACTTAGATAGTTTATGCAGTTATTCGACATAATGATTTGTTAAAACAAACAAGTAAACAGATAACTTGTTGAAATATCTAGATAGCGGGGAAATGTAGTCCAAATATTAAAGTAGGCCGAGACTCTACACGTTCTGTAGTGTACACTTACAGGACAAGAGAAATGATATTCCCTTTCCCTGTAGCGCATAATGCCTTGAGATCTGATACAGAACGAAGACATTTTGTGGGCTCTAAACATGGCAACATCACTTAGCGTCCTGCCTGTCATTTTGAAATAGCTCGAAGTCACCAAAGTAGATTCTTTATGAGCCATGTGTAGCTGGAATTCTTTCCAATATAGTATGTTTTACAAATAAGTTGTCTGAGCTCATTGAGTTTAGCTGTATGGCTGACGAGCGACTGGGATTAGCGCCACATCTCGTAGATAACTAGCTCGCTAAAAACGTACTTACCAGAAAAAATAATTCAAACCACTTAACCTCTGCCCTGAGAGTTAGAAGGTCTTCATGCAGAAGAATTATGACGCTTCATGATGAAAACCGAGTTCCTTCGGAAGCCACGAGTTCGATGCCCCTTCGAACAACCAGAGAAAAGACTTTTATAGGTACATGGATCGTCCAAACAATGTGGGAGACCGGGAAGACCAGTCAAATAGCAACGGAAATGAGGAGATACAACATGGCAGTACTGAGAATCGGCGAAACCCATTAAACACAAGCTGGACAACAAAGGCTAAATACGGGAGAGATGCTGCTATACTCCGGTCACGAAGGAGAAAATACTCCGCACACTCAGGGAATTGCTCTAATGCTGTCTAAAGAAGCTCAAAATGCATTTGTAGGATGGGAATTTCATGGATCCATAATCATTAAAGCATAATTCAAAACAAAGAAGGAGGGGATTACAATGAATATTATTCAATGTTATGCACCCACCAATGACAGCAACGACGACATTAAAGATCAATTCTACGAGCGACTGCGGTCAATAATAGAGAAATGCTTAAGAAAGGACCTCACCATTCTGATGGGAGATCTAAATTGCAAAGTTGGAATAGATAACACAAACAGCATTACAAAGGTTTAATGAACCCTTCCTTCGAAATATTGACAAACTCAATGAATTCAAGATAGCCCTCAACAACTGGTTCCATGCCTTACAAAATCTACTGAGGGAAGAAGAAACTAGTATGGAAGACAACTGAAAAGGTATCAAAGAAGCATTGACTTCATCGTGTCAAGAGGTTTTGGGCCTAAAGAAGCATCATCATAAGGAATGGATCTCTATAGAAACAATGGAAAAGATCAAAGAAAGGAAGAACAAGAAGACAGCAATTATAACAGCCGAAGACGAGCAGAGAAAGTCCAAGCACAAGTTGAATACATAGATGCAAATTAGCAAGTGAAGAAAATCATTAGAGCCGACAAGAAGAAATACGTGGAAGAACTAGCAACGACGGCGGAAAAAGCTGCAAGAGTAAGAAATATGAAATAGCTTTACGATACAACGAAGAAACTAGCAGGGAACTACAGTAAACCAGAGTGACCGGTCAAGGACAAAGAAGGCAGGCCAATCACTGAAATTCAACAACAGCGAAACAGATGGGTAGAATACTTTGAAGAACTCCAGAATAGGCCGGCTCCAATGAATCCACAGGACATCGAAGCGACACACACAGATCTTCCTACAGATGTCAATCCATCAACGACGGAAGACATCAGAACGACTATCAGACAAATCGAGAGCGGGAAAGCAGCAGGACCCGACAGTATACCAGCTGAAGCACCGAAGTCAGTCATCGAACAAGAAGGACCAAATTACGACGTTACGGATCGTCGTCGAACACTCAATTGAATGGAACTCGTCACCTTACATCAACTACATTTACTGTGAGGCGTTTGACATTGGAAAGTGATCACCGAATTGATAAGAGTATATCTGGTTTTATTCTGAGTTTGAAAATCTTTTCTCTATACCTTTACCTAGTGAAAACTACCCACCGACGAATGTATCGTTATGTGAACTTTTGTTGAACAAGCTTGTTGATTATTCTAAGCATAAGTTTCATAGCATACCTAAACCAAAATCCTCCACTGTTGAAAATGTTCAAAAAATATGCACAAATTTTGTTATACAACTTTACAATATCATATCAAACGACTATTTAAAACAATCAAATCTACTTCTCATATATAATTGTGAAGTTATACTTGGTTTGGTGCCTTGTTGAGTGACTTCAGTGCTTGAACGTTTTGTCTACTTCACTCATCAAGTACTAGTCATTTCCGAAGTTATCACATAAATTGTTTAGGAACCATGGCCTGATGTATATACGGTTCGCAGCCTTGGTTCTTCAGTTCAGTGGTCTGAGAATGTTTACTTGAACAAATGATATGATCCGCAATAAAAACCTTCTTTAGGAAGAAACCCGATACCTTCATAATAGATTAATCAGCCTAACACCATTATTACTACCACAGAATATGGACGAAATGCACTGTGACACCATGAAACAAATACAAATAAAACATCTGATTTGCACAAGCTGATCGCGAATATATTGATTATTGTGTACTTGAGTCTACCTAATGTGTTCCGAGCTCTGCGTTCGGTAGATAACGGTTCTTTTTCTTTTTGAGTATTACACAACTTAATAGTTAACTGCTTTTTCGCTTCGGCTTACCATTCGGTTTTTCAGTTTTTCACGTGAAGGCTAGTTTCGGTTTATCCTAACATTTTGTACTACCGCTGTCATCCATTTTTACCTGTTTTTAGTGTACTGTTTTTTTACGGCCTTAGGCTTCTTCTAGGATCTATAAAGCACTTTACGTTATTACAGTCATGGAAAATTCATGTAAACGACCTGGATGCTCTTTTGCTGTTATATCTGGCATGCAGTGTGACAATCGCAAACGTTAGTTGCACGAAGCGTGTGTAGATCTAACAGAAACTGTCTACAGCAGACTCAGTAAGTTGAATCATATGTTAGCATGTGTCATGTGCAGCACGAATGCTAAAGTTTTGGTGAGCAACATCATTGTCCTATTGACAGGTCCGTGGAATAAGTTTGGGGCAAACTTGAAAAAGGACAGTCCTAAACGGTTAGACAAACAAAGAATCGCTATGAAAACAAGAAGCGGGATCTCGACAGCTCTACTATCGATAGAGTATGTAAAACACTAGTAGTGACATGCTGAAACTCAGCACCATCATAACGTCGACGACAATATACTCCCTCAACAGACTTGGGTCTCTTAGCATAGGATCACTGAATGCAACGGCAGTTCCCCAAAACTCTGTAGGTCATTGGACTCTGTTAAAAAACTTAAAAAGAACCAGGCATCACTGTTCAAGAAGCTGAGCATCTCAAGTATTGTAGGGAAATCAACTTGAAATTTGACCTCACGGTCTACCCCAAAAATGTCCATCCGCTTACGTAGGGAAAGGAGTTTAAGCATCAAAATCACCCAAGGCTACTTAGTTCAACACTTAATAACGCTACCGACGTAGAGGATGTCCTACTAGCTAGTCACTTATTTAAATCAGATAGGAATGTAATAATACTGTCTGATGTAGCGTATTTTGAACGCAATCTCATCCGAAACATCCCTGAGGAATCTCGCCAGAAGGTTTTCGCGGAAGAAATATGATTGTGCAAAGTGTACCGAAAAACACGGACACCCGTGACACATATTCTGATATTAGAGAGTGAAAATTCATCAATCAATCCCTAAAGCTCCTAAACATACTGACTTATCAAATGAAGAGACTAGCTAAGAAGGACGGAAATTTTAGATCCTAGCTAATGAAGATAACCTTACCAACCTTCCATATGGCGGCTGCAACTCTGGAAGCACGTCGTACCAACAGACGTCGGTTGCTGACTGGAATCTAATTAGAGCGCAGAAACATAGTATTTCCTCCCTCACTGCAAAAGGACAAGGACAATCTGGAGCATATCCAAAGGCAAGCCACGAAATCCATTCGTGGACTCAAATTCAAGACTTATTAAGACCTTGCCCATCAGAGCAAAGGCATCTTAGAGGTGACCTAGTGGCTTACAGTATCCTTACCACTTCTGAACATCCCATTAGCTCCAACACGCACCTAAGGGGTAACACCCAGAAACTGTAGACACATTACATCAGAACGCACTGTAGACACAACTTTTACTCTTTAAGAGTTTTCAAATGCTGGAAATTTGCTGTCAGCTGAGCTAGTCCAGGCGTTTTCCCAGAATCGCTTTAAGAGGCAACTTGACCTATTCTTACGGATATTCTTTAGCATTATATATTACTAGTATTTAACAATTTCTTTTTCCTCTACTATCGTCAATATACCTAGGTTCCTGCCTGGATGTATTGCTGACCGACTGCTACTAGACACGGAAGCCCGTTAATTGAAAACTTCTATACCGTCCACAACCATTTGAACACCTTGAACGTCAAGGCCAATGGTTCCCAAAACTTCAAATGACTACGAACGACCCCTCGAAGGACAATAAAGCTGATTACTTGAGACGCTATCTCGAACCTGTGGGTAGAAAGAAGAAACGGAAAGTAGTTAACGACATCACAGTGAAATACATCTCGTAAGTCTCCAAAATAAGTCAGTTCTTCAAAATGCATTGTGCTCAACATCCGAATTATTACTATATAGTTTAGAAGTCTGCAGCCAGCTATGCAATTAAGAATAGTATTCCTCAAGTTTCATTGATATACTCATTATTCAGTCGAATGTAAGTTCAAATAGAAAATCTGATGCGTATACGCGTATGATCCGCGGATCATACGTATGCAAGGAACAGAGCACTGAACGTGGCTAAATAGATTTAGAGATGTCTTTACATTTGTCTTTTAATCCACACTAATTTGCCCTTGGATGTTTGACATCGTCAGTCAGGTTGGTTTAATTTCTTGACAATTCTTATCACTTGACGAGAAATACTACATGGAATTTCAAATGTATACAATAAAATATCCGACAGGCACTCTCAGTTTTTCAGGCAAAAGTTGAGGAGATTTAAATTCTTGTCAAGTGATCATGGTAATGCGTCTAACATGTATTGACCTTTGATGAAGTAATCACTGAGTTTATTTCAAGTCACGACTAATACCCACTCTTATGCCTCTTCGTTTCCATGTCTGTAGCATTAGTTTCTCGTGACAACTACTAGGACAATTGTCATGGCCATGGTACACGACGTCACAGCGAAATTTATATCTAGTCATGAACGTTTCAAATCACTTTCATATTCGTCGATCCAAACGAACAACACCAATCATAGCTTTTCGAAGATTAACATCATCCTTTAAAAGCACTCTGGTGATCCGTATCTTGTCGGTTGTCCATTGAAATTAAGTAGAAAAGACATTCAAACAATAATTTTAATAGTGGAAAGGCTGCTCACATAGTTTGAAGTCGGAGTTGATAAGATTTTACTTCGTTGTTGAGTTCCATAAGTTGGTTTGATCAGAATTCTACCACACAGTTATCCCCTACAAAGACCCCCTATCGCAGTGGGCAGTTTTTCCATTTAGTGGAATTTTCCAGGCGGAAACTGGAAATAGTGGAGCTATACTGCTTTGTTGTGAGTAATATATGGACTTCTACGCGTCAAAGCGCTTTGTTCAGAAGTGTTTTTTCACACTATCAGACGTTGATCTACAAGATTCCAGGATGCTAAACTAGCAAAGATCTGTGCTAATTTTCTCAATCAGGTGTGTGACGTAATATATCAATATCATCTCAAGAACCTTCACTGAAACAATTCAGTATGCTTGCAGCATCGAGTCCGATCCCTCTTTTCAATTACCCAATTTCCGTAGGATGTTGGCGAGTTCAATCTTTTATTTTGCAGCAACCCGAAAGAAGCATTAGTTTAACTGTTATGAATCCTTTAACTTTGATAATTATTCTTGAGAACAGTACGGATTTATGTCAATGTCTTATTAATATATTTTTGTTTGTAGTCTCACGTAACCATCATTTAGTTTGGTCTGTTTTACAACAGGTGATTGACTTTAAAATCGTTCATTTTGAAACAGTTTGCTCTGATTGTCAACCTACTGTCAGATTAAGTTAGTAAAGCAGTCCCTGTATTTAGATAGTGGTCTGTATTTATAGTGTTTTTATTTTAGTGGTGATCTCCCCGAAACTCTAGATGCATTCTACAAAACAGATGCGGATGGCTTTGAATTTCCCTCAGATCCATCGTCCGTCGAGCCATTACCTACAGTTGTTCGACAAGCAACTCTACTCAAAGACAAAAAGTCAAAACAAGGAGACAAATCGAAAAAGGAGGCAGAGTTGGAAGCCAGATACGATGTATGGAATAAAGGGTTTGTCTAGTCGTTTGAATAAGATACACCTTTCTTCTCTAATAGTATCAAAACTCTAGAAGAAACCTATAATAAACTTAAGGAACAGGAATATGAAAGTTCAAAACCACTGGCACGATATGCTAGTGATAAAGACCTTACAGAACATTTGAAGTCACAAATACATTCTGAAGATCCTATGGCTCAGTATTTTGTCCGGAAATCAGCTAAGAAGAAGCGGCAAAAGAAAAGTCATAAAAAGAAAAAACATAAACGTAAGTCCATTTAAATGACGTTCGGTGGGTATACAAAGTTTATAGTTATACTTCTTGTGTATCTATCTGAACTGACCACTTTATCTTACATTAAAGGAATATTGACCACCGAATTCAGTTCCCACTGGATTGTCTATAGTGATACCTCAATCGGAGACTTTGCGTAGTTTGTAAATTATCTCCGACTTTCTTAAATCGATAACCCTTCGATGGGACATATAAATGGTCATGTTGATGTTGGGAAGGTTGACTTACAAAGTTATGTGATCACAATCTGAAAATACGATTAAGACATATCTTGCGTTAATAACTCAACCGTTTAATATAAAAGCCAATAGTAAATGAAAGTAGTAAAAGTTGGATAGAGATCGCAGTAACACTAAAACATAACAATAGGCTTGTTGGTAAAACAGTTAGACAAATACGCCACATAAGTCACTTCATTTGTGTGTGGACTGCGATACTGCTCGGGTGCCCAGACCGAAGCAGGTAGTTTTCTAAGGGGCCACACACGGAGCCTTCGACTTAATGATTTGGTCCACAAGGTAATGGAGCAACGTCATGAGATGCAGTTCCGTGTTAGCCGGTGACCAATAATTGGTTCATACACCATTTATCCCTTCAGGATCCTGGAGTCGATGTGCACCATTGGTTTGGAATTATGGTTTTCCAACTCCTCTAGGTGGATCCTCCATATCTACCAACCCGGTTAAAAAAACCGGACATTCGCTTTTCATCCTCTCAATTTCGTAAACAACAGTAATGCCGCGAGAAGGCAGTGAGTGGGACTTCCCTGGCAGTGATTGTATGCACGTGGCCATGTGAGAGCATTTCGATAGGGAGAGCAGACTCTCCCTACCCTCGGCCGTACCAGGGCATTTGGGGGCATTGCGTCATTTACTGAATCACTGTCCTGTACTTTGTTAACTATTATTTATCCTAAAGCATCTTTCAACTTATTTTTTTTAATGAACTTCAAATATTGCAAAAGTTCTGCGTTTTTATTGAGTTGGATGCTTTTTTATGTTAGATATACGTTTGACCTATTAATCTCTCGCAAATGGCCTTTTCTCTTTTTGCTCACTTATGAAGAAAAAGTGTAACTTGTTTATAATTTATAGCATATGGCTATATAGATTGTATTAATGTTTATTTCAACCTCGTTTATTTCTCTGCTCCTAATTCAAATTCCATATTCTGTTCAGTAAGTTTCAAGATTTTCTAAGGACTCGTAATCATTTGAGCAACTAGTTCTTTCGAAGTTTTGCATGTACCATCGATGTACTTTTTTAATGATAGAACTAATCAGTCTATTCATCTATTATTTTGATACACCGTTTCGTGTATGGCTATCTATAGATTCATCTCATTCCGACAGCTCACACTCATCCCAATCAGACGATAGTGGTGATGATGAAGGAGAAGATGCTCGACCCCGTTACAAAGGTCCTGAACCACCTCCAAATCGTTACAATATATGGCCTGGTTTCCGTTGGGATGGCGTGGATCGTAGTAATGGCTTTGAAAAAAAAATAGTTGAAGATCAAACTCGCCGACGAGTTGAACGTGAAATAGCTCAGCGCTGGGCAGTGGAAGATATGTAAAATAATAACTTACATTATTATTGTTTGTAAAGTTTCTATTCATTGCACGATGTACAGATGTATTATGATATTATATATTTTCACATTAGAGATTTTTAATTCAGTCTTGTAAGTAAAGCGTTGTTTGGTGTGTCGCACATAATCAGCCTTTTTGTGAAATCATGAACTGATGATTGTCCACTTTAAGCAACATAATTTCTTAACAATCCTAGAAATAGAATAGAATTTGTCACTTAGTGAGCTTTAAATGGTTATTATCTGTCAGTCTGATCTATTCTCTGAACTCTTATTGCTCACTGTTATGTAGTAAGTTGATTACGCGATTCATAAGAACAGAAAAAATGTCGCAAAGTAGGCCATAAGTGAAGTCGTACGCTATCTCCCTCTGAAATGAATATTTAACTCATCTCTAGCAGCTGAGAGGACAAGAACGGTTAGCCTTTTTGCAACCACATATGATGAAATGGTGCAAAACACAAGTTTGTCAATAATAGATTCATAGTTATTCTTGAGAATAAGACGCTATGGATCTCGGTCTTGAAGCGTCACAATCAACTTCACCCACATGTTTTGGAAAATCAAGAGATTTTTTACATCATTTTTCTGAATACTTGTGTTTGAACTTTTGGGAGCTTTTGCATTTCTCAGCACCTGGTTAGTTATTATTTTATTCAAGTTAATGGGATTAGAGGTTAACGTCAACATTTGGTTTGTTTTAGTATATGCCTTTAAATATTTTAGTGTTTTGTTTTCCTATTCAGTAAGTCAAAACAAACTCAGATGTAGAAATTCCCCTGAGCCTGGTTCATAACCTGTCATCGGAATTATTTCTTTTCTAGTGATCTAATTAAAAAACTCAGTTTTCAGTTGGCCTCGTACTATATATTTTTGAGGAGTCGGGAAATATATCACTACCCTACACAGTAAGAGTCTGCCGCAAATTGAAATTTGTAAACATATATTATTGCTGCCTGAGTTGATTACTTTTATTATTATTATTATAAGCTTTATTCAATATCATATTTTTGGTACAATATAGAATTCTCAGCGCAAAGCATTTCAACAAGTTTCCGTTTCTTTCTTCTTGGTCGGTCCTGGCGATAAATATCGAGTGATCGCCAGTTAGATGTTAGCAGTTCAGTAAATGAACATCTAAATAATGTGCATTCTTTTCGCTGTATATTCCCAGCAACCACATTCTCTCTTATCGAGTTTTTTGTAGCTTTGACAACGAAAGGTTGTTTCGTTTTCAGAAACACAACAGAATAGGTTATGTAATTAATAAACATAATGATATATTAAAACAAACAAAAATAGATAACTTGTTGAAATATCTAGATGGCAGGAACAGGTAGCCCAGATGCTCAAGCAGGTCACCCGGAAAAAAAACCTATTGTCCTAGTTGACTAATCGTCTTTGTCGTTTGCTTATTTTTATTTTAAAAATGGCTTTTTAGCTTTTAACAGATTTGTTTACTGAATGATTTTATTTACTAAATAAACTAATCAGAAATGTTACATTGCTTATTTTTATGTAGGCAACCGAATTATCAAAATTATTTAACACCATACAAATGATTAGCTTCTCGTAATCTGTTCCATGGACTTGTATGTATCTTTTTGCCATCTGGCCAAGTATATGTTTGTGCATACTCTGATTGTTCGATTTTGTTCAATTCATATTGTTTGATAGGACCATATCCATCTAGTTTAATTTCTGAATGTGGATTAATTTGATAGCCTGGTTTACATACACGTAGTTGACCATGATTAGTTAAAACTTCTGATACACAATGACTTGGTTTTGTGAATGTTGAACGAGTTTCTGACTCACCAGGATACTTGATACATATTCCTGCTTGTTCCTGTGTTTTCGGTGGATGAAAGTAGGATAAGGAAACTAGTTAATTTCAAGTTGACATTTTATACTACTAAAACTGGAAAGTGGGTAGTCATACAAAAACTGGAACATTTTAATAAACTGTCATTTGATAAATTGTACGCTTATGTGGGAATGCAAAGTTTATCGTATGGAAACGTCATCTCGATTATCAACTAACTTGCTATAATAATCTTAACCTCAACAACAAACATGTCAAGGCCTGACATCAACCGAAACAACACTGAAAATCGAAGCTCACTGCACAGCTTTTTCGTTCAAGTTGTCGCATCGATAACCGAACAAGCATTGGAAATAAGAACGTTCAGGATGAATAAATTCAGATCGAGCAGTCTGCATTCTTAACGCCATCCAACTATTAGCGAAACATTGACGCAACCCTCTTCTTCCGTTTCGCCTAGTTAACGTGCTTACCTCCTATACGCTGACTAGTGAAAAGACTGAGAAATGAGTAGGAGGCTTTAGTGGACAAATGTATCTTAAGTATTTATAAGTCCGTCTTGTCGGTACTGTATGAAGCCTTATTGATGCAACCTGATTGGGATGAACTGTATTATAGTAAACAGTGGTTGGATGATGTTCGGAAACGGACATAATAGTACGAACGTCCTCATTCCTTATCTCCCCTTAGATTTCGAGGTTTAGAAATCATCGTATACTTTTCTATTCTACGGATTCATTCTTGCTGAAATCATTTTGTGTACGCGTAATGTTCTTCACTACCATTGGTATTGCTGGCACGTTTACTATTATAAACATTTGCTTTGATAATTTCAGCATGTTGTGCTGATACGGGGTGTGTGAACTTGGACCAGTGGATATACATCCCAGATTCTATGTTAGTTAGAACTGACCCACTCCACAACATTATTTAGGTTTGTTCAAGATCATACTGCTTTTAGAATGCGAAACTGAAGGCATAAGTACCCAGTGTTTCTTCAACATCTTTGAAAAGTTTAATTAATTAATGTGCCTTGTCTTGTTTTGTTGATGACTGACTAAATTAACAAATGTTCAAGGAATTACCTGAATCGTTGATGGCCATTGAACTTCATTCTGCTTTGTTTCACAGATCTTATTTGATTGATCTGAAGCATCACAAGTTATTTGATTGTAATTGGGAATATTAAATCGTGGAGCAATACAAGATCTTTTCTCTTGACTAAACTCAGGTTGATTTACCTGTAAGTATGAAAATTGTAATATTTTCAGTTATATAAAATACAATTCAACTTATGGGCAAAATAAATTAATGACCGATATCATCTCTTTGTGAACATTGAACTCTGGTTTCCTTCATATGTTCAATAAACCAATGTCTCATACCGCCATGTAAGTCTACAGCAAAATAGAGAGTGTTACTTTTCGTGAATGTAAAACGTAAACAGCAATTGTATCGATGAAAGATACTCATTTAGGAATGACATAATCTTTTGTAACAGGATAAATTATTAACGAAAAAATGTATGATTTCTAACTGATTCTTGGAAATGCAAATGATAATTTGACCTTTCACAGTGGTCATTTGTTTCAAATTCCATTCTTTAGATAGAGTTCGAACACATCTATTGCACATTGTGAAGGTTATAAGCATTCAAGTCAATACCTTTCTAGTTTGTAATGTACATATCCCTTCCTTTGTTAAGAAAGATGTTTATATTTAAGCTGATTATTCACATACATACACACTTTACTCCATGTGATTTTAATTCTCCATCTACTCTTTACTGTAGAAACATTTGTTCATCTAATTACCATGTTTTTTTTCACATTTTTATCATTACTAGTACACTTGACATCTTACTAATGATTTGTACTTTCTACAGTTCTGTCCGAATTTTATCAATAACTGAGAAATTCGATAGTTTAATTCATGAATTCATTATAGTTAGACCTCCATGGGAAACCTAGGAGCGCTGGATGACTGTGCAAATAGTGTGTATATTTTCAAGTATAGGGATTTGATAACTGATATATAAACCAATAATAAGTAAACTAAAAGCAAATTATATACTGATGAGACATTCCTCTTACATGAGTGAAATTAGTTCGTATAAAGTCATTAACGCTATAACTTAGAGTAATAACACGTTCATTATTTTTAGACGTGTTATGACGCCTATTGTACTGAAAATAAGTTCTTTATTTTGGTTTGGTAATTGCATTTTCACAAGATTTCTACACCACAGTATTCTCAATATCTCTATTTACAGTATCAGAAAGCATAATGGATGATTTTCGGTAATTGGTGACTTTTTCTCGGTTATCTATAGAAATGGAATTAAAGATCAAGTCGTACGATAACTTTTAAAATTATAAACGTTCACAACTAAAATATTTTTGATACGAAACCGAATACCACATTTATAGCTTTCGGAATATCGTGGTGTGTGTTTGTCAAGAACTTCTACGAAATAGCAGCACACTTACATAAGTTTTTGTGCAACTCTAAGTTTACTTGGAGTGAGACTGCCTAAAAAGCGTTCAACCGGATCAAAAACATGCTACACGGCCGCCAGATGACCCTTAGATTGCCTGAACCCGAGAAACCGTTTACAGTGGCCACAGACGCAGGTGATCATAGTATAGGTGTCGTCTTCAGTCAGTCTGATAGAGTGATGGAATATACGAGTTACGTTCTCACATCCGCTGGACAGAAGTATTCAGCGATCGAAAAGGGGTGGTTAACAATCTTGTGGGCAGTAGACAAATGGAGATCGTGCCACGATTCCACAATGAGACTGACCATAAACCTCTGCAGTGGCTGAAAACAACATGGGATCTCTGGGAAGTTGACACAAAGAAGGCGAAACAGCAGAGGAGAACGTGGAAGGCCTTTGCGGTGGGGGACCTGGTAAACTGTAGCGAATAGAAAAGTAACATAGCAGGAGGATCAAGGTCAGGAAAGCTGATCCCGAAGTGGGAAGAACCGTACATCATCACAGACGGACATGGCTTGGTTTATAGGATCCGGAGAGAAGACAAGAAGAATCGTGTGCATACAAGTCAGCTGTAGAGATAGTTGCACGATCATCATGATTGCGAGTCACGAACAGCATCAAAGACTGCGACAACACCTTAATAAAAGTGGAGACGGGTGTGGCGTGTGCTACTTATATCGACATAAGTAGTATAGAGTGCGAGTCAGGAATATTATATCTGGCAGTAAAAGATCGAGAAGATCAAGAAGGGAAATTCTGACCGACTAAATGAGTTCCAAATCCTTTAGATAACAAAATACACTTTCTTAAACAATCAATTTGTTTAAATACAACGTAAGAAATTAGCTTAAAATTATCAGTCATAGCAACTAATTCATACTTACTTGTGTATATTTAGTAGAACCGATACAATTTAAATTATTCCTATAACCAATTAATCTATCTGTAACATTTAATTGATTATTTGTCATTTCTATTTGTTGACATGCTGTTTCATAAAATGGTTCTAATTGTTTTTCAAATGAATTCAGTTTTTCATAAATTTTAAATAGTTCAAATTGAATCTAGATAAAAGTTGATGAAAATGAAAGAAAAAAAACGTTTTTATTTCTTCAAAGAAGAATTCATATTACTGTGATTAGACAAAGTTGCTTACTGTTTACCTTTCTGTTTCTTTTATTGGTCGACTGAATTATGAAGACGTTGATATGTGAAAGGAAACATGGAATACAATCGACAGTTTAGAATCAATTCAAAGATTTGTACTTCGCAGATGACTTAATTTTTCTATCTCATACACATGAACATAGCTAATTTAGCATCAGTCTCTGCATCAGTAGGCCTTAATATATACAAAGCGAAAAGCTAGATCTTTAAATACAACATGGAGAACATCAACTCAACCACAATTGATAGAGAAACTTTTGAAGTGGTGGAATCACACCACAGTATCATCGGTGAACGAGGAAGATCTGATGCAGATGAGAAGGTACAGATTGGCAAATCGAAGGCTGCATTCCTACAATTGAATAATATATGCAACTCAAAACAACTGTCAACCGATATCAAAGCTGTAATCTTCGATGCAAACGTCAAGACAGTTCTACTGTACGGAGCTACAACTTGGAGAACTACTACAACAATCATCAAAAAGGTACAAGTGTTTATAAACAGTTGACTATGCAAGATACTCAACATCCATTGGCCGGATACCATTAACAAGAGCTTTCTGTGGGAGAGAACAAACCAGGTCCCAGCTGAGGAGGACACTAGGAAAAGACGATGGAAATGGATAGGACATATATTACGGAAATCATCAAATTGCATCACGGGGCAAGCCCCAACTTGGAATCCTGAGAAGAAGCGGAAAAGAGGAAGGCAAAAGGACACATCTTGTCGAGAAATAGAAACAGATATGAAAAAGATGAACAAGAACTGAAAGAAGCTGGAAAGGATTGCCCATGACAGGGTTGGATGGCGAATGCTGGTGTGCGGCGTGTGCTCCTCGACATGGAGTAACAGACGTATGTATGTAAGTAAGACATAATTACAATGTGAATGTTCTACATGTCAGGTTTACATTTTTTTTTGAAAATATTAACTGTTCAAATTCACTTGGTATTGTTTAGCTTGTATCTTCATATTGAGGTTTAAGACTGCAATTGATCACTCTGTTACTGGCATATTAGTAGCTGAGTGGATAACTCGATGACGTTTGAACCGAATGGTACTGGGTTCGAATCCCAGAGTGACTGATTGGCTTAATTGTTTATCCAATTTAAAATTTTAATAAATCTCATTTTATAGTTATGAATTAAGGTATTTGTTTTTCCAGTTGTATACATGGATTGGGAGAGATATTGTACAGGATCAAATTTATGAACTTTTTTTAGTTTCTCCACCTATGAGAAAAACTCAGTTCTATTCACCTCATAAAGATTCGCTAATAGATTTTAGTTTATGAAGAAGGGTACCATTACAGTGTATGTTAATCTTCATATCTCACTTACTTACTTACTTAAGCCTGTTACTCTCAATGGAGCATAGGCCGCCGATCAGCATTCTCAAACCCACTCTGTCCTAGACCTTCTTTTCTAGTTCCATCCAATTCTTGTTCATTTTTCTCATGTCTGTCTCCATTTCTCGACGTGATGTGTTCTTTTGTCTCCCTCTCCTCTTTTGGCTTTCAGGATTGCATTGTGACGCAGTTCGGTGCTTTCCTCAATGTGTGTCCTACCCACTTACAGCACTTCTTTCTCCACTGCGATCTGGTTTTTTCTCTCCCACAGTACGCTGTTGCTAGTAGTGTCTGGCCAACGGACCCGAAGTATTTTGCGTAGACAACTGTTAATAAACACCTGTATCTTTTGGATGATGGCTTTCGTAGTTCTACAGGTTTCTGCCCCATACAGTAGAACTGTTTCGACATTTGTGTTGAAAATTCTGAACTTGGTGTTGGTGGACAAACAGTTGTTTTGAGTTCCAGATGTTCTCCGGTTGTAGATATGCCGCTCTTGCATTGCCGATACGCGCCTTCACATCTGCATCAGATCCACCGTGTTCATCAATGTTGCTGCCCAAATATGTAAAGCCTTTATTTTTAACTCACTAATAATTATTACATTATTGTAATCGTTTTTAAATCGCAAGTCAATTAACTAACAATCTGTTCTAGTTGAGGAACTATTGAGATTTATCAATTATGTCATGTCATGTCTTCTTGTATTTAACGTGTACAGTGTTATAACTTGTGACCTGTGACCAATTAACATACAACATTATAATACCGCCAATTAGAAAACAGCGGCTTATCGACTGGACTAAGGACACATAAAATCCGTAAGAGCAGTCTAAAGTCCTTATCGATCCTTCTTCCCGTCTAACCCTGCTTGTTGAGTTCAAAACACCAATCTCAGCCTCTTTAATATGATTCATGTAATTCAAACATACTGGGTTTATATACAAATCAACCAGACCACATCATACCATACAATAGAAAATAACATTTGTGCAAGAATTAGCCAAATGTGGCTGTAAATGTGGGAGATAGTAATAAATAGACCGGGCATAACTCAAGAATGGTAAATCGTATAATAACAGTTCATAAGTCAAAATAAAGCTTATAATAAGACGAATATGAATATGAATAGTTTAGTTATTTAACAATGATACGATAAGAAATATATGTATCGCATTGGTCCATAAATAGGTCATAACTATTCAATATTCACATCGGAATACATTTCCTAACCCTATATATATATCATACTCTTCTATGATTAACATGTAATTTTGTGAATTCTAACTTAATAACATGACATGGGACATGACAACTAGTTAGTGTTTTCAACTAATTTCCAATCATTCAGTATCATAGTTAAAACACTTACCTATTTCTATAACATTCAAATGAACAGATTAATTGAGGAATCACTCAAGTGACTATGATTATTATTATGTTTATAAGATAATAATAAAAGTAATTGACCAATGAATTAGATATTCATTCATCTACTTTAAGACTATTGGTTTATATTGTTTTATTTTTATTCTTTTATTTTAATCTAATCAATAAAATATTGTAACGAAACCAATAATTCCCATTGATGTTTACAACTGTAATTGATTAGTCTCTCTTATTGGTAATATGTGTATCCTGTACGGATCGCCTCGATATAACCTTAAATTACAAACATTATATGCAAAGATGGATAGTGTTTAACGGTGGAATCCAGTTTGACGTGTGTTTCGTTCCATTTGGAATTCATCAGCTGGGTGTACCTGCATCTTAGAGTTGATGTTCACTCTGGGACTTGAACTCAATACTAATAATTAATTAATGATTTTAATCACTTATTAGGTATAATATCTAGAAAAATTTCACTTTAAATTGCTGTAAAAGAAGCAATGCTAACTTTTAAAACTAGAAATATCTTGTAGTGACCGCCTTTTATCAAGAGAACTTGAATGGTTTAATGGAAACAATTATCATTGTAACCAATTGTACCAGTGATTGTTTTACTGTACTTGTTTGTTTAACTGTACTAAAGACATTCTTCCTTCCGTTGATTATGAACTTGCATGAACTTACGTTTGTTCAGTGATTCCATTTGTACTCCTTTGGCACGATCTCGATATTCTTTCGATATCACGAGATCGCCAACAAATATATCTCGCTACAACCTCCAATCGCCTTCTGATATCTGATACGCAAGCTTTTTGTAGTGATGATTCTAGTCAAACGCGACTCGACGCCACGCTAATAGATATAACATGTAGGTGTCATTACCAAGGTTTGATTTGATAATTTCGAATAAATTGAGCATTGGGTTCATCGTTATAAATAAAAATAATATATTTGTAATATCCCAATGAGTAGAAAATTGAATATTCTGACGTTTCGTGACTTAGTGTAAGTCACTTCTTCAGAGAATAAATAACTAAATTCAGTATTTGGTTATTTATTCTCTGAAGAAGTGACTTACACTAAGTCACGAAACGTCAGAAAATCCAATTTTCTACTCATTGGGATATTACAAATATATTATTTTTAGATATAACATGATTAATGACATTTTTCGCGGTTTCCATGCTTACTTATGATCAAAATAAAAGCTCTATACATTTCTAAATACATAATCAATAACTAGAATCAGAAATCTGAATGTTGTAACCTAGCCGTCATGATGTAAATAAGCTTCAACCCATTGATTTTCCTTCTCTTTTTTTTATTGTCCACTAGCAACAAGATAATGTAGGTGTGTAGTTAAGACTGTTATATCCTAGTGGTGATTAAATTACGGATAACTTCTGAGAACTATTAATGGACTAATATTATATAACAGTATAATAACTAGATTATATATATATTTTCTCTTATTATAAGCTTTATTTTGACCTATAAACTATTATTATACGATTGACTGTTCTTCAATTATGCCCAATCTATCAATTACTATCTGTCACATTGAAAACCACTTTTTGGCTAGATCTTGTATCAATGTTATTTCATATTTTATGGTGTGATACGGTCTGTTTGTCTGCTGTATATAAATCAAGTATGTTTGAAATAAATGATTCACATAGTGGGAGCTGTTATTAGAGTTCTAAACTCTGTTGATGAACAAAAGACTACTAAGGACACTAGATTGCTCATACCGGTTGAATGTCATTGGTTTGACACAGTACTAAGAATAGATAAGTTATATTTCAATTAGCGACTAAATCATATGATAACTAACTGGCTTTGAAGGTCAAAAAAGAAACTAAAAGATGTATCATTTAATTTTGTTTCCAACACTACTAAAATTTAAAATGTTCAGATACACCGAGAAATAAAGAGAATAGTGATGATAAATGAATACAGGTTCAATGAGTCCATATGCATATTATCCCTATTGATTATCATAGTTAGAACACTTAGTGAAAATATTGAACTATGAATCTTCAAAGGAGAGCCTATATCCAATTCAAAGAACATATTCCAAAAAGTTTAAGATCAAATAGATTAAAAGAATTCAACAGTGCTATCGTAAGACATCTCTTTAACACAGGATATGAAGTCGATATTACTGAAATCCTTCAAGGTGATGAACAAACAATCAAACTATAGCCTTTTGAAATTTACCGAAGCAATAGCAATCAAACATCTAAAACCAGATCTATGTATACAAAAAGAGACAGTAATAAATGTTTCTTTGCCCTGGTAACATTGACCCCTTTATTTATTTATTTATTACGTCATTAATTATTCCAACTCTTTCTGAAGTTTAAATTACATCATACATAACTGACTAACTGATTTCTTTATTACCATTCATCAGTCTTCAGTTGTCTCATTACATCTTATGTTTGTTAACTCTATGAGTTCTAATCACTGTGTCAATGTTCTGGAACTTTCTCTCCCAAACTTTACTTATTTGAAACAAACAATTTCTAATGGCCTTATTAAATTCTATTGAAATCTTGGCTACATCATGATACACAAACATTCATCATTAGTCATCCACTTATGTATAAGTAATGTCAATATCCTGTAATCAGTTGATAAGAACTTAACGAAATATAAAATGAATCCATTTATTTATTCTATAGCAATCTTCATTCTTAATCTCTTTAAAATCTTCCATTTTTTATTCTCATCAATTAACATAACAGACATCTTATAAAGTAAGTTATCATTGATCAACTTATAATGTGGACTCTAGTCTGAGTGAGTTACTCAACATCCTAGACATTACATTTTGATGTCAGATTGTTAAAGATTATTGGCAGGATGCCTTGAATTAAGGTTTCATAATATCTGGTATTTGTTAATAAGCTGTATCAGAACTATTCAGCTGATTGATTCTTCCTGAAGAATTCTAATCTGCACTACCCAGCTTCATAGTCTGAGTTGTTACCGTTGAACTATTCTGATTGTGATTGACTTACCGTAGGACTGAGATATTTATGTCTCACTTTTCAACGAATAGTGACCAATCAGATTTTGTTTTAGTCTATTGATGTTGATCAAACTTTATTCATGAAACTAAAATGTAGCCACTAATCTCAATGAATCTATGTCAAGTGAACTATGTCTTCATATTCTTTGTCATTAGAGTTCGCTATCCATTCTGTCTTCACTGAATACTTTTGCATTTATCTCTCTTTGAAAACCATATCTCCTTGGTAATATATATGTATCCTGGAAATGTCGGTTTACGGGTATGATCAATTCGACAAAGATGGCAAATTTAAATGTCAAGGGCACAAATGTGATTTCAAATTATATGAAATGATATAGTTCAAAAACTATAGAGGTAGTACATTATTTTTTACATGAATTAGACCATCTTGAAGATCAGTTGGAAACCATTAATTCTTTGTAAGTAGACATCATATTTGATCGTATATCAATCATGTATACAGAAGTTAATCCTTTATCTACTTAACTTATATCTTATAGTTAAATAACTAGAAAACGTGGTCAGTTAGTAACAGAGTAGAACTTCGTACGTACGTACATAAATTCGAGTTACCATAACACATTAACACACAGATATAATTGTAGATTCGAATCCCATTGCGGTAGAGATTGTAAGAGTATAAGCAGAAATCGGAAAGATTAGGATTTGAAGATGCTATTCAAGGAGTATAATCCATTGATATTAATTTGGAAAGAAAAAGAAAGTGACAAGGAGGATTCAGAAGATTATAATTTGGGAGAACACAAAGAGAGGATGCACCTGCGCAATTCAAACGAATTTGAGTTATGCCATTCATGGTTTCTAACCATCATTTACTATCATCTCGCGGATCCCAACCAGACAGTCTACACCTACCAACATGACTCAGTCCACTTGTCAGTGACTTCATGGATTAGTGTCATGTTTTGGTCTGGCCGCCCCTAGCTTTCTTCCAATCTACTCCTATACCACTGAACATCGCACGTCGAGGCAGTCGGTGGTTGGGCATATGTAACAGCAATAGAAGAAACACTGTATTGTGATGTAATTATCTTCAGACATTTTCTATCTCAATAAATAACTTGTCTTTTATATTGTCTCATTTGTGAATATCTTTTAAGTGAACTAGATTCCTCATGAAATATTGTCGTGTACTTTACATAATATGATAGACTGTCTACTGAAATCCATACTTCTTGAACAATTCTTCTTGATAACTTCGTTTTGTTGTTGTTGTTGTTGTTGAAAATAGATTTAATAGTTGAATGGTGTAGGTTATCGCTTCATGTAGAAGAGTAAACAACAACATCCATTAAAAACTAACTTATATGTGAAAAATGAGATGGTTATTAATCTTTCCTTACCTTGGTGACAAATATTCCTTCGCTGCATCTTAATATTTTTTTCTTCACTTTTTCTTTAAATCCTTTCTTCTGTTTGTTACATCATTGAATTTTATTTCAACTATCTTCAAAATTAATTATTTTATTTTATCAACTGAGCTCTATGTACTTTATTTCTATCAATGTTTACTCATTATGTAATCATTTGTTTCTGGCCGTTTGAACTATTGTCACAATCAATGTTGTAGAATGTTCTTTCACATAAGGTATATATTTACAATATTCGATCCATTGCTCTTATATCCTAGGAACATCGAGTAAGTAATGCAGTTGTTAAGAAATGGGTACTAAGTAAGGATGGTAAGTCGACTGATGAAGTATTGGAACGTCACCATCTGAGATGACTGGGACACGTGTTATTTATGCCCAAATCCTAATCTTCTGAATTCTTCATATCCTTTTATTTTTTCTCTTTCAAAATTCATTTCACTGGATTATACTCTTTGAATAACATCATCAAACCCTAATCTTTCCGACCACTACTTATACTCTCACTACCTCTACCACTACAGGATTTGAATTGACAATTGTTTCTAAGTGCTAATGTCGTATGGTAAGTCGAACTGATGTACGTACGTATGAAGTTCTACGCTGTTACTGACTGACTGACTGACTATGACATTTATTTACACCATCGCTATACTATACTACTATGTCTGTAATATAACCTCGAACCGAACCCTCTCATGTAAGTCATTTAAACCTATTATATTATAAATATCACAAGATGTAAGCAACTGACAAAAACCAAGTAAAATAAAATGAATTCATACTATTCTGTTAGAATCTTTATTCTTAATCTTCTCAAAACACTAATAATTAGATTTAACTTACAGTATTATGTTCTGTTATTTTCGTTATATTGGCAATTGAAAATTGATCCTGTAATTGTTTTAATAAGCTATGACCTTGAGATATTAAATCCGCGAAATTCAAACTTGATGGATTATTTTTTATATTATCTCTAAAATAATTTGCTGTTTTAATAGTACCAAATTTATAAGATAATCGTCTTAATAAAATCATTAATTCTGGTGTTGTTATGATAATATTTAATTGATTAGTTAATTTATTTTGTTTTAAATAATCATCAATTGATAAACATTTTAAATGATTCAATTGATGATATAAAGTATCCATGAAGATTTTATTGAACACTTTGATTACACAATAAGTTGGTTACAAGATAATGTTGTGTTTCTTTTTTCTGCTTATATATATATCTCTCCAAAGAATAAATTTTGTACTTTATTGTTGTTTTGTTTCTAAGGGATTATTTATTGAATGGGGGTGGTAGGGAGTTATGTTGAAAAGTACTTAACAAGTACATTAGATATAAGAGAATTTTGGAAAGGATATAAATCATCTGATTATATTGAATAAGCAAGGTAATATAATAGACAAAGTATATTAATTGATCATTTGTTATCATATGGTAGTTTATAATGTGAACAATAGAAACAATTTAAAAAGATTTCAAAAATATAAAAAGGAATAAAGTATTATATTTAGAATTTGATTATTTCATATTGGTATTCAATGATATAGACCAATAGGTGCTGGTCTAGAATTTTGCGGGGCGGTATTGTGGATGTGCACTACTGAAGAGTCCCACAATAGGACGAAACAACTGTCCAGTGTTTCCATGTTTTCCATGGTGGTCTAGCTTTAATTGACTCATGATCTCAACGATTGAAATTTATATTTTATTATTTCATCATATAAACACCCTACAAGGAACTATTCAACTTGTGAAGATATAAGCCAGTAAGAAAATATAGTAGTGAGAATGTTTTAACAAATTGTAGTACTGTAGTACATGAGAACACAAGTGGGGACTAATGGAATGTATGTTAACATAAAATCACAGATTCTGTTAGTAAAATCTAAGAACAATATAGTAAATAATTTATTTACAAAATGTCAGTCAATCGTCTCAGAATTTACTGTTCCTTCATTTCCACAGCAATCATTTTTCTCCTTCCATCTTAATAACCTTCTGCCTCCAAGCATTTCATCACATTTCATAATATAAATTAAGATTTCTGTTTGTTTTAAAAGATACTTTGATGATTGTGGATCTGTAAAATTCCCATCCTACAAGTGCATTTCGTGCTTCGTTAGAAGGCATTACAGTAACTTTCTGAGTGTGTGTAGCGTTTTTCTTATCGTGTCCAAAGTATAGCAGCATCACATCTAAAACTTTCTGTTAAGCTTGAGACCAATGGATTTCGCTGATTCTTAGTACTGTCAAATTGTATCTTCTCGTTTCCGTTGCTGTTCAACTGGCCTTCACGACTTTTCATATAGTTTGGACGTTCCATGTACCTTTAAAAATGATTGCTCTAGTTATTAGAAAGAAGCATCAGTCTAACGGCTTCCAAAGAAATTCGTCTTCATTATGAACTGTTATAAATCTTCTTAATGAAGACCTCACTCAAAGGGCTGAGTTTGAATGGCTTTAATTATTTTTTCTAATTATCGATTTTAAAGCGAATTAGTTTTTCTGTAGGATAGGTCACTTACCCGATGATCAACGTCCCTTTTTTTTACCCGTGCATAAGAAAAACAGCAAAACCAGGAAAGCTTCAGACGGAATTCTCACTTCCGTACTTCTTATTTTATTGTGTTATTTCAGGTTCGTATGTTATAGATCGGTATAATGAAATGAAGAAGTGATAAACTTTATTGGTGACATAAACATCAACTAATCGAATACATCATTTTCATATAAAATTTTAAGGTGAAAATGAGAAGGTTATAGAACACTTAGAATCAGTCTTACACTGATAATACAACCGTTGAAGTATATTAGGTATTTGTTACTTTTGAAATATTAAAGAAGGTTTGTAGAACAGGTAAATTATTTCAATGAAGTTTTGTTCTTTGAGATGGATGGTTTGCTTGTGGAACTTATATTGTACTTCCGAAAGAAATCATCAGCAGTAATTTCAGGTACTAATAGCAAATAGTTTGTGTTCCATTGACTTTTACCATCCAATAATAAACTATAGTCACTGCTTCATGTTAATTTCTGATTTCAAACACCGTTGATACGTTTGAAAATAATGGTAACAAATATTGTTTATTAACGAAGCCAAGCCACTACACTTTAATCGTCACGATAATAGTTTAAATAGTTTGCGAACTATGAATTTCTAATTAGAATATGACTTTTTCAATCCTCATTATAACGTGTCAAATAAGCTATCATTGTCTTATATTATCAACCAAACTGTTTTGATACCATTTAAGTATTCAAATTCAATCTTTGATATCGTCTGATTAAAGTGTTTTGTTTCTTTTCTCTCTCACTCGGTAACTCAGTTAAATTTATCTTAAAACATCAATATGTCGACACAGTATTCAATAGAAAAAGCAAGCAGTCAAGATTATCTATAAATTTTATATATTATAAATATACATGTTTCATCTATAATTTTGTCATATAAAGATAATCCGTGGACATGTAACAGCATAGATTGGTTGTTTAAGAGTTGACCTTAAACAACCGAGCATATTCCAATACAGTATAGTTCAAGTATTCATTCATTTCCTTATTTTGCATGAGCGCTATATTTCCTATTATCTTATATTGAATGAATTTTATTTGATCCAATGGCATGACTAGACCATGCAGGTGTGGTCACACTGGAATGTTACCTTATATCTTCTACTCATATTAAATATATTGTTCGTTCTCTAGCCTAAGCTTGTTCTTCATCAAGTATTGGTAGTTGTTACGATACAGTAAGTTGGTGTAGACGAAGATGTGACTTCCACGTGAGATCTTATAGATAAGGCAGTTATATCATGACGAATCTACAATTTTAGGATTAGATCTGTTATTAAAGCAGTACTAATATCATAGTAGACTATAATTCTACACACTCATTTAATATGTATTCAAAACAAATGAACTACAATTCACAATTCACATAATTAGTGTTTTCTGTTACGGTATGATGCGATATTGTTTGTTTGTATAACTGAAATATATTATTTCTATCGCGAAGGCTGATACTGGCGGTGTGGACGTTAATTGGCTGATTTAAGAAAGAAACTATTATCCAGGTAGACAGAAACAAATGCTAGCTAACAATGTTAAGACTATAAGTGCTAACCGCTGGAGTAATCAACTTCTTTGTTTAAATTTTTAAAGTATGCATTCAAGATAGACTCAAATGACGATGAGCGTGGTCGCAATGTTCTTCGAATTCGAATACTTATTCATTAAACACAGTGGTGACGTAGATATTTGCTTTCAGTGTAACGTCAGTTACCGAGATATCGTGGAGTTATTTTGAATAAATGTTCTTAAATACAAGCGCACAATTTTCAGAATAATTGCAGCACAAACAAAGAGGTTTTAACTCACATATCAGTTGACTATCAAGCGAAAGAACGTCTCTGAATACCCTCACATTTTGTGGAGTCCTTGATAAACGACGGTCAACATGTCCACTTGTTTTCAGTGTATTTTGACAATTTAGACAAATCAGATACAAGAACAACTATCGTATTTTCAAAAAGCTGGCAATAAGGTCGATTCGCAGTCACTGAACATACTGGAGTTGAAATATATTATTCAACGAAGGCTTCATCGGGGCACATCAGAATAAAAAAGAAGGGAAATCAACAATGATGGTGAATGTGAAGTTTGAGAGACGCTAAATGCAACGTTTAAGAGAAGAAAGTTTCTTTGCCTACTTATATGTGGAAGTAAGATGTTTGATGTTGTCTGGATAACCAATGGGATCCATTATTCTCAATCAGTATCAGACTAACAAAACAATCACTGAATAATAAGCCATATGTCAAAGTCACGACACGCGTTTACATGAGAAGTTCGGTTGTTGAACGAATCATTTCAACCGATTCGGATCTTTGTAAGTTCAAGTATAAACAAAATGTCTTTAATCCAGAAATTAATACCAACAAACCATGATCTGTTTAGCAAAACATCTATTATAAATGACAGTGCACTTAACAATTATCTTCAAACTATTCATCATGAACACATATGAATATCTGTAAACTAATTAAAACAGTCAATGAAAAGCTTCGAATTATTGTGTCCAATCATATTCTCATTTCGCGGATAACAGTCGATGATTACATTTAAAGAAAATTGTAAAGCGATTACAAGTATGATATTTTCATACACCAATACAAAAACACTGTAGAGTGTTGAAATCTGTTCTCGTTCATGGTATTTCTTCAGATAATATTTTGTAAATGTCATCACCTGTGATTATGAAAACGTAGATGGTTAGTTAATTATTGGAGCATTGTTATCAATATATGCATCAGTGAAATAATAGACATGTACAGATAAAGGGTTAAGAACTTCGTAGTTTCTCAGCATTCATACATAAAAAATGAACAGTATGTAATTTGTATTTTGATCTGTCAATTATTGACAGATGATCAATAATACTTCTTAGTTCTAAATTCTACAGAAGCATATATATTTGGCAGCATAATAATCGATGGACTACGTGTAATTGCAATTGTTTATTTTTTTCAGAACTTACAATGAACATTGCGCCGCACCAACAAACCATGATTGCAACTTGTAGGCCAGTCTAAAATAATGGAAATGAAACAATTTAACTCAATTCATCATATATCTTTACAATTACTAAGAACTATTTTACCATTCGAGCGAATCATTGATAAATAACTAGTAATCATTAATCACTTCTAGTTTGTGTAAATCTTTGACTAGAAGAACTCACGGATTTTAGAATCAGCCACAAAACCATGAGAATAAATCCAGTCAAAACGAATCCACCACACATTGCAAACATGAGTATCTTCGATTTCCTTTCTGAACGATCTGGCTTTTCGCCCAAGAAAATGGCTATGATGAGGAGCAAAGTAGCCGTAGATGTAGAAATAAGTTGTTCGTACCATTGTGCGTAAAACATCAGAAATGCAGCACCGACATTTATAATGATCAACTGAATAAGGAAAAAGTAGTGTAAAATTACTATATGTTCAGAAGTTGAAACGTTCAACAACTGAAAAAATAATGAAAGACTAATCGTCACTGAATTGCATTCTGTTGAAATGCATGAAAATGAATATTCATGGTACAAGCACATAACAAGGAATGCTTATGCAAGTGTGTCATAGTGACAAACGCGAAATGATTTCAAACCGAATTCCCTCATCTTCAAAATAAGACCTTACTATGTTAGGTTTATCACCTCAACAGTGTCAAACATACTATTTGGGTAAATAAACAACTTCGACAGCTAGTAATATCTGCGACTCGAGGCAGTGAATGGTAACTTGCGTATCTTAGAACATACGTTCAGTGATGGACAAAGTGTGTGGATGACAAAACAAATAAAAATGACAAAAATTCGATTTTTTTTAATTTGTTCTCTGTTTACAATCAATTCCACGTCATAGAAATGCTAATAACAACAAACATAGATTAGGGCAAAATTTACCTGTGTGATGCGCATACACGTCTATATATTTCTAAATTACCAATGACATTGACTGATGTCATTTAATGTTATATGATTTTGCTCACATAACGAGGAACACTTATAGCTCACGATACAACAGAATCATTTGTGATCTGAGTTGTATACATTGACAATTTTATTTAATCATTGAAACTATAGAAACTGGATCGCTAAACTTATTGTTATTCTCAAATACAACATCGAATATCGTCTGTTAAATTCAACATTCAAGGTTTCTTTAATGTTGTTATCCATTATCAGACACACATAACAACATTTTTGTTATTCAACAAACAAAACTACTAACTGAATTTTATCGATGGGTAATTGAAAATATCATGAATATCATTTTAAACAATATTCAACTGACGGTTATCACGATGAATGTATTGTTCTTTCTGGGTGCGGTGAATAGTTGTCTATTGAATATTATGATTAATCCAAGAACTAATCCGATCAATCTGAAATATAACAGAAAGCAATGTACATTGTCACAATCTCACAAATACAACAAACCATAGTGATGTGTGTCTAATGTTCTACATAATCTGAATGCATGAAATGGTTGAACAAATTCTTCAGTGTCTCAGTTTGACATTTTCGAAAGTTTGTCAAACTTGTCGAGATAATCGATGAGTGGATTACCTGATGAGTGATAGTCCTGTTTATCTCATTTCAGATTGATCATTTGTTATAATGTGATGTAACACGAAATGAGAATGGTTTGTATTGAGAAGTCATAATATTCTTGAGAAATATGGATCAGTTGTCGTATTTCAGTGTACGATACATTTCATTAGTGATACACTAAAAATGTCGTTGTGATTTTTGTGCAATGCCTGTATTTAAAAAAATAAATTACTTACGTCATTATTAGACCACTGAGAGCAATTGGATCTGGAAAACAAACAATGCTGGATCTTTCAAATGGAGTGATAAACATCTTACGTGTAATTACAACTTATATTAGTAGTTTCGATTGACATATCACCAAGAATGGAGAAGCTGAATCTGTCAAATGGAATGACAAATGTCTTACTTGTCATTAGAAATATTCAGACACCCTGAATATTTAAAAAGCCTTTGGATGCTGAATCTGTCAAATGGAATGATAATCGCCTTACATGCAGTAATAATTAACTGTTTCTTTTGTATAATTACAATTGTTATCCGACTTCATTAATGTTAATTGAGTGAAGATTTGTGAACGATTCGCCATTGAAATTTCAGCTTTCACAATCAACAATTTTAATTTATTCTGAAATAATGAAAAATTCACGAGATGGAGATTTTCAATTTCATGTATTACATAAAACCTTAAATATTCATTCACATGGTTATTTCGTTCCTCATTCATTACTTTCACACAAGTTTGGATTCATGGACAGAACCAGAATTTCATCTGGATAGTTCGCTTTATCATCTTTACGCGAATAATTACAAAGCTGGAAAGTCGATGAAAATTGATCTCATTAGATTCACGTTAGATGATTTCCGCATATGATGTTTTGTAGTGATCAACGTTGACGTAATCATTTCAGTAATTACAATTAACCGTTTAAAAATCTAATCATCCACATAAATGATACTCAACGAAAGTATGATTCTCTCTCCATTATTCTCTCCTGTGATTTTCCGAAAAACATTTTGACGAATTGTAAGGTGTGCTGAAGGCAGTCAGTAGGGTGTATTGCTATTCTTTTGAGATTATTACAATTTCGCATGTTGCACGACATTGAAAATCTTGCAAACTGTCAAACATTGATTTCCTCCAAATTTTGTGCCATCCAATTCTTCATTATTTTTCGCCTTCAATAAGAATCTCCCTTTTCTGTTTGTAAAAAAACATTCGTTGGAATCATTTGTGTTGAGTATTATGTATTGAAGTTAGCCTATAACATTAAACTCGACTGTTGTTATTGCTACTTATAATACAACTTATCAACAAATCGAAACTCATTCTTGAATCATACCTTTTGTTAGAAATTAACAAACTCACATGGAATTATGTTCACAATAAAAATAATACAATAAAATTGCACATATATATAACGAAATACTTTAATTATTTTGAATCGTCTTTCTTCACGCATGAGTGCTTATTGCGTTCATTGAACTTTGGTTAAGTTAACTTTGTACAGAATACTAGAAAACGTGATTCGTTAGAAATAAAGCAAACTCATCTAACTGTTAGTCCACTATTTGGGAGTGAGTGATTCCACCTCGGAGTGATAATAATTCGGTCGCTTTGATGTGCTGAATGATTGAATGAAGTTTCTACAGAATAATGACGTCGGGTGAGACACCATCAAAACAATAATAATTGTCACACGTTTTTTAAACAAAATGAATAGTATTTGTTGTCGGAATCAACATATCTTCTATACCATCAGCATATACGTATTTGTGTAATGTGCTTTTTGAAGTGAGTCATTGAGGAAACCTTGACCTAGGTTTCATGTGACTACGTCGTCGTGAGAAAGCTTCAACTGTAGCCTTGAGGAGAGTGATGATTTCAATTACGTGTCTAACAGCCTGAAAATTGATGACGTGGTCACTGAAATGTAATGAGTCTTAAACAAATTATCTTGTTGATACGGTTTCATCGTCAATTCCCATTTTAATTATCCATTGTTGATATCATCCCCATATTTTGATAAATTATTCCGTCCTATAAGGTCAGTTACGAAGTTCATATTCATATAATTATTTACATGCTCTCAATTATCAATATATAGCTTCACTGCCTTGTTGATCAGAACTTAAGGTTGAACGCTCCTGGTGTGGCCTAATAAGAAATCTACCTGCTCCAGTCCGGGAATCCGAGTAGTAGGTGACTAGTGTGGCGCATATGTATTTGTTACCACCCTCCACTCGGCACCATTATGCATGTATTCAAATAAATTTCAATAAATAAATGCATTATATCTTGACTAAATGTCGAAATTCTCCATACAAATATGTATTTGAATTTGTCATATCTAAGCTGCCACAATAAAATGTCACTAATCATTGCTTTTTAGCATGAATTAGTGTTTATTTCATTGGAAAATTTGATAACAAAAGAATTGAAATGCTGTATTCTTACGTGAAGATATTACTATTATTATTTAGCGCTAGTTTTTAGAATTATTTACATACATTTTTCAACTGTTATGGCAACAAACTATACTACTGTCAACTTTGATTACGGTTAATTTTAATCAGGCGCTCAACTGAGTCACATGGCAAGACCTCATCTGGAACCATCAAGCAAGACAAAGGAAAAGAGGATGTAAAATAATACATTACATCGATAAATGGAGAGAGACATGAGAAACATTTACCAGAAGCGATGTTCCAGGACAGATTGGGTCGGAGAATGTCGGTCGAGGTCTATGCTTCATTAGGATTACAAGGAGTAGGTGAGTAAGCGAACACATTTAATAGTCATTTTGACAGACAATGTTATTTGAACAGTAGGAAATCCCATAATTATCAGTAGTTTCATGATCACCATCTTGTCTATGTAAACGTGTACGCTTCGTCATTTGATAGACTGCAGCTACGAATGTTGTACACTTCAACATTGCTCGATGGTTCATTCTATTTTTAATGTGTATGTGTATTCAATTTATATTACCAGACTTTTCCTCAACTTTCTTAGTCTTATTCGACAAAAAACAATGAAACAAACAATCAATATTATCTATTCCGTTTCTTTATTATAGATATAAATGTTTCATTTATATTTTCGTCATATAACAATAATCAGTAGGCCCATTGACTATGTATTATTTAACAAATAAATTACAGTACAACTAATTCTCAAGAAAGAATCTAGTCAATAATAAAGATTTTTCACAACTCATATGACTCATTGACTATAGCTGAACCTCAGTTGAAATACTGTAAAATATTGTAAGATCGTTTTTTGTTAGCATACAAAACTGAAGCACATATTCACGACCTACAGGCTTGCGTGTGAACGCCTGGAACTTTACCCATTAGTCCAATGTTATATCCGAACAGAAAATTATTAAATAGTAACTCTGAGTAATTATTTATGCAGCATTATATATATATATATATATATATATATATATATATATATATATATATATATCCTCACTGTTCATCTATTAAGTAACTGTATTATGTGAGTATGTCCAAATTCCTTTCGGCATAAGCTTCTATTAGACTTGTTGGTTGCTATTATATGATTAATAATTCCTTATTCATTTTCAGTTCATTAGTAACTGTCTCGTAAAATCACCATCACTTTTTGTTTTGATCTTATATGATTGTTGTTTTCTGTTACGGTGTCATGTGGTGTTATTTGTTTGTACATGATTTGTTTCGCGGAGACTGATACCAGCGTCCTGGATGTAATTGGCTGAGTTAAGAAAGGAACTATTATCCAGATAGGCAAATAGAAATTGTTAACTAGTCATATAAGTTTATGAGTCACTATCCGTATCATATAACTCGGTGTCGGTAATCGGCGATCATATCAGTTGATATAATCAGTCTAACATATAGTCACAACACTCAACATTGTATACAGTTAACATCTATCTACAGTCATCTCACGATTGCATTGCCATCATTGACATCAGTGAACTAAACACTTCCAGAGTAGTCGCCTGTCAATGACAACATGTAGTAATAATCACTTATATTAGGAGTCTAAGTGAACGTCATTTCAGTTATAGAACTAGTAACACAGCTTTATCTATTGGGATTTAGATTAGTTGACTAACAATGTTCAGAGTTTACGTGCTAACCGCTATAATAATCAACTTCTTTATTTCAATTTGTAAAGTATGCTTTTAAGATAGACGCAAATAGCGATGAGCGTGTTCATAATCTTTTTCAAATACGTATACTTATTCATCATAACTGGTGGTGACGTAAGTGTTTTATTGTAGTATTACGTCGGATACCGAGATAGAGGTGCCTGACTTTTATTTAGCGATTAATTTTTTCATTGAGCGATTTGGAATCGATTAAAATTAATGTTAGATCGTTTATCTCGTTGACTACATAAACAAATCAAGTTTCATGTGTTAGTTATTTGTTTGGGGACGACGTCTTTTAAAAATCAACAAACAAATAGTAAACTATTTCACACATAATGATCATCGACAATCTTATATATGATTACGATTTTCGCTTACCGTATCGTCAAGAAAGATTCCCATGGAGAATACAATTTTGAGTGAGTTGTTGAATGTCAATCAAAACCATCCTCTCAAAATATAAAATTATACATCTTTAAGTTTACGGTAACAGGTGTTCGGGGTCTATTGACCTCAGTGAATCATATTTACATCATCGTCTACTCTGTAAAGCTTGACAATAATACAATATATTTCAACTTGCATGACTTGTTCTGTTCTCATCCATGAACTGTGAGAGGTTTTTATGATCCTACACAGATAGTGTTCCTATTTCAAAATAGGAATTGACTAGTTAAAATAACGATTTATTCATTAACCCATAAAACAATAGTTTTTGGAATTACAATTGATTGATCACTGGGTGGTGATCAATGTCTTGCTTGTCTAGTCCTTATTAGTGCAGATCAAATGCTATCGATCATGTTGCAATGTGGCCACCAGTCTAGGTGACTCGACACTGCGGGCACCATGAATTGAGATTTAGATGGTGGTTGGAGGTAGTCAACAGGAAACCCTGAGCCCGGGTTTCGTGCTACTTGGCACTCGTCAGCAAGGTGTACCTGTAATCTCGAGGGAACTGGTGCTCCCGCAGTGCCTGGCTTGAAATGGAGTTGGCTTCTCAGCCATCTTCCCTGCGCGTCATTTTACTCCGTTCTGTTACATTCACTTTACATACAAAATATATATATTCAAAGGCCATTCTCGTTATTTGACTTATTTAATTCCGTTATTGGATAACGTGATTTAAGTCGACGATTACAAAACAAAGAGAATAGACGATAGCAAACACTCATACGATCTAAATAGGAGTCAAATCCAAAGGGACACCAAAAAATGTGTTTACGTAAGAATGTTATAGTTACAAAGTGAAAGATAATTATACGTGTTTTTTCTCTCATTTACATGATATGAAACTGGTTGTCACATCAGTATACTGTTTTTCCGTAATTGTTGTTTGTTGTTCGGTTAAATAATGGTTATTGCTTATATGTGAAGCTAAGAAATAGTTCTTTAATTTGTATTAAAAACACTATGACACATTTGAAGTAGGTGTCCAGAAAGCATTACCAAATATGATTTCATTCCTGAATATGAAGATTAGGGTCTTGAAATGAATTTCAAATGTCACACATTGATACATAAAACAATCCGTCTTTAGAATTCGTGCAGCGGAAGATCATTTATTTATTGAAATCATGACACACCGGTAGTTTCTTCGTCTATCAGTTCTGTGTGTGTAGATTACTAATTCTATTGTCAATTTTTCGAAGTTTGTTTCCCATACTTGTGGATCGATTTTGATTCTACACTGATTCGGTGTGTTTTATTATGTCAGAAAAGATGAAATTGAATTTTTGTATGGTGTACTGGATCAAAATTCTATTCTATCTAAAGTTTCATTGACATCTCAGCAATAGATGAAACTAATCAAATAGCGTAGTAAAATTGTGGTATATATAACAAAACACATACATTAACCTTAATAATTCTAATGTTCACATTTGGTTCGAAACAATTGAAGCTAAAAATGGCTCTTAGATAATTCTGATACAACAGATTGTATACACTTTATATTTCTTCAAATTAGAAATAGAAAAGTGTGTACATGGGTAATTATAAGTGTTTCGAAATGATACGTCTAGTAATAAATCATATTTTCTAATGAACGTCAACATAAACCATTTCATACAGAATGGATTGATACAAAAGTGTAATGAATAGCGATCACAAGATTTGAGAAAACAAGAAAAAGCTTTTCATGGAGTTAACCTCCTAATCGCCAATCATGCTATTCATTTGATATAGTTTAATGTGAACTTATTAAGCTTTAACATGTTTCCATATTCCCGGATAGTTTCAAGAAACGAATATCACCAATAACATCACAGCTACAACTTAAGTAGTGCATTTACAGAAAACCCACATCGAAACAGAATCCACAAACCTTCTTATATACAATACATCACATTTCATTTAAAAAAATACTATGAACGTCAAAAAAATCTAGAGTGGGAATGCACTACGACAACAAAGCAAACATCAGAATTACTGAAGTCAAACACAGAGTTAACTGCAAAATTGCTACATGTTCCGTTCAAGAAAATTTGATAAAAGGAACAAGTGCCAAAAAAAGAATATAAGGATACCTTAGCAAGGTATTATAGAAAGCAGATATGATGGAATGTGAATAAGTCACCTATACACAATCACATTGTATGAAAGCTGTTTCAAACAATAATGCATTAGAATCAAGATCGACATTTCCAAACTGATATGTCAGTTCAAAATCTTGGATCATCAGATTATTACAACCCACAGATATGTCTAAACGTCAAGAAACCATTTTTTAACGAAAATTTAAACTTCTTATAATAATAAGCATCTATATTATTCACACATTTCCAATTTTTTAAACTGTGATAGGTTTCGTTTACTTTGTTCACAGATACGAATCACAAAGTCCTAAAACAAAGCAAAACAATAATATGAACTTCAAATGGACAATGAGTAAACTTTGAAATGTTACTTCATATGTCAATGGTTAAGCACTTGAAACTTCAAGAACTCCGAAAACATAAACAAAAATATAACAATATTGGCAATTTCGTTGTGTTTGTTTTTATTTGATGATTCCAAATTCTTCGACGAAGGTGAGTTATAAATCAGCTTGAATACGTTGAACATTCATTCATCATTGTATATTAGTTTGTAGGAGAGGACGTGTACACTTGTACAATTATATTAACATAACTTATTCTGGTTTCTGAGCAAGCCAATTTATTCACCCTTCCTGATTAACATTTTGACAGTGATTAATATTCACTCATCAACCTTGACTGTGCCTGGAAGTGTGTATGTGTTCACCTTGCTTATTCTACTCATCACACGTTTGTAGATTATTTTGATTTTGCAAAAATATAATTTAACGGTTGATTAAACTGAGTTGATTCAAGCGCTTTCCTCACTTTGTGTAATTTCGCTTCTGTGTTTGTTTGCTTCGATCAACGATCGTATCTAATATTCGAAATGTAAATTCTTTCTCGTATTTGAACTCGTTGATTCGGTTATTCACCAATCCGAATTAGGTTGATCATTATATACAAGAATTGAAGACTGATCGGCAACCTGCTTGAGCATCTGGGCTACCTGTTTCAGCCATCTAGAGATTTCAACAATTCGCCTACTCTTGTCTTTTTTAATATATCATTATGTTTAATAATCGCATAACCTATTCTGCTGCGTTTCTGAAAAGTGTACAACCTTGTGATGGAGGAGAAGATTCGTAGCTCAGGTGGATGATTTTGGTGGAGTTTTTTTCTCTGAGCTGCATGGTTTGGCCGTGGAGCTTTCATCGTTCTTCTGAACGACATCATCAGCACAAACTTCAGAAAGCACCACGACCAAACCATGCAGCTCAGAGAACAAAACTACACCAAAGTGTACAACCTTTTGTCGTCAAAGGCACAAAAAACTCAATGAGAGACAATGTGGCTGCTGCAATATACAACGAAAAGAATGTACATTATTCAGATGTTCATTTACTGAACTTCTAACACATAACTGGCGATCTATCGATATTTTTCACCAGGACGGACCAAGAAAAAGGAAACCAAAACTTGTTGAAATACTTTGCGCCGGGAATTCTATATTGTACCAAAAACATAATATTGAACAAAGCTAATGATAATCGAATTTAAAAAAACATAAAAATTATTCCGTGGAAGATAGTCTATAACTAGCATGATTAGCATGATACATCTAAGATATATTTGAACGAAAAACTAAGGATTAGGTATATGTATTTCATAGATAATTCGCCTTCCATCTGAACTTGACTTGTTCTTTCGGTACCTAACAACTTTTATTTACATCCTTATAATTTTATTGTTGAGGATTTTAGATCCAATAAACAAATCACATTATACATTTAGTGATGAGAATTAAATCGTGTGATTTATCTGATCAGTTTCCACAAAAATAGATCACTTTCTAAACTTATCTCATAACGTCAACGAGCATGTATTTTAAGTGAGGTAAAACCTATAAAACATCGAGATTCAACATTCAGTACAAGCGCTTCCAAAGAGTCTCACACACTCACGAAGCTGAAGTCTAATGCGTCATCTTCTTCCGTGGTTTTCAAGTCAAGATTAGTCATCAATGTGGAATATGAAAACTGCTTTTTTAATAAGCATTAATTATAGTACATTCAAGAAAGTTAAAACGTAAGCAGATACATTATGCAAGTATGATATACATTGTTTGAAACAGACGTTTAAGTGAGACAGCATGAGGAAAACATTGTATTTGTTTAATCGTTCGAGGTTTATATTATTCAGTCACAACATCTGTTGTTGTCACTGATCGTACATAGAAGCGTGTGTGGTGTTTTTATTTTATTGTTGTAGTAGAGCGTTAGTAAAATATTCAACAGAAGTAATACTGATAACTGTCATTACTGCTGATCGCTTTACACAATCAAAACTGTTGAAAAAAAGCTTTGGTTACGTATCAGTGGCAAACGTTGCATTGTATTACTCTGTGTCACTATTATATTTTGGTTTCGATTTAAGCAAGTGGTGAACGTCATTCTCACCAAGTCCTATGAGCTACAGACTACTCAAAGACGTCTACCAAGGCCATCAATTATGTAATTGTTACACTTCTGTCTACATTCTGTTAAGTAATTATTTGTTCGCATTAACGTGCACTTTTTTTTTAGACTCAACAATTCACAAGTAAATGATCGGTTTGGAAACATCTGGAAAACGTTCACAATAATTACAAATTTGTCAAACATAAAATTTGTCAGTTCATTTTGATTTGCTACATTCTACTACTTTTTACGCTTTACGTAGCAGAAGTCCTGTAATCAATAAGCTGAAATATTGACACCGAAATAAACAAGAACACCAACCAAGCCGATCATACATTAAGAGAACTTCCGGAGTAGCTGAAAACATTCACGTATCTGTTCAGCATCATCATCGATGAGCAAGGAAGACCTCATGTGGATGTGGAAGCACAGTTTGACAAAGCTAGGACAGCTTCCCTATAGCTTAAATTTATATTCAACTCTAAACAACTATCAACCAATATCATAAACAGAATCTTCAGCACGAACGACAAGACACTTAGTTCTACTTCATTCACAATACCCAGAATTACTACCACACCTACCAATGAGAAGCATAATGAGCAAAATCAAATGAATGAAACCAAACGAGACAGATTTTTACGATTGTCATCAACAAAAAACAGCACACTCTTTATCATTGAATGCGAAAGCCAACAGACGAAAGTTTGTCCAGCGGAATGCGTTTTCAGTAGATTAACATATAAACCTAGTATTTCCTCTTTCGTTTACTTATATCTCTAATGTATTCCATCAATCAAGCTGATCAAAGACAATGTTTTTTTGATCTAATACTGGTCTCCAATCCTCGTATATAATAATCAACAAAATTGAGAAACAAATACAAGAAAGAATTTTCATTACTTATATTACACACGACCGTTGATCGAGTTAATCGGATACGGAAGCGAAGTAACACGCAGTGGCGAAAGGTCGCTTAAACACAGTGAAGGTTGATTAGTGAATAGTTGGCACTGTCAAAATATTATTCAGGAAGCGTGAATAAATTGGCTTGCTCGGAAGCCAGGATAAGTCATGTGTATATAATTGTAAAAGTATGAACTTCCTTTCCATCCAACTCCAAACTAATATACAATGATGAATGAATATTCGTCGTGTTCAAACGCATTTATGTCTTACCTTCACCGAAGACTTTGGACTCATCAAATAAAAACAATCACAACGAAATTGTCAATATTGTTATAATTTTGTTTTTTGGATTTCATGTAGTTTCAAGTGCATGACGATTGACATATGAAGTACCATTTCAAAATGTACTTATTGTCCATTTGAAGTTCATTTTATTGTTTTATTTTGTATAAAGACTTTGTGTTTCGTATGAATGAACAAAAATAACGAAGTCTATGATCATTTATTTAAGTTTTGAATATGTGAATACGATAGATAATAAAGTTACAAAGATTTTAATTTCTTTAGTTTAGGCATATGAATGAGGGTTTTCATAATTTGATGTTACGATGCGTCAACCGACACATCATTTTTGAGATGTCGGTCATGAATGTGATCGATTGTTTATCAGGGTTACTGTGCATATTCTTACAGCGGAAGGTCATTGGTCATAAATGGCTTTTATACAATGTGATGTGTATATTGTTTTTGTGTCCGCTCATATGATCATTGTATTATTACGAACAAGATATATTAACCAATCTTGTTATGGTTTCTACTTTGTAGAATTTTGAAGCATTATTTATTTTCTTGATATCTCCCTTCGATTTCCTGCAAACATTGTTATTGTATTGCCACTTTTCTTTCTTCCTTCAAGATTCTAGGTCATGGATTGCCATGTGATGATGTTCATTGTGTTCAAAAATGGGTGTCACTAAAAGAAGAATGAGACGAAACGGAGAATTAGTAGTCTTTTCTGACATCATCATTCGCTTGGAACGACCTGTAAACAGTTGTCCGTTCATAACCAAATAGCTTAGCTTGTAACATAAACTTCGACTGATGTTTACGATTTTCATATTTGCATCATGCTGTAGAAATCGATTCCTTGTGCTAGCAGTATCCACTCCGTCAAACGCCTTTTTATCGAAGAGAACGTTGGTGCATTAAACGAGTTACTTTTCATTGATTGCACGACAATGGAGATCATTGTTTGCGTACGACCAATTCCTATGGAATTTAATCTTTTGATCCCGAACGGAGGCAGTCTGCAACCTTATCTGATAGGTATGTTCGAACTATTCCTCTTTAACCACGAATAACAGAACATCTACGTTTAATGTCCGTATTGAGGATTCTCATTTTGATATTGTATGACAGGTACGTTTTGTTATACATGTTTTCCAAATACGGGAATGTGTGTTCAGTTTTATCTTATAACGGGGCTTAATGTTCTCCTCAAACATCAAAATCTAACCAGATATACTAGTATGCATTCAGAGATCACTTGTCAATCGAGTTATCAGCAAATAGGTGACTCAAAATCGTCTGACACTGTTTTTCACGTACAGCCTAGACCCATCACTGTGAAATCCGTCAGAAATGTCTAATTCTTGATACCGCATTCTGTATAACTGGCAAGATCAAACAGGTATACGGTAACGAATCTGACATTTCAGTTCAAAATTCACTGATCCATCGACATTTGGCATTATAGATTATCTAAGTAATTAACTTACTGACACAGAACATCAAACGTCAATCATAATTCTTTTTAACCACTCTGGTTTGTAAAACTCACAATGTTCTATTTCTTAGGTTGACACTATCAAGATAACTCCGGCAGCGCCGAAGTGTCTTCCTTGAAGTATAGACTCACCCTCATTTTTAATAAGTGCCATATTGGAAAGAAACGCTGAATTATTTGGCTTATAAAAAATCTTATCATGTGATATCAAGTTATGCAACCAAGTAAAGTGGAAATAAGGACAAAAGAAGAAGAAATAAACGGGAAAATATTTTTGCAACGTTAATTTTACTTATTTACATACGTCTGTCACTCTTAATAGAGCACAGGCAGATGACAAGCATTCTCCAACCCAATTTTTCCTGAGATTTTGTTTCTAGTTCCCTTCATATTTCAACCATTTTTCACAAGTCTATTACGATTTCCCGGCGTAATGTGTTCTTTAGTCTCCCTTGCATTAGACCATAACCACACAATCCTCGAAGCTGAACACGAGATAATTTGGAAAATAGACATTCAATATTTAACGCAGATAAATACCTAACGATAGAGAAGGCTGGAAGAATGAATTAGAGTTGATCGGGTGGCATGTGACGGCCATGCAGGCGTGGTCCCTCTTCTATCCATATTAAATATTTTGTCCCTTCTCTAGCCTAAACGTGTTCTACATCATGTATTGGTAATTGATACGATACAGTGGGTTGGTGTAGTTGAAGGTGTGACTTCCACGTGAGATCTTATAGATTAGGCAGTTATATCATGACAAATCTACAATATTAGGATTAGGTCTATTATTAGAGCAGTAATATTATTATAGTAGACCAGAATTCTACATTGGTGGGCCCAACATAAAAAACTCAACCTAATATTGTTTATCCTTATTTCCACGTCAACCTTTTCAATCCATTTTCATTTATGTAAACTCATTATTCTAATAGTCTTCTGAATAATGCCCACATGTATGATGGTAATGTTATATTGCTTAGTTTTCACAACATACTAGCTCAATCGTTAATAAACACTGGTCGTCTATATTATTTAATTAGCTTTGATGGTTCGTTAACAAGCTTTAATAGCATTAGCATGCTTCAGCTACAGTCTTGTTTAGACATCAAGCTCTAGCAAATATGACCTGTAAATAACGTAAATATACATTGACTAGCAACGTAAGCAAGGACTAAATAGTTATCGGGATCTAATTCTTAGTGCTCCTTCACTTAACATCTCTTCCTGTTTCAAACTATGCACAACCCTGTAATATCTTTTCTTCAGACCACTGCCTGCCTAATTTCATATTTCCGAGTTCCATTGACAAACAACGAGGATGAGACTACTCGGGAAACACGGTGAGTTTCAGCTATGAGTTTTCTGCAATCATAAAGATATTTTAGATGGCTCGTTCAATGGCAAATACCCAATTATCTGGATTCATTCGATTGTTCTGATCCGAGCAAAAACATCAACAGCATCAAGCACCCGGGAATCAATTGCCATACTGCATGTATTATTCTGAATGCTTTTGGATCATTACTACTCACGAATGGCGTTATAAATGTCGTCCACTAAGTTATCTTATTTTGAAAAATAATCCAGGCGAGTTAAACTATTTTACTGGATGATTTTTTTGTACCTAACATGTATATATTTTCCAGTTCCTTATGCCACGTATTTGTGAGTGTCCCTAGGCTAAATGCAGTAACTTCTTATGGAATTTTTATTACGCATGATATTCCTGCCTGAGGTTTCATAAGCAGTCTGATCATGTTCATTAATTTTAAATTATCATATACGTCAACAACTGGCATGTTAACCTGGCCTGTACATTAGTTGCACTATATCTGCATGTCTTCTAAATTTAGAAATCATTTGAATCACTTTTAGAATTTATCAGTAAACCCATCATAGTCGTTGTTGCCAATCGTATTTGGGTTTATGGATTGGTCTATCATATTAGCAGCTTAAAGTGAGAACATAGTTAAGATAATAAGATAACATATTTAAGTGCTATCAACTGCACTAGTACAATAACTAAATCTCCAGGAAGCTATTGGTTAAACAAGTATTTAAAATCAAAACTCCATAGACTACTAGAATTAACACTGAAGGAATATTCGTGAATTTAAATTTATAATACAATTAGGCATCTCGGATTCTTCAACGTTATACATTTCTGATAGTTTGGAATCACAAAGCAAAATTACCTATTTTTCCACTGACTAATCCTCGATCAACACTAACTAGCTAAACTTAATAGTTTCAGAATATCGTCATAAAGCATTGTCATGACTTCACGTTCACGTAATATAATTGATATTATTAATGAAACTATTAACAAAATCGGTCAGCCAACTGACTTATAATTATCACTAGTGTTGTTTTTCTTTTATCTTCATTCACTACAGATGATTACTGTATGTTTCTCTATCAGTTGTTCATTCAGTAAATATCTCAAAACCTTGTCAGTCGAGTTGATGGTCTAGCGACACAATCATGCATGCAAATAATCAGTATAAGCAGTCGAGCGAATCTCCTGCAAACTGAAAACATCAATGTCAAATTTACCCCAACACTGACTTAGGTTCAATCCATTATCATAGACATGAGTTGAGAGTGTTCTCCCTATGGTTACAAATTACAAATTACTCCCTGATAATCACATGAGCATCACTCACGGTTTAACACCTTGTAAAAAACTTATTTAGCCGAGTACATCTTACAGCACCACATCACTTAGTAATGTGGCACAGGCTTAACTGATTTCAGTAACTTATAATCACCATATCTCAAATAAATCTTATTCCGCCTTATGACAAACTGTATACTTGCAACTAACTTGCATGCTTTATCAGCCGGCAAGTATAAATATAAATAAATAGTCTATCGCAGATCAGAACATTGAATCTAAAGAATGTCTCTTACGAATACACTCATGTTGACCGATTCGTTCTTAGTTATCTGTCCAAAACTCATATAATTATCACTCACGTATCGAAATTTTGTTTTGATAACAATTCATGTTTATTAGTAGTATTACTAAATTCTATCACGGTCAAGTAAAAATGAGGTTGAGAAAATCTCCCCGTAACTGAGTAAACCGTATCAAACTAACTGGAACACTAGTCGGAATTCTTCTCCACGGTAATACTTTTGTTCCTTCACTTAGCTTTCCAATACAGATGCGATTGGAAATCAACTCATATGGACAAATTACCGGCATAATCGTTATTTGATTTCATAATATCAACGGAAACTGATGCTTATATTAACATTTCTACAATATTCATTACTGAAATATTCCTAAACACAAAATACTAACCATACGTTAAGTTATTAACCGACGGCTATTTACACGCATCGTTTTATTATAATTATTATTGTAATCCCATTTTTATAACCTTAAATAATCTTCCCCCAAATTTTCATTTTAAACGTGTTAAGCATGAAGGCAGATATTTTACAATTATCACATGTATTTTTCGACTAGGTGCTGCCCCTTAATTTTTGATTTATCTTTCAGCTTATCAACACCCGGAGGACTCTTATTATTCTTGGTAACCTCCGGCGAGTGACAATCTCATCCAATTTGGTATCGAACACACATCACGTTGATTCTGGTAGGAGAGTAGTGTAGTGGCATTGGATGTTCCAGATGTTCCTTAGTTGTAAGCATGCTGCTCTTGCTTTGCTGTTACATGCCTTCACATTTGCATCAGATCCACCCTGTTCATCAATGATATGTAGAGACTTTTATATCTTTCAAATCTTCTCCGTGAATTATGACTGAATTGGTGCATAGTGTGTTGTGTCAGATAATTTTGCGTTTCCCTTTATGCATATTGAAAGTTGCTGCTACACTAGTCTTCTCCTGCATTTGCTGTTGCATTTGAGATAGAACGGCCAGATCATCTGCAAATTCGAGATCGTCCAACTGCATCCTTGATGTCCACTATTTCCTGTATTTTTCTTTGAGATGTCTTTGTGATCCAGTCGATCACCAGAAGAAATAGTAAGGGTGAAAATAAGCAACCTTGCGTGACACCGGCCTTTATTTCGAACGAAATTGTCAACTGTTTAATCCATCATATGAATTTTGTATGATATTGACTATATTCTGAGGCACGCCGTAGTATCGAAGAAGCTTCCATATTGTTGTTCTGTCCACGCTTTCAAATGCCTTTTCTTTGTCAATGAAATGGATGTCTATGAAGTTCTTCAATCTGTTTAATTGTACCCTGTTTAAGACTTCTCGCTGTATTGAGAGAACAGTGATGCCTCTGTAGTTTCTGAGATAGCTTTTATTCAGCATTTTCACCGGAATTCATTCTTTTCAGTTTTTTGGTGCTTGTTCCTCATCTCAAATCTTATTGAAGAGTATGTAGAATATCATAATAGTTGCTACTACGTCTGCTGTCATTGCCTCTGCTGGAATGTTGTCTGGTCCTGCTGCTTTGCCACTCTTCATTTGTCTGATGTCCATGCTGATTCCTTCAATTGTTGGTGAGCCAACATTGATCGGGAGGTCCGTGAGTGCTGGTCCAATGTTGGATGGGTTCAGTGATCCTGGTCGATTAAAGAGTCCTTTAAAGTTTTCTACCCACCTGTTTTGTTGCTCTTCAATGTTGGTGATTACTTCGCCTTCCTTGCTTTTCACTGATCGTTCTGGTTCGCGACGAGAGTTTCTTTGTCGCGTTATACAGCTGTCTCATGTTTCCTCCTCTCGCAGCCTTTTTCGCCGTTGTTGCTAAATTTTCCACATCTTAACGTTTTTTAGATTTTGATGCACCTCTTCACGTGTTTGTTTACTTCTTTTATCCAGCTTGTGACTTGGCTTTTTCTGCTTTTGTTCGACTGCTATTGTTTTCTGCTTTCTTGTTCCTCCTTTCCTGAATCTTATTCAGTGTATCAACAGTGAACCATTCCTTGTGATGGTGCTTCTTGTGGCCCAGGACCTCCTGAAATGTTGAAGTAATTGTCTCTTTGATTTTTTTCCGGCTGCTCTCCATAGTAGCTACTTCTCCATTGAGTAGATCATGAAAGTCCTGCATTTCATTGCTCAAAATTATCTTGAATTTGTTGAGTTTGTCAGTATCCTGCATAAAGATCTATTGAACATTCTTGATATTGTCCGCCGCATTGTCTAATGCTTCTTGAGTTTCAATTTCATCATGGAAACCAGCAAGTGATGATTTGAGGCTACGTCAGTTCCTCTCTTGGTTCGCAAGTACTTCTAAACATTTTGTTGATAGAGATATGATCGATTCGGTTTTGTGAACAGCGATCCGGTGAAGTACATTTGTGTTTGTGAATGGGCTTATGTGGGAATATGGTGCCGCCTACGACATGTCATCCTATGTTGTCTTCATATTCATTGTTGTCCATTCCAACCTTAGCATTAAAATCTCTCATCAGAATGATCAGGTCCTTTGTTGAGCACTTCTCAATGATTGACTGCAGCTTATCGTAGAATCGATCGTTAGCCTTTTCATTGTAGACGTTGGTTAGCGCATTACTTTGGATGATGTTCATTGAAATGCCTTCTGTTTTTGTTTTGGAGGAGGCTTGGATGATCCTTGGTCCATGAGATTCCAATTCTATAAGTGCATTTTGTGCTCGTTTGAACAGCATCAATTCAACTCCCAGTGCATGTGGGGCATTTTATTTATCATGGTCCGAGTGTAACAGAATCTCTCTTGATTTGAGTCGTTGCTGTCTAACTTGCGTTCAATGTGTTTCACTGATCCCATGCACCTCTAGGTTGTATTTCCTCATTTCTGCAGCGATTCTGAAAGCTCTCCCGGTGTCAAACATTGTACGAACATGTCACGTTCTTAATAAATGGCTGCTATGTTTGTCAGAAGAGGCATTGGCCTCGTAACTTCCGAAAGAACTCGGCTTTCATCATGAGGCGTCTTAGTTCTTCTGATTGAAGATCTTTTGATACCCAATGAAGAGTTTAAAATGTTCAAATTTTTTTTTATGGTTAGCGTCTTTTTAGCGAATAAGTTTTCTACGGGATGGTGTCGCTAACCCCATACACAACACTCTTCTTTTTTCCGGGCTTCGGACCAGTGGTAGACCCGGAGGTTCTCCAGGCAGAGTTACGTTAATTTTACTTGTATTAAATACACTTTTTTTATCTCTGGCCCAATTTTGTTCTCGATTATATTTTGGCGATTGTTAAGATGCTATGAGTTGCTGTTGACGATGATTTGGCTTTCACCTAAGAACTCATAAATTAGGCAGTTCTTGCTAAATCTAAAATTCAAGGATATGGTTCATGAATAAAGCACTATTAATATTATAGTAGACTAAAATTTGACAAATTGTCTACTTTTTGCCAAAATACATGCCAAATCGTCTACGTTTAAAAATGAAAGGTCTATAAATATGTGGTGTTTCCATGTTGAGAGTTCACGAAACGTGTTCCTCCAGGATAAGTCGCCGAATCCAAATGCTCTACATTCAGAAGTAATATCGTGTTTCTTTTCCTGTGAATTTATTCTACAGACCGTGAAGATACTTGGAAACACATACTATTGAAACCCAACTGAGTTTTGAATTCCCCGAAGGTAGGTAGATAAACGTCATCATTTAGGTTTGTGATATTTCATGTCTAAATTTATTGCTTTGATGAAAGTTCGCTGTTTCTGAATCAATGGACCCACACACTTGTTGCCATTCATCCACTTTAGTAACGTCAAAAACATTCCTTGTAACAAAATGTGGTGATCTTGATGCGCAAAACCTTTTGTGTCAGATGTTATGGCTGCTTCTATAGCCAGCGCGAAATTTGAAAGTGAAACCATCCATCACAAAGGGAATAGGAATCATTCGACTTGATATTTTGTAGGCTGTATCATACTGCGATTAAAGTTTTATCTTGTACATTACGTACATTTTACCCTATGAAAGTATATTTGGAGGACGGTTGTTGGTTATATCATACATATCACTATCTTCGTCCCCTATATATCATGTATGAATCCATAGCGATTCACATTGTCACGTCCTTATCTGTGAATCGTACTAAATGAAATATAATTATTCAATTGGTGGTTACTCTTGCCAGATAACTGAACGTTTTATATCTGAAACTAATTATCATACATACTTTCTGATAGGCTTGAAGCTTCACGAGTTCACTTAGACTGCGAACGAGAACAATACTCAGTGAGCAAAGACTAGTGATCTAACTATTGACGCGTCTCAGCCCTGTATTCTAGAAGGAGAAGTTCAGATTTGGTATGGAAAATATGTTCTACAAACAGCCAGAAAACGAGCGAGCAAGCTAGTAAGCAAGCGAGCACTCAAACACAATTTAAAACGTATATATATATGATCGATATTGTCATAGTAAAACGGTTTTTTTAAATATGACTCATTAAGTTCATCAATTGACTGACATTGAAATATTTAATCGATGAGTTCATCATTTGACTTCCTTTCAAATATTTAAATATTTAATCGAAACGTTAATCGGTATGATGAAATTACAAATATGAATTTTCAGGATATACCATCTCAACATTATCACTTTCTGATCCTCAATGAAGCAAACACTCTATATTTTCGTGCAGCATGCCACCGTCAAACTGGCTGACATAAAATGCAGAATTACTACGTGCAGTTCAAATGCAACACAGTTTACCAGACAGTATATTTTACTAAGAAACGGCGAATCGAGTGATGTCTTCCCGTGATGCAGTTTTTTTAGAATCTCATGACCGCTCATGTCTCAATTAATTAAAGCAAATTTTTTGAACGTTAATAGCAAAGTCATCCGCCTTGAAAAAACGTCGAGTAGGTCAACATCCACCCTATTTTTATTTTTGGATGTTGTAACGATGCTACACAATTTATTGATTCGAGCAGAATGTAAGCTCATTATATCCACACAAGAGCATAAAAGTCATTCCACATCTAACGCCTAGTCAACGTCGTGTAAGTAGACGAAGCGATAAGATTGCATGATCTGTGTTTCAGCAAACAACCGGGAAGTGACAGTATATTACTGATTTAATAGTTTGAAGTGCATGAGCATAAAGCATCATTTCAATTCACAAATAGCAGATCTAGTTGAGCCTGAAGATCAGAAAGTTTTCAATGACATTCGGATTCCACCTTTCAACAAAAAAGAAATGACTTTTCATCAGTCACTATTCAGTACGTCTTGTCATTCTGATAATACATACTTATTGATATGTCAGTGCTACTGTCATAACGCAAACGACAAGGTACACTGACTTTACATTTCATGATTATTATCGATTGCAGAACAGTAGCGAATACCACCCGTCACTGCAGTTATCATTTTAAAACTTGAATATTTTCATTCTTCGAAAGGAAACTCTACATATTTAAATCCGAATACAATCATTGTTGCTCGACGCTACCTACTCTGCTTCAGCTCATCAAAACGTATTCATGTGTCACTAATCTGTCAGCATTACTGATCATTTTCTGTTATATTCTTTTCAACTGATTTTCACGAATTATTTCGCTGTCATGCTTACAAACGATTAGTTACTGTTTTCACTACATTTTGAATTGTTCATATAAACGTGTTATTTTACCATTCAAACAGTTAGAAACATAACTGCATGATAACGTTTTGTACGTTTATGATTTGTTCATAATTGTATGTTAACATTTCCATTTTTATCCATCGGCTATACTATATTCATGTGTCCTTTTACATAAACATAACACTTTCTATAACACACACATCCTTCGTATGACACTTTATTGAGTGTAGTACCGCTTTTGCACTACGCTTTGTTAACGTTGACCATATAACTGTACAGAATTATTTCCTAAAAATGACATTTTTCAAATGTGCTATTTTTTACAAGAGGGCCATATAGTGTCGCTTATCATGTAAAGCCGAATTATTTTATTTTAGCTTTCTAACGGGCCAATTTATTCATTCTACATAAGACATGTTTTGACCTTGATAAGATTTCGACTGTTTTTGCATGAGCGTATGCGTTCCAGGTAATCATAACATGATGTAGCACACTAAAATATAGACGTGGCAAGCTGCTTTTGTTCACTAGCGGATAGGTCAAAATATAATGTTTGTTTACCAAGTGCTGATATCTATTAATGAACGTGATGTTTCGTACACTTTCATTCTTACCAAATGAGCATTTCCACAGCTTTTCTCGTTCTTTCTGATTTGCGACGGTGAATTTAAATGTTGTCGTGGTCGTAAACCGTGTGCTGCAAAATTCAGAGATACCAAATTTAACAAGATTGTCGCGTGCCGAAATTTAGAAAGAATAACATGAATCACAATAATAATCAAACTAGCAACATACAGGTTACCCATGGGTTTTTAATGTTGTAACTTCCTTCACGTGGTTATATTTTTTCTTCCTAATGGTTTTCTCATTTCACTTAACAACATTCATTAGCGAAAAAATACTTCGTTTACGATGTCGTTCTAATAATTTGACCCATATATTAGGTGCGCTTATTTTCAAGCCACCATCACTTTTCGTTCATAAAAGTTATTATATGAGTTATTAACAAGTATTGCATTTAATCCTACCATAACACTTTACACATCTGCTGATATATAAAAGTTACAGTTCATTTAATACAATACCTTATATTTACATTGCTTTCAATATTTTTCATAACATCTGAAAAAATAATACAACCCTCCATGGTGCCTATAGGACGTGCAAAGGACCGAAATTAGTAACTGAAGCAAAAAATGTGAAGCTTTCTTAACACACTGATCAGTCTGTATCACACTCTGATTTTTATACAGCTACAATAGACGTGCAACATGTAATTGGGCACGCCTTATCACTACCTTAGATCTCGCTTGTAGACATAAATGAAACTAGTCACATACCGTTTGAGTTGACATCATGTGGAACCCACCTGGTATATCATATGTTGTGAGTAGTATCAAGACAATGCAGTTGACTCTAAGCATTCAACGAAACCACAATCCACCATCCAGTGTAGCTACTCACGGCGTACATGTATGCTCATCTATAATAACCAGCCGAATAATGTAGATCTCCACCACTCACCCAATAATATACTCCATTCCTCAACTATGTATACACAAAGTTACTACCCAGACGACACTTGCAACATGACTGTATGCGACGATATAAAACCTAACAATGTTGATATAAATTCCAACAATCTCACAGCTAGTAGTCTAATAAGAGTTAGCCTCACCGAAACTATTCAAGACATATCACCGTACAAATATTTAATCAGTGTTCCAGAAGATCACAAAAATTTGGAGAACCTAGAAATTGTTCATGAGATACTGAAAATTAAATTAAAAATCTATCATGTGAAGTGTTGAAAAGACTAAAGTGTATAAAGAATGTCATTGTGCATAACATACCTGATAATGCGAACTTGAGGTTTGCTAAAAATACTCTACCGAAATAATGTGGTTTGTCGCAAACTTGATGAGTAACAGGAAGAATACGTAGAGCACAGGCCCAAGCCTCTTGTCCCATTCTATTTCAGTTCGGCAATATCAAAGAAGCTAATCACCTTCGTAATAGGCAGTTATTACTAAGGCATATTCCAACATTTCAAAAGATAAGGAATAATCATGACAGGACAACTATCCAGCGTCTAATCTTTAGTGAAGTGCAAAAACATCAACCCGGCCCACGTAGTAGCGGCAGTTACAACAAAGGTCAATACACAAGTCTAAAATCACCATACCCTACCCCTCTCAAAAACGGAGTCATGCTGCTAAAAGCCCTACAAAAACAACTGGACATCAAGAAACTGCAAACATTCATCCTAAGCTTAAACACTCAGTTACTTCAAAATGCCAATCAACTTATGCCTCTTTAGTGACACATCATTGCCTCAGGGGCTTCAATAAAAGCATAAAACATAATCGTCACAGGAATTCTACAGAAGCTAAAGCCCTTCAAATACCTCATTACGAAACAACGCTGAATTCTCTGTAGAAATGCAAAAGTACTTCAGCAACGTAACACCGCAACATGCACCATTCCAAAACAGTCGAATGTCATACAACAAACAAAGTGGACTGTCAGCAACTGCTCATACTAACGTTACTCTAAACCCGACAAAAAACGCACACCTACACGCGATACAAGTATGCCATTTGGTGTGAACCTTGACAGATTCGGGAACCAGAACACAACCACACACAACAGAGACACCGCTCCTGGCCGAAATACCAGGCAATCCCACATTCTTTTCCATGAACATACTCCTTCAATATAGGTTACTTTACACACCCATAAATGTTAAATACTAATCGGATGTGTATATCTAGCTCATAGCACACCCGTTTCAAAAAACACTATTATATGCGAGTCATTTGTCAAGGCTGCTTCGCCTGATTTCGCCTAAAAAATTGTTCGTAGCGATTTAAACTTTCCAACCATGAACTGGAAGACACAGTCTGGGACATTGTGCAATGGGAGAATATTCAGGTCCTTAGGCATAAACGGTTGGCAGCATAACATGAACCCGCCTAAACGAAATCACAACACTCTTGATTTGATATTTGTCACAATGTCGCACAATTACGGTTGGCGAAAAGTTTCACAAAAGCGATCATAAAATGATTGCCTGCACTCTTTCGACATTTTTCAAATGTTAAAACGTAAAGACACTAAGTAGGCCTTCCCAATATAGAGACTATACAAACGCTGACTAGAAAGACCTTTAATTTCTAATAGTGCACTTTCACTGGGCAGTTCATTTACTAGTGATAAATTACCAAGAGTATTAAAATATTCAATGCTACCTTCATATATGCACCGGACATAATTATGCTCCATGAAATCGCTTCCAAAACAATTACTCCCTATATTAACCAAAAGTATTGGTCTAAGCTCCGAAAACTGAGAAGAACGTACTATATATCACAGAACTTCAGTGTTTTCTATCAGATATACTCTGTACATGACGTAGTGCAAAGTAAACACTATAAACACAAACTGGCAGGAGAACCTACTGCATTCACTGATTCCTCCAAAGACCAGAACTAATGTCATCAACTTGCGAAAGAATAATAGAGAACGCAGATCAGAACATTCACTCCTTAAAACACGAGTGCCTTGTTGCACCACGGTTTTACTTTCTTCATATAATTTTTCTCTGAAGGCACATTTATGGAACTTTAGACATCTGTGATAAAATATACATGCTTGATATTCCAAGATCATTATTCACACCTAGTGCTCTACAAGTCCACCTAACAATATTTTAAAAAGTTGCTTTGCATGAATGCTTACTACAACCTAAATCCTTACACATTAATGTTGGGATTAGATCTCGTGTGCAACGTGGACGTGATGACGCTTTGGAAACTATTTTGAAGACTGTACTCAGTGTTGTACTGAGACATGAACTTGTTCAATAACACTTCAATACATCTTCACGAATGATCTAATATTCACTTTTATTGATTATATATTTCATTAACGACTTTAATTGCAATGCATACTACTAGACGACAAATGTTGTAAATTGTAAATGATGTCTGTAAAAATGGCGTGTATCTGCACTTGCAAAAATATATCACATTTCACTACCACAGAATATGAAAGGAATGCACTGTAATGCCATGAATAAAATAAAAGCAAACCATTTGATTTGTAGAAGCTCATATCAACTAGATTGGTTGTTATCTACTTGCGTGCTGTGAACTGAACGTCAAATCCAATCACAATTCAGATTTGTGTGGTAGGGATAGAAGGCCTACGGCTTATGTTAGTGCTTTCGCAGTATGCTTTTAAGAGTGTCCAGTCTTCTCTCGAACGTGTCAATTGAAGATGCTGACATCACTGTTTCTGGTAACAGATTTCAAGTAATAATGACTCGGTGTGGAAACCTGCATGCCAAGGGTATTTTGTTCGTTATTGGATTTTGTATTCGAATGAGATTTTCCCTGATACGTCTCGATCTAGCGAGAGTAGAAAGAGAGAATATATTACGTTCATAATCATTTCTTAGTATTCTATACACCAAATTATATCTCTCCTTGGTCAGGGATGGGACAAAAAACATTGTGTAGATGTTCAAGTCACTCTTTTTATGGTGATACTTGGAGTTTTGGAACTGTGTGTGATGCTGCCATCTGTTCTTTTTCTGAGATATTCGTGTCACCATTCAAACAGGTGATTGCAACCTCAACGCAGTTCTCAAGCTTTGTTCTCACCAAGCTTGTTTATACTGTGGTGAACATGGTAGTATCTAAGTAAGTTAAAGTCCGATTTAAAGCACAGAAGGTGCGGAGTCTTTTAGCTGCGACTTTCCGCCGATGGGCTGTCGTCTTAAGAACACTAAACATTGTAACTTCTAGCGCCTTTATCCGATATTCCCTTTCTATAAGGGTGTTCGTTGTTTTATGTATGGGGGTGACGAATGCATGGTTCCAGTCCATTGGTATTACACCCAGATCAAATAACATATTGAATATCAAAGTCAGTGGGGTTGCAATATATTGTGCAAAGTATTTCAACATTTCTTATTTTGTCTTAGTAAGTGTCAAATATTCCGGCCTGTGAAGAGGTGGCCGTGCATCATCTTCCTTCGAACTACCCAGGGTTGAGATGTCTCGACGGTGTTACTACCTGAAATGCGTACATGCCTTTTATACTTATGTCCTTGTGTAAATGCTATGAAGTTGATTATAGAACAATATGCTTTGCACAATCAACGTCATAATGGTTGCAGCACCGTTTATATGCGGCCAGTGTGAGTCCGTTGTGTACAGTGTACAGTGCAGTAATCACATTGCATCTAATCATCAACAGTAAAAAAGCATGTTGGCTTGCTACAACTAGGTTTAAATTGTGCCGTGTGTTATTTTTATTTTTATATATAAAGAAATGTAATGACAACAATGAAAAAAGCCGACTTTTGTAGTTCCTTAAAGACCATAACACTTATGCATCCAAAGATACACTCAACGTTTAAGCTTTTTGTATCTATACACGTAAGGTACGAATGACAAACTTATCTAGATAAAAATCAGTAATTTTGGTGATTACTTTAAACTGAAATCAATAACTTTGTATTCAGTATGTAAGCTGTATGTTTTTGAAAAGTTTGACCTGCAATGCTATATGATAACACTATAAAATATGATTAAGAAATAACTTGCTTTAATAGTTACATCATTCAGCATAAAAAAATTAATAAATGAGAATAGTAAAAGTTGGACAGGGATCTAAGTAACATCAATACGTAACAAAAGGCTTGTTACTAAGACAGTTAAGGAATACATAAAATGATGTAAGCTAAATAAGTAATTCTTTTATTTATGTTCTTCACCACTTGGACGGATTCTTAGCCTATGCATGGGCTCTGGAAGTTCCAGATACAGCTCCGGTGATCAGTGGATAAAGTTATGGATTTTTGTCACATTTTAACTTCGCTGTCTTAGATTTTTACCAATGCAGATCTATTATGATACGTATTATACGGTAAATAAGACTTCTACTAGTATATATGGCAACCATTTATAATGAAAATATCATCTTTCTAATTACCATTATTATTTCTATTTATCCCGTGTCAAAATATTCGGTCTTCCCCATCTAACGCTCATTGTTTATTTTCACTTTCTTTTGGGTTTTTTCTTTGAAAAACTCACTTTAAATTTACTGTTCTATTAGTTGCTCATTCTTCGTAATTCTGGTTGTTGTTTCGGAAGTTCCTGCATTTCTCAGCGTTTGATCCAATATTATTATTACCTCTATTTTGTCTTAATATATATTTTTAAAAATTTTGGTGTTCTTCTATACTATTAAATCAAAACAAACTCAGCTGTAGTTAGTTCTCTAAGTCTGGTTCATAACCTGTCACCGAAATTAATTCTCTTCCATTGATCAATTTTCAATGGTTAAATGACTTAGTTTTCAGTCGGCCCCATGTTCTGTATTTTTTGGGATTCGGTTGAGACCTCAAAGAGTCGTTCTGAGTGTTCACTTAATGACTAGGACAAAATGGGTGTGATAAATCATTGTTTGGAATGAGGACAGTTGCTGGTTAACGTCAGATATCAGATGACTTTTTTTTGTCGAACTTGAAAGAGTTTACGACTCACCACAATTCTTGATACATATTGCTGCTTGTTCGTGTGAAAGTAGAAGATGATAGAAAACTAGATAATTTCAAGTTAACATTTTATACTGCTTAAACTGAAATGTGTTTAGTCATATAAAAAAGGGAACAATTTATTAAACTGTGATTCAATAAATAATACGCTTTAGTGGGAATGCAACGTCTATCATATGAAAACGTCGTCCTATACTTCAACTCACTAGCTATAATAATCTTCACCTCAACCACAAAAACAAAAATTGTAACTAGTGAAAATTTGAGGAGAGAACATCAACCTAAGCAACATTGAAAATCGAAGCTCATTGTACAGATGACTTTTCGAGCAGTCGCATTGATAAGCTATCAAAAAAAGATGAGAACCTTCAGCGATAACGGTACAGATTACTAATTTCAGATCGAACATTCTGCAATCTTAGCGCCATCCAACTACCAATGAAACATTGATGCGACCCCCTTCGTCCATTTCGTCCAGTTAACATGCTTACCTTCTATACACTGACTAGTGAAAAGACTGAGGGATGACTAGTATTCTTTAGCGGAAAAGTGTGACCCAAGTATTTATACATCTTACCTCATTCATTTTTTCTCAAATCATATTGTATACGTGTAATCATATCCACTAGCATTGGAATCACTGATACTTTTACTATTATAAATAGTTACTTTGACAATCTTAGCTTGTTGTCCTGATACGGGGTATGTCATCTTGAACCCTTAGACATATACCCAGATACTATATCACTTATAACTGACCACATCCGCCACAACAGCTGGGTTAATTCAATATCACACTGTTTTTAAAATGCGAAAGTGAACGAATATGTAACATTTTCGGAAAGTTTAATTAACGAGAGTGCCTGATTTTGTGTTGTAGATGACTGATTAAATAAAAAATGTTCACGAAATTACCTGAATTGTTGGTGGCCATTGAACTTCATTCTGCTTTGTTTCACAGATTCTCTTCGTTTGACCTTAAGAACCACAAGATATTTAATGTTAATTGTGAATATTGGAACGTGGAGAAATACAAAGTCACTTCTCCTGACTAAAATCAGTTTGACTTACCTATAAGTATGCAAATTGTAATGTTTCCAGATGTATGAAATACAATTCACCTTTTGTCAAAATAATTAATGACCTTTTGATTTCAACCTTTTTTTGAACATTAAACTCTGGCTTCCTCTATGTGTTTAATAAAGCAATGTTGTTCTACTGCAAATAGTGTGTAACTATTCATGAATGTAACACTTAAACAGATATTGTATCTATGAAAGAAACTCTTATAAGAATGACATTGTCTGTCGTCATAGTATAAATTATTAACGACAAAATTCATAATTTTTAACCCACGGGTGGAAATGAAAAAAATAATTCATTCTTTCGCGAAAGTCAGTCGTTTCACTTTACTTTCTTTAGATAGAGATTTAACCCGTCTATTTCACAAGATGAAGGTTATATGTATTCATGCCAGCCACGTTTGATCTTACAATTCAACAACATTTTGTAATGTACCTGTCTCTTCCTCCGTAAGGTACTTAATATGTTGCTTTCAAAACCTCGTTTAGCAGTTTTTACTTGTGTTCTTTAATTGAATCGAGTCTCTTGTTTGTTAATTATGTTCATGCTGATTGTTGATGTACATACGAAGAAACATGCACATGATGTTTGAAGTGATTTTTAATTCTTCATTATGTGTTAGTGGTCGGAGAGATTTCATTTACGGAAGTTCGGAAACCCTGTTTACATGGTAAACAGATCAATTAAAAGAATAAATATCACATTTTGAGAAAGCTAGCAATCAGGTCAATTACCAGTCATTGAACCTACTGTAGTTGGTACACTTTATAAAACGAATGCTACATTGTGACAGATTAGCATTAAACAGCGAAAAATGAACATTTACAACTAATGACAAACAGTGACTGTGTAGTTCGAAAGACACTATATGCAACTTATAAGGGAAGAAACTTTCCTTCCCTACTTTTTTGTGGGAGTAAGATGGTAGTTGTTGCCTATACAACAAATGGAAACCGTCCACCTGAAACAGTTTCAGACAAACAAAATCAATCACTGAAAAAGAAGTCATTTGTCAATGTCTCTACACGTGTGTACTTGGAGGGTACGGTTGTCAAACAAATTTTTCCCGTCAATTGAGTGTGTTGTTATTTCAAACGGATATTTTATTTCTAGAAATTTAAATCAACAAACGAAAATCTATTTAACAGAACATCTATTATGAATAGAAAAACAGTTTACAATATTCTTCAAAATATTCAACCTAAATATCTGTGAATGTCTGTAAACTATTTGAAACACTCATTGAAAAAGGATCCAATCATCGTTTCCAATCATTGTCTCATTTCTTGGATAACAATCGATGAGTGTATTTAAAGACAATTGTAAATTGACGACAAGTATGATATGTCCATACATCAATTGGAAAACACAGTAGAGCGTAGAAAAATGTTGTTGTTCACTGTGTGTACGTAGATAATATGTTGTGAATATAATCACCTGTAATTATGAGAACGTCAATGATTACTTCATTATTGATGCATTCATATCATCATACGCATCAGTGAAATAATAGACATCTACAGTTATAAGAAAAACAACTTAGTAATTTCTGAACATTGATCTGTCAATAATTGACAGATGATCGTTTATATATTAGAGCATCATATAAATTGAGCGATGCACTTGAAGAGACGAATTGAATGATATATATACTTCTTCAATCAGTTTCTTCCACTCAGACATTTAGATTTGCATCTCTCAATGTTTCCTTCAAAATATTTCGTGACGAATACTTGTGTACACTGTAAATGGAAAACACCATAGCTTCAAGGTTCTAGTTTATAAAGAACGCTATGTTTGAATGCATAATAATCAAAAGACGGTTATTTGTATTTGGAGTCTTTATTTATTCAGAACTTACAATGAACATTGCGCCGCACCAACAAACCAAAGTTACAACTATTAAATATTTCTAAAATAAAGAATAGAGAACAATTCACGTAATTTCACTATATATCTTTATAAATATCAGAAACATTGTTAGCATTCAAGTAAACAATCTGCAAGACTACAGCAATCACTATTAGTTTAAAGAAATCTACCATAAGACAAACTTACGTTTCTAAATATCACCCACAAAACAATGAGAATGATTCCAGTTAACATAAATACGCCACACATCACACACAAGAGTATCATCCATTTCCTTTCTGAACTATCTAGCCTTACACCCAATAAAATGGCTATGATGAGGAGCGCGGTAGCCACAGTTACAGAAATAATTTGTTCGTACCATTTTCCAACTGACATTAGTAATGCAACACCGACATCTAGAAATATCATCTGAATATGGAAAATATAAAGTCGAATTATTATTAGTTCGGAAGTTAAAAGAAGAATCTTCACTCTCAAGCATTTAATTGAAAAGATTAAGAATAAAAATTGATGGATACAAGCACACACCAATGAATGCTTAACCAAGTCTATTATAATGAAAAAATGAAGTTGTTTCATAGCTAATTCTCTCACCCCGTACAAATGACCATATTATGTGAGATTTATCACCTAAACGGTGTGAATTATGCCAACTCGGATAAACGAGCAATCACGACAGCTAGTTCAGTGATATACAAATTGTGTGGATAATCATACAATTGAAAATGACATAAATCCAGTTTGTTTAGTTATTTTGTGTTTACAACCAAGTCCTCATCTTGCAAATTGTTATGACAACAAACGTAGATTAGAGTATAATGTACCGGTATAATGTGTATCCACATCTGAATATTTCTGAATTATCCAATAGCGTGGACGGATAAATTTTTTTGTTATTTTATTTTCACCAGTTATCAGTTAAGTAATAGCTACTAAACAACCGAATCACCACAGAAATCTGTAAAACTACTGATTCTGGATCTCTAAGCATAGTGGGATCTTAACGTTCAACAGCAAAAGACATCTTTTCAGGTCAACCTTCAAACATTCTCGTAACTCGATAACAGTTATTAAACGAATATGACAATATTTTCATTATTTAACAAACAAATCTACAATAATTTCAATCGATGGTTGGATGAAAATACCACGAATATCATTTTAAACCATATTCAACTGACGGTTATAACCATGAATAAACTATTCTTCGTGGATGTGATATGTAGTTTTTTATTAAGCATTATTAATAATCCAAGAATTAAACCGATCATTCTGAAATACAAAAGAAAGTATTGAACAACATACTAAGCTCACAGATAAAATAAACCATAGTAACGTGCATTAAATGTTCTGCGAAAACTGAATGCATGAAATGGTTGAGCAAGTTCATCAACTCCTCAGTTCGACATTTTCTGAAGCATACGTTACTTGGCTAAATAATTGACGACTAGATTACTTAATGAGCGGTCGTCTCAAAAATCTGATTTAATGCATAATATTCCCTCTTATGTCCGAGGTTTTAGAAGAATTCACTCTCCATGGACACGCTCTCACATGGACACGCGTATACAACCTGATAAGTGTACACCAAAATCCACTTAAGGGAATTGAAAAACCCTGCTTCCAAACCAATGATACATTTACACGAGTTAATGGTCACTAGCTACCCTGGGACTGCTTCTACTGACGTCTCTCCACTGCCTTGGTCGTGTGCTCCGTATCAGCTCTGTGAGGAAACCAGTTGCTTCGGCATTTTCATCCGAGCAGTATCACATCCCACACAAATGAAGTAATTTGTGTGTCGTATGTGTATTCGCTGAACATTTTCTACCAATATTTATTACTTGAAATCAATACATAGGTACATTTTTGTATGATCATTTATTGTGATGTGATGTAACAGAAAATGAGTATGGTTTGTAATTGAAACGAAACAAACTAATTTTCCGTTCCTCAATCATAATGTCCTTCTGTTGGTTGAATGATACCTCATAGTAATATATAGCAAATTGTCGTTGTGATTTTAGTGCAATATCTGTATTTAAAACATAAATTACTTACGTTAATATGAGCCCATTAAGAACAACTGGTTCCTTGTAATGATTAAAGCTGAATCTGTCAAATGAAATGACAAATGTCTTACATGCAACTAGAATTGTCCTGACTTGTTTCCGTAGATGCATCATCGAATGCGAATTTCATCATCATTGAACTGTTTGCAATAGAGATTTGTAAACAATTCACCTAAGAAAATTCACCTTTCATAATCAACAATTCCTAGTTTAACTAAAATGAGAAAGAATCCACAATACAGTAATGAATATATTCAATTTCGTGGATAACGTAAAACCCTGAATGTTCATTTTCAAGCACATTCTTTTTCTTTTTTTTTATCGTATTTCAGCAGTTATGGATTGATGAACAGAATTTGAATTCCATCTCATGAGTTTGTTTCATCATCATTACGAGATTAAAAACTAAGATCGATGGCCGATTAAAATTGATATTATCAGATTAATGTTACCTGCTCACTGCATTAGTACAATGTAGAATCATCAATGTTATAGCGCTCAAATAGATGAAAATAGTTAATATTGACCAATCTGATCATCCCCATATATAATATTCAATTGAAGTTTGTTTTTTCTTCAGTAATCTCTCATGTGATTTCCAGAAAAGATTAAGTCGTATTTTAAAGTGTCCTGAAGGCAGTGAGTATTGTGTGCACTGATTCATTTGAGATTATTACAAACGTGGTTGTTGAAAAACACTGAAGGTCTTGAAAACTGCCAACAAGTGATTTTTATCTCAATATTTACCATCCAATTGATGCATAATTTTCACCTTTAATGAGAGTCTCTCTCGTGTTTCTAAAAGAAGCTCGTTAGAATCAGTTCTCCTAAGTGTTCTTTATTGTAGTAAGCCTATAACATCAAACTCAACTATTGTTATTGCTGCTCATATTACGACTTGTAAACAAATCTCAACTCATGCCTAATTTATACTATTCGACAGAAATTACCAAACTCACATGGAATGATTCTGATGTTCACAGTAGAATTGATTCATTAAAAAGTTACACAAATTTATAGCAGAATTCACCAATTACTTTGAATCAACTTTGTTCACTTATGAGTATATATTTTTTCATTGAACTTTGTACAGAACAATAGAATATGTGATTCGTTAGAAACTAAAGGAGGCTGATTTGACTGTTAACTCATTGTATTTGAATAAGTGGTTGCACCTCGGAATGAGGATGATCTTGTCGCTTTGATGTGCTTAATGGTTGAATGAAGTCTCTACAGAATAATGACGTCAGGTAGGACACCATCAAAAAATTATTGATTTTCACATGTTTATTTTTTGACAGAATGATTAGTTTCTGTAGTCGGAATCGACACACCTTCTACACCATCATTATTTACGTATATATGTAATGTGTAAGGGGAGGAAACCCGAAGGACTGATTAGCCATCATTCAGAAGGTACTGGTATTCATTAACAGTTGTTTACGGAAAAATAATTCCTTTCCGTTGATCAGACACTATCAGAAACTACCTACTATGGAAGCGAACAAATCAGAACCCAACTTATGCAGAAATAAGGAAAAGGCGCAAAACATGGATAGAAATAACATTGAGTCACAAGGCAAGAACACAGCAGGAACCTCAAAGAACGCTTCAATGTTTCACGATGATTCATTCTCTTTTTCATGTACCCCAATCTTATTATTAGTCTTTGCCTAACATGCAAGTTACTTGACTTTTTATACTAACTCGTCCTATGTGATAGCCATATGTATTACGTTTAACATTTCTGATGAACATATATGGGCTTGGGATAGAGTAATATATTTAATAAGAAAAGGAAGAAGCAACTTACGGTTATCACACCTGCAAAACCAAGCTATGACATAACAATTAGATGTTTCCGCGTTCATCGATTCACCAACGTAAACACTGAGTATACATCTCATCAGTTGTCCTACGTTCAGCCTCAAGGATCATGTGATTAAGGATTAAAAACACTGCATTACTCTCCCATTAGAATCAACGTGATGTCAGTTTGATACGAATTGGGTGAGATTATCCTCCGCTCGTTACCAAGAGATGAAGAATTTTTCAGGTATTGAGAAAATGAAAGGTACATCAGAAAGAAGCCAGCATCAGCTGATCGGAAATGATGATTTCAAAATTTTTGGCTTCATTCTCAGTAGCACTGCATGTTCACCGTACTAAGTAATTTATGTCAGTCCAGTAACAAAATTCTATCAAAAACTCAACAGTGTATTTCAAAAGACAACCTTTAAAGAATTGCACATGAAAGTGATGTACAGAAAGTGCTGGACCATGTCTTGAAACCTATCACTACAAACACTAAAGATGCCACAGATATTTGGAGTTTGACAATCGCTTCACATTTAACATCTTTATATTCATATTACGCCAATCCAGTTAAATCAGATATCAAAATGAGAAGGTTCAACGATATATTTGAAAGGCTATCGATGTATTGAGAAGCGTTTAATGTAAGCTGGCTAACTGTTATAAGAGATGCGGCGCACCCACTTATGATCTGGTGCGGACGCGCGACTAAGCGCCTTCAGCTATATGTTTCCATTAAAATTAGTGAGGTCAGCATCAAGACTTACGGAACGATTTATTTTGGCTGTTTATGTACCACTACACTATCGTTTTTCCACTATTTCTGTTGCCATCTTGAGCTTATTTTTACCAAGTTCATTCTTAACAACCAATATTTACTTGTTGTTTTTCGACATTTGTCTATTTATACCGAGTAAGTGGTAAATTTGTTTAGTTCTTTAGACAACAGTGTAATTTCGCGATTTTCTTATAATTCCTTTCAAATAATCTCATAAGTGGCAGTGCAAAAGCTCTTTCATTGATGCTTGGATAAGATAAACAGCAAATAACTTTTAAATCCACAATGATTAGTGCCACTGAGTGCCCAGATTACTCAGTCTTCACTCTTCAGTAATAATGATAAGAGCTCTATCGACCTATATTAATCCTTGCAGTTTATAATACTGTGGAGGTTCAATCTCGTTCTGAATATATATCAACAAAAAGTGCTGATATTATGTGTCCCGGTAGAGAATTCCAGTAATTCTCTACTCGGTGCGAGAAACGAAACTCCAGACGTAAACGACTTGATCTCGGTTTTCGAACTTTGAATGTCTTCTCAAATGATCTTTCCTAGATGGAAGTAAAAGATAAGACATGTTAATACCAAGGTCATCGTTTAGTGTACGATAAGTCAATATTGGATCATCCCGTATTCTACAGTAAAATAACGGAAATAAGTTGAGGTGTCTCAATCTATCCTCATAAGATAGGTCAGATAGTTCTTGTACCATCTTAGTACTTCGTCGTTGAACTCTTTCCAGCATATCTGCTTCATACTTGAAACAAGGACTCGCTGCTTGAATCCCATATTCTAAATGTGGTCGCACATAAATCGGATATAATAATCTAAAAATTTCATCCTCCAAATACTGTAAAGACCCGTGAATGGACCATAATAGCGTATAGCCTTTCGCAGCAGCATCCTTACTGTGAATAGTGGTTTTGAGATCACTGCGTAATATGACTCCTAAATACTAATAGTTTCTTACTTTAGGTAGCACAAATCCACCTATTGTGTAGTGATGTAGTGTAGAGATGACAATATCAAAGACCTATAGCCTCACACTAACATCAAAAGGAAAGAGTAAAGAAATGATTTGGTTTGCATTAGTTTTCTAGAGAGATATTGAATGCCGGATATTGTACAGGTGTTTTCGACATGCGCCAAGATCAAATGAGACGTTGACGTTATTTTCAAATTATGACGATTAGGCTGTAAAACATGGTTAGTAGGAGGCGTCTAACTGTATCTGGCGACCACAAGCCCGAAGTAAGATATGCTGACCTTCAAAAAACTTCTCAGGAACAGTCATGTTGGTCCAAACCCACTGTTTATCATGCTGCCATCGTGATATTTCTAGAGTTCTTTGCCTTCGGATTGCTAACTACCCCAATGATCTCGGTATATTCTAGTTATGTTACCATTTATACGTTTCAGGTTTTAGACGAGACATTTCCCAAACATACCTTTCTAATGAATGGTATCATTCATGGAGTAAAGGGAATATTATCTTTCCTCAGTGCACCATTTCTGGGTGCTCTCTCAGATATGTTTGGACGAAAACCTTTCCTACTTATAACAGTAACCTTCACTTGTTCTCCAATACCACTGATGAAAATCAGTCATTGGTGGTATTTTACAATGATCAGTATATCAGGTATTTTCGCAGTGACATTTTCATTTGCTTTGGCATACGTCGCTGATATCACATCAGAAGAAGATAGAAGCTGGGGATATGGACTAGTAAGTTCGGATATAAAAATATGACTGGTGACTTTTCCACACCGAAATTAATTGCCCAACAAATAGGTTTTTTCTGTTCCTTCACAAATACCACATCAATTTTAAGTTTGTAAAACTTAATTTCTTGACGAAACAGCTAATGGACTAAAAGCTTCGATAGTTAGTTGTGTTTTGACTAGGGTTTTTGGTAGTAAACGCTTTTGCCCTGCCTCTTTGGTTTATGTAGTTTGAACTGTTTTTTTCTTTCAATCAGTAGCGTTATTTGACATGTTCGATTCTAGCCTTAATTATCCAACTAAAATATGGGTCAATAATATATAAAAGATAGATTTCTCAGTCTAAGAGTTATCCGTGCTTTTATAACTGATCGCCTGAAGTATAGCATTCCAGTGTACTGCCTTCGTACGTTTATTGTTAGCATTTAGTTTATGCACTAACCAGTAATGCGAACACTGCAAATAACTTACTGTAGTTTGTGATGAATTATTTCGTGTATCAGTTTATTGTTTCAAACAATCTTTGTGACTGACATTCCGGTTTATAGTGGTGTCGATGTCTGCGATTGTTGTGCCAACTATGCAGAAACAATAAAGTCAATCAGCCCTCTATTTGCTTACATTTTGTGTGGCACTGGTTATCTGTTTGCAGCTTCATTATTTATTTCACTTAATCGATCACTTAAATTTAAACTTATTATTAGTATTTTCTGTATTCGATCTCAACGAGTTGGACGTCAATCATTAATCGATTTTTAGTACTGCAGGATGTTGCCTAAATGTCTTAATAAAACAAAGAGTTCAATCCATCTTTTTGAACATCTTCATATTTTCCATTCAAAAACTTTTCGAAGGAGTTCCTATTTACTCCCTTAATGTCTCGCGGTAAAGATGCATTCTGTGTATAAATTGAGTTGTCAGATTCAAATTTTTGACTAGCATAATTGACAAACCTTAATTTAAAACGAGTTGTTCAGGTGGATTCCATGACTTAAGAGATCATGTGACCCTGAGAGGGTAACTTAGTTGCTGGAGTCTATTTATATCCATTTGATGTTGCTTCAATGTCTCGTACATTGGATTTGTGAATGAAGAGCCCTGTGATATTGTTCTCGAAGACCCATCGTGTGACTGGAATGTCTAGGCGGCTCAGTTGTTTAATATTCTTTATGAGTTTGTACGGCAACCTTATGGCAGTGGAATCTAGTCTCACCCATCTGGATAACGAAGCGCTAGGAGTGGAGTGATACTAATCCGTTAACAGTTGATTTTATTTTACAAGAACTCTAAAACAGCTGGTATTATGAACGGTGTTTTGTCACTTAGCATACCTACGTTGTCATCGACTAAAGTTCGGGGTCGAGGTTTGTCGGTGACTCGACGATGTCAAACATTTTCCTTCAATAGGAGTCAGCGTTAGTTATATAAACTGAAATGTCTAGTTCGAACTTTAAGGCACTCTCTAGAATGCCTTGTCTCGCCCATTCTCAAAGACAAAATGACGTCTTCATCAAAAAATTAACTGGATTGTCTACAGGAAGTGTAACAGTAATATTTCATTACTCCAAAAATCAGTCATTCAGCTGCATCACAGGACCCCCTAAATGCCCTGGTTCGGCCGAAAGTGGGGAAAGTCCGGTCTCCCTCTCAAATGGCCACGCGTGCATAGCCTCTGCCAGGGAAGTCCTATTCATTGCCTTCTCGCACAACGAGTGTTATTTACAAAATTGAGAGGACGAAAAGCAAATGTCCGGCGCTTTAAACGGGCACGGACACGGTGAGTCCACCTAGGAGAGTTGGAAAGCCCTGATTCTAAACCAATGGTGCATATGTGCCCCAGTATCCTGAAGGAACAAATGGTGTCTGAACCAATCGTTGGCCACCAGCTTCCATGGGACTGCATCTCCCTACGATGCTCCATTGCCTTATGGATCAGACCTTTAGATCGAAGGCTCCGGGTGTGGTTATCTAAAAAAGTCGTCTGCTTCAGTTTGGGCACCCGGGCAGTATCACGGTCCTCACACATATCAAATGAGATTTGTGTGGCGCATATGTATTTGGTGCCTCCTTGTACCAATATCTGTGCTGAAATAAATAGTAAATAAAGAAATACGTAGGACCAGGCACATATATGTATCGGTCCAAGTTGCTACACCTCATTAGCACAACAAGATGAACACTGAATTCATATAAGTTACTTCACTGTTGGCAGTATATCAAAGAAAGATTGTGTATAAAGATATAGTACAAGAACAAAGAGTTAGTTGGTAGAAAGGAAGATATAAAGTAATTTTAATTTCACAGTTTAAGGGAAGACAAAGAGTGTATACACCGACTTGACTACTTGATTCCAGTTTCTTTTATTAGTCTGAAAAGTTGTCTTGTGTTTCCTACAGTCGCTGCCTTTTCAATCTCTTTTATTTCGTTGTCCACCACTGCTCACTGTCGTTCCTTAGGCTTTTGGTTAACCTAAATCTGATTTCCTCTCGTTCTTCATCGTGTTCAGAGCCCGGTCGGATGAGTTTACGCGAATCTATCAGTGCTATAAACTTAGCAGAAATCCATTGGTTTTTCGTAACCCTTTGGTTTAAATCACTATTAGACGTCACTGCTGTTTCCACAGCTGTTCGTATATCTTTCAATGCAACATCTTGGTCATCCTCGTTTGCAGAACTACCTAAGTGTGACGTCAGTTTTTCCTGGAATCTATTTTTAGCTTTCTTGTCACTGAATTCAATTCTAATGGGTCTTCTTAGTGTGATTTTTCTGCATCCAGTGAGGCACAAGCAAATGCGTGGTCGGAGTCCAAGCAGGTACTCCGGAATGAGCGACAATCTTCTATCGAACCTCTCCAACGATGACTGATGGCAATATGGTCTATTTGAGTCCATCGTTGGTTTGATGCAGTGGGTCGCCATGTTAGATGATGTCTCTCCTTATACTTAAAATTAGTGTTTGCTAAAAGTAAACGATTATTTGAGCACAGATGCAGCAGACGATCACCATTATATGTTCGCTGTGCCGGAATACCAAGAATATCCATTTAAATATCTTTCTGTTTACTTTAACCTACCTACCTGGGCATTAAATTCACCTGCTGCAAGTACTATTTCTGAGCGCTTAGTTTTATAAAGAAGTATAGATAGCTTTTTGTAAAAGTCATTTTTCACTTCATCCGGGCTGCAATCAGTGGGAGCATAGTCAGAAAAGACGAAAAGGCAACACGTTTCCCTATCCTTCCGAGTTCTTACGTAGCCGTTTATTCGAACAGCGTATAGGCGATTGTTACCTTAGATTCATTCAAAGGGTGATTTTTATGCCCTCATACTTAGTGTTATGTCTACACCCGCCAGTTCACGGGAACTTACCATTCGGGTTGCCAAATACACAGAGGGTGTATCTTGTTGGCTCTCCGTTTGCGCTAAGTGAGGTCAAGTGAATTACCACATTGGAATCTTATGTGTGTGTGTTACGGAGATACAGCATACATCAATCGTACGAGATTCAAGGGTCTTAGCCAGGGAGGCCCGCTTGCCGATTTGAAATAGAGTGCGTACGTTGATGGTTCCAATGTTTAGTTTGAGGCAAGGTTTTAGTAGACCTGGGACAGTGTTTCGTCCACTAGAATCGTTGGCCATGGTGACACCTGAGGAGGAAGTTTTAAGTTTAAATTCGGGGTTGGAGGAATAGTAGGAATTTAAGAGGGAAACTGATTATGAATTATTGATTTGTTCGAACACATAAATATTGATACAAAGGGGAACCGAATACATATGCGCCACACAAGTCACTTGATGTGTGTGTGATCAATGATACTGCCCAGGTGCCGAAACCGAAGTAGGCGGCTTTCTTTGGGGGCCACACCCAGAACTTTAGACCTAAAGGTCTGATCCACAATGGAGTGGAGTAAAATAGGCAGATGTAGTCACATGGTAGCCGGTGGTCAATAATTGGTTCATACGCCATTTGTTCCTTCAGGATACTGGTACCCATGTACACCATTGGTTTACAATCAGGGTTTTCAATTCCTGGTTTTCCACACCGTGGAAAAGCTCTCTTGGAGGTATCTGAAAAGGAAATTGTGTTGGAGGTGGTCTTTTTGATTTGAGAACGTGACCTCAGTGCCCGAGGGACAACTGCTTGAAATTGGTCCCGCACGACCATTTTGTGAGTAATTTTCGTGTTTGCTCCGTAGTTGTTGAGACCTTACTTCCTGAGACGGATATCTGTGGGATGGGGCGAGGTGTGCATTTTCAGTGTTAACCTTTTCCGACCCCATCCCTGCTTGTGGGAAAGCAGCATCGCTGTTGTGCTGGTTGTCTGAAGGAAACAACTTACTGCCATCACACCTCTGTACAGTCAGCAGTACGACTTCGCCTTCGGACCTTGGGTTTGTTGCTTTTAGTCTTACCGCTCTTCAACCAACCTGTCTGACATGGTAGGACCTTGAGGAACGGTTGTTCCAGCCAGTATAGCTCGGTTGCTTCATCACGATGGGCAAGCCCGACCACCACGTCAAGGTAGCAACAACGGTCGGGGAGTGTATACACCGACGTCATTGTGATCGATTCTGAGCCATGTCACCAAGAGTCTCCAACCATCGGTTACGAAAGTCACGCGGACCCCAACCAAGTAGTCTGCATCTAAAAACATGGCTCAGACTAGCAGTTAGTGACTTTGTGGACTGATGCCACGTTTTGGTTTGGCCGCCCCTTACTTTTCAACCATCTCCAACACCGGTTAGCATTGCACGTCGTGGTAATCGGTATTCAGGCATACGTAACACGTGACCCAACCATCTCAGTCGATGAAGATTCACAACCTCATCGACTGATTTACCATCATTCCCTAATACCCTGCGTTTAACCTCACTATTACTTACCCGGTGATCCCAGCAGTCAAATGACATTTTATCCAACGCCTAAACTCTAGTAAGTACTCCAACTATTATTTTAGTGACAGTCCTGGTGCGCCGTTCTTAAAGATTCTGGGATCTACCGGTCAATTTGCGGTGCCCATGCTCGCTTAAAAGTGTGGTGACTTATGTTATCCCATCATTTCTGTTATATCCTTTTGAAGATTAAGTTACGGATAAATTCTGAGAACTATTAATGGCCTAATATTATCTATATATTATTATTATCGTATAACTGTTCAGTAACTAGATTATATATATATATATATATATATATATATATATATATATATATATATATATATATATATATATATATAAGCGAGAAGGCAGTGAGCAGGACTTCCCTGGCAGTGGTTGTACGCCTATGGCCATGTGAGAGCATTTCGAGAGGGAGGGTTGACTTTCCCCACTCTTTACCGCATCAGGGCATTCGGAGTCATTTATTGAACACTTGTTTAGTTTTCTCTACTATCAAATCAATTTTTTATTTTAAATGTATTCACAACTATTCAATTATATAAATACATATATACATTCTTTTTTTCCTCTCTTTAACAAAGGTTTCAGCTACATTTGCCGCCAGTCTTGTCAGTTCACCTGCAATTGGAGCTTATCTAGGTCGTGTATATAGTGAAGAATTAGTTGTTGCACTAGCTACTGCTATTGCATTTTTGGACATTTGTTTTATACTTGCTTGTGTACCTGAATCTTTATCGGAAAAAGTACGTATTGGTCATTTGTGCTCTGTAACTACATTGGGTGGACCAGTTGGTAAATTCTCATGGGGTAAAGCTGATCCTTTTGCAGTAAGTTTATATTCTGTTTATTATGCTTTAGTACTTTTATTATTATGATTATTATTATTATTATTATTTCACAACCTTATATAGAGTCGTTTTTTGGCAGAGATCCTAATAAAAATGGTCTCAAAACCTGTTTCCATTTCTGTTATTATTCGTTAACAAGGTATAGCTGCGAGTTTATTAAAGTTTATTCAAACTGTGTGTTTACAAACTATATGATTTATTGTAAAAATCCAAAATTTGCTGCTAAAATGGTAAGGAACAAAGTAGGATTTCCTTCCAATCAACGTCTGTCACTATCTTACATAATCGTACTATGTTAATCGTATTTATTCATGTTTATTACTGGATGAGATTTCATCGAATGAATTTATTTTTGTTTTCCATTGGGGATTTCTTGTGAACAAGGTGTTTACCAGTACTGTTAGTGGTATGTGGGCGGTTCTCATTTCTTGGATGTCCACACAATAGAAAGATACTTCTGGTTATGGTACTTGAGAAACAAACAGGATTAGTAGTGATCTTGGCGACCTGTAAGCATAATTAGAGTGTTTAAGAGATAAATGTTTGAAGTCAGTTACACACGGCTTTTTGTGGTTAGTTATTATTTATTTATTTATTTGAACACATAAATATTGGTACAAGAGAGCGCCAATATATATGCGCCACACATAATATATATATGGTTAGTGCTTGATATGTGTTAGCTTCTCACTTTAAAAGTTTTACCCCAGCAGATGGAAATTTGTAAGGGTAAAGTGAATTTTGTTTTTCTTATGACCGACCTTGTCTAACTCACTCTTTCTGTTGTGAGAAGGCAGCATCACTGCACATATTGATTGTACGAGGTAAATATCTTGCTGCTGTCAAATCCCTGTACAGCCAACGGTTCAAATATTTATTCTCTTAGACCTTGAGTTGCTGCCACTCCATGTTAAATATTGAATTCATAATGTGTACAATGTTTGTTGTTAAATGAATACTGTATGATCTACTTCAATATTAATTGTAGTGACATAATAGTTCACAAAATGCTACGTTTTTAACCAAGTTCAAATATATATTACCCCCACGTACATCACTCCGGCCTGCGTCAACAGCTGAACTAAGGATAAGGAGTGAAGTAGTCGAACGCGTCGACATCACTTATCTTGGAAGTTCGATCAGCCCTAATGGGTTGGCGTCTGACAAGATCTCGTTTGGCTTTTGTCAACTTATGTCACCTACGGCGAAGGCGAGATATCCGTCTATCAATTAAGGGTATACTACGTATACTACGAGGCGGTTCGTTCTGATTTACTTTACGGTTACAAAACGTGGTCATTAAGAGCAGAAGATACTCGTGAGCTACTAGTATTTGACCACAGATGTCTTAGAAATATTGCTCGCATCTGTTGGAATCACGGGATAAATAATAGTGAGGTTAGACGTAGGGTATTAGGGAAGGATGGTAAATCAGTCGATGAGGTTGTGAATCTTCATCGACTGAGATGGTTGGGTCACGTGTTACGTATGCCTGAACACCGATTACCACGACGTGCAATGCTAACCGGTGTTCGGGATGGTTGAAAAAAAAGGGGGCGGCCAAACCAAAATGTGGCGTCAGTCCACAAAGTCACTAACTTCTAGTCTGAGTCATGTTTTTAGATGCAGACTACTTGGTTGGGGTCTGCGTGACTATCGTAACCAATGGTTGGACACGCGAACTTAGTAAATAAGTAACATTTTAAAAATAATATAATCCTATAATTTCATTCATTAGAAAGAAGTTGAAATAATTCCACAAAGTGAATTTTCATTTCACCACTATCAATTATTATACGGATAAGTTTATAATCAAATCAAATTAGTATTTCACTGTATAATGAAAAGAAAATCTCTCGGAAATTAAAATAATAATCATATAATGATAATGAGAAATGATCAAGTGCAAATTGATTATAGATGAGAAGTATAATAAAACGATAATTGTCCATTTGATAAATACTGAAATAGACGAAACAGGTGATGAAGAAAAGAGTAAACCATTTTAAAATCATCGTAGAATAAAAGGACTCACTTAGTCATGTTATTTTTTGAACATACACACCCAAATGCCCTGGTATGAACGAGAGTGGGGAGAGTTCGCTCTCCCTCTCGATATGCTCTCACATGGCCATGCGTATATAATCTCTGCCAGGGAAGTCCTACTCTTTGCTGGGGTGTTGTTTACAAAACTGAGAGGGCGAATAGCGAATGTCCAGCACCGGCTCTAACCGGGTTGATGGACACGGTGCGTCCACCTAGGAGAGTTGGAAAACCCTGATTCCAAACCAATGGTGTACATGGGCTTTAGTATCTTGAAGGAACGAATGGCGTATGAAACAATTATTGGTCACTGGCTACCATGGGACTGGATCTGCTTATGATGCTCCACTGCCTTGTGGATCAGACCTTCAGGTCGAAGGCTCCGGGTGTGACCTCCTAAGAAAACCACCTGCTTCGGTTAGGGCATCCGGGTAGTATCACAGTCCTTACACAAATCAAATGAGATTTATGTGGCGTATATATATTTAGTGCCTCCTTGTGCCAATATTTGTGTTCAAATAAATAATCAATAAATAAATTCTCAAAACTTCAGCTTTGAACAATTTTCATATTCTACTTGGATCAAATTGATAACTATGAAAGTCACTACTTGTTGGACGGAGCGTGGATTCAGTGACTACATGTTCATAATTGACGAGATGTTCCATCATGAAAAAACACACGTTTGGGTAGAGTATAAAATAAATGGATTAGTCCACCAGATACTTGATTATAAGCTGATGATATTCCCTGGTTACTCAAAATAAAGTATATAAAATGAGGTTCGAACCCAAAACTTAGTGGTTGAAAATCGAACACCTTAACAAATTTAGCTACCACTTTATGTAGCGAACATAATGGACCTGTTCCACAAAATTAAGTAAACTGTTAGGTACGTATTGAGTTAACGCAGAGTGGCAAATTATCGGCTTAGCAATCAAAAAAGGAAAAAGAAAACAATACTGGAAAAAAGTATAAAGACACTTGTATTTCTTCTCTCTCGTTAAAACAAATCAATACACCCATATACATATATATATATTAACTAGCACTGGATTTATTGATCTTTATGCGTAAACACGAAGGCCATTAATTGGACAATGACATGTGAATAATATGTTTCTTGGACATAAAGCAAAAAAAGGACTAAACGTACACATATGTGTGCTGTACCTATATATATATGTGCTATACAGATTGACTTTTTTCAAGGTGATTCACTGTTTTCTTTTTCAACAAATGACTAATATATATTCAATGTTTAACTAAATTGACCAATTCATACATATTTCATCACCTTCCAATGAGTTTCTGTTATAGTTCTTATTTTGTAACAATTGTAAACTATGATTTATTAGTATCAGAAGGGGTTTTATGGTGATTGTAGTAATTTCAATAGTTGAAGTCATGAGTCAATTGAAGCTAGACCGCCATGAAAAACCTGGAAGCACTGGAAGGCAATTTTGTCCTATTGTGGGACTCCTCAGCAGTGCGCATCCACGACCCCGCCTCTCGGGATTTGAACCTAGGACTCATCAGTCTCGTGCGTCAACGCTTAACCACTAGACCACTGAGCTGGTATCCAACAGTGTTAATGTCTAACTTCAACCAATCCATGAAATTCAGCGAGACATTCATTAATACTTTCTGTCACATTTTCTGGTAATTTAATTAGTATACCATTATATATATACCATACTATTAAAGCTCTCAAACTCTAGAAAAAGATAGGAACTAAATATTATCTATCTTAAAGGGGATTGATTTTTATTGAACTTGTTTTCAACAGTTACGAAATGAACATCATTTCGCTGACATTTGAATAGTATCATCCATCTATTTTTTTATTTTGATGAAGTTTTATTGTCTAAGCTTGATGGCTTAGCTGTAGAGCATTCATCGTTCTTCTGAACAATAGCATCATCATTATCATCAGTAGCAGCACAAACTTCAGATTTATTTTATTTAAACACATAAACACTGGTACAAGCAGGCACCAAATAGATATGCGCCACATAAATCATCCGATTTGTATGAGGGCTGTCCGGGTGCCCAGACAGAAGCAGGTGGTTTTCTTAGGGGGCCACACCCGGAGCCTTGGACTTTAAGGTCTGACCCACAAGGCAGTGGTGCATCGTGAGGAGATGCAGTCCCATGGAAGCCAGTGACCAACACTTGGTTCATACGCCATTTGTTCCTTCAAGATACTGGAGCCCATGTGCACCATTGGTTTGGAATCCGGTTAAAGCGTCGAACATCCGCTTTTCGTCCTCTCAATTTCGTAAACAACACCCCTGCCACGAGAAGGCAGTGAGTAGTATCATCAATCATTAAGCTTTATGTATTATAGCTTAAAAGTATGAGTTTTTCCGTTATTGTTGTTGTTATTGTGTCAAAATGCACAAATAAACTTTCTTAATATGAACAATATGAACACTCAAACTGTTATTCGTTTGTTTTGAACTAAAGTTCACATTAGTTTGAAGCATGAACTAATATCATTTTTAAATAATTATTCTACAGTTTCATTATTATTTCTCTTTTCTTCCCTCCTTCCTCTCCTTCTCTTTCTCTCTTAGATATTACAATAAATTAAAGTCAAATGATTGACACATTAATATTAATGTTAAATTGACTTAATTTTCAAAATTTTCGCCCCATTTTTTGTTGTTTTGTAATCGATTATTTAAACAACCACGACAACAATAAAACAAAAATATCCATTAAAATTTTCACATTTTATAATTCGATATATTAAAATAATAATATAAATCATGAATGAAAAAGAAAGTACTAAAGAAAACTATTGTTGATTTTCGTATTATAGAAACAGTGTAATATATCTGATTACTTACGCCTGTTACTCCTTGTGGAGGAGCAAAGGCCACCCATCATCATTCTCCATCCAACCCTATTTTGGGCAATCCTTTCCAGCTCTTTCCAGTGATTATTCGTCCTTTTCATATCTGTTTCTATTTCCCGATGTAGTGTGTTCTTTGACTTTCCTCTTTTCTGATTCCCTTCAGAATTTCAAGTTAGGGTTTGCCTCGTGATGCAGTTTAGTGATTTCCGTAATTTATTTCCTATCCATTTCAATTGTCTTTTTTTACTTTCCTCTTCAGCTGGATTGTTCTCTTCCACAGTAGGCTGTTGCTGATGCTATCCGACCAAATGATGTTGAGTACCTTGCTTAGACAACTATTTATAAGCTCCTGTACCTTCTTGATGATGGTTGTTGTAGTTCTCCAAGTTGTAGCTCCGTACAGTAGTACTGTCTTGACGTTCGTATTGAAGATTCTGACTTTGATATTGGTTGACATATCTGATTAACGTATTACTAAAATCATGAACTAACTTTAGCCAGACAATTGTTGAGGAATGCAAAAAATAATAGAGTGATTTTTTAAAAAATTTCATTATATGACTCTGAAGCTGTACTTACAACTCCATCCAGGCATCGAACTGAGTACCACCATCAGACCCAACGGTGAACGTGGTTTTAATCACCAATAGATATCAGTTATAATGCCAAAATGCTATCTGATCGTAAGGATAAATGAATTTCTCGCCAAAATCCAAAACTTGCCATCTTAAATCTGATTGGTTCGTCTATAAATTGTAGTCTTGCCGTTTTCATTTACATTTTGAACACGGCATCGTTAATGCGTTAATACGAAATTCTAATTGCTCACTTCTCATCAAAGTACGTGCTAATGATGTCGTGTCTAGAAGAACAATCACAGTTTCACATAACCATGCCAACCAACCAGCTCAAAGAACACAACACCTCCAATAATTGATGTTTTCCTTAAATTTACATGTTACTTATATATCTATGTAAATGCTTGATGGTTAAATGTTTTCTGTATGGGTTTTTAATTGTATAATGTTTATTTTTGTGTTCATATCTTGTTTATCTATTGTACAGACATTACGTCAAATGACAAATGATCATCTTGTTCTTATGATATGTATTACAACATTTTTATCCTATTTGCCAGAAGCTGGACAATATTCATGTTTCTTCGTTTATCTTCGCTTAGTAAGTATATATATGTAAGATATTTTATCGTTATTTTCTTACTATGGAGTCTGAAATGGTTATTGAATCGTTAAGATCTTAAGTTGAGTCTTAGATTCGAACTCCGTCCAACGACATAGTAAATATTACTAGTCCTCACAAGTAGGGTGTGACTTGATGTTAAGTATACTGATCTGTTTGGTAAATTAATTAAAAATGAAAAATATCAAATCTGAATTCGAGAACCCTGTCTCAGGACTCAAATTTTGAATAATTAAGCGTATATATTGTGAATCGTTATACGAAATTAGTGTGACCTTATAATTTATTGTATACATCTACATATTGTCCTGATTGTTTTACGTCTTTTCAATCGTTTGATTTTCTGTTCTATCAAATGTGGATCGATAGTCAGCAGTTAATTAGGCATATACAACGTATAACGTGCCACTTATGTGTATCGACTCACGTTGCCACACCACATTAGCACAATGAAATTCCAGAGTGATATAAGAAGGTACAATATTAGTGATAGTAGGAAGAGTATGTGTAGAAGATATGATTGGGAAAGAAAATATTGAAAATTAAGACCATAAGAAAAAATAGTGAATATACCCGATTCATCATGAACAACTCCAAGGCTTGTCGCTCAAAGCTTACAAAATTGGTTATGATAGTCGCTTAGATTAACCAGATGATCTGCACCTACTTACATGGTCCAGTCCAACAGTCGATGAATTCATTGAATAATTTCACCCTGTGGCTTGATCATCCCTAGCTTTCCTCTACCTTAGTCCTAAACTAGCTACCATTGCTCATCAAGGTAGACTGTGGTTGGACATACGTAATACTCGCTCAAACCACTATCTCAGCTGATAAAGATTCGTTACCTCATCGATTGATTTCTCATCCTTACCTAGTGATTTACGTCTAGACTCATTCGATGATCCCAACTGACACGAGCAATAGTCCAATGATATACTAGTAACGTACGAATATACTGCATTTTTAAAGTTCACGTCTCACAACCATCGATAGTAAAACAAATCTTGACTTAAATAATTACCTTATATAATATTTTTGTCATAAAATAGAAAGTATTCAATAAGAAGTGTAGATGTAATTTGAATTCAGTTACGACATTATCACTAGATTTCAAAACCATTATCATTAATTACATGATAAAATTAACTTTGAAGATACTTAATCAACAAGTTTGTACCTATCGTTATTCCTTGCTCTTACAATCAATCACTTCATTCTAATATAATTGTATAAGTGTTTTCAACTCATTTTGATGTCCTGCAATATAGATTATGTCTATTGTTTGTTTCATGCATTATTAGTCAATGAATTTGTTAAACAATAATAATGTGATACATTGACAATGATTGTATTGTAACTATACACAAATTGTTTACGATAACAACAAGCAGTTTAGGTGTAATAGTATTGTAGACAAACTAGATACATGTTTTAGTTCATCATTATTGTCATTTTCTTTTTTTCCTTGTCAATAATTAAACAACATTTTATTTATATATCGTAAACAACTTGGTTACTATCGATCAATAGTGTGTTTATCTTTTACAAACATTTTTTGTGGAATTATTATCACTGTTTTTTTTGGTTGCGTTCTTTTTTTCTTCTTCGAAAATTATAAATCAAATTGTCAACTTTGTTAATAGAGTATCGTTTGTGTTGTTTGTCCTTGTTATGAAGTTATTTTTTTTGTTGCTAGAACCCTTCTAGGATTATTATCAGTTTCAAGTTCAGATAGAAGAGGAGGGTCGGGTATGAGATCAGCATCCTCATTCTGTAGAAAACAACCTTGCTAAATAAATGCTAACCAGAATAAACAAATTAAACCATTTAAACTATGCTATTTGAGTTGAAGGATCTTTATTCAGAAGTATTATGACGATGTCTCATGGTGGAAGCCTATATTCTTCGAAAGTTTCAAAGTCGATACCCATTTCTGATAGCTAGGGCAACAATTAATATTAGTACATGAAATGTCTGGAAAATGTTGGAGACTGATAGCTGCGAAAATGAGAAGATGCAACCTGACGGTGCTCGAAATAAGTGAAATTCATTAAACGCAAGCTGGACAAAAACAGTTAGTTTCGGGAGAAATACGTTTGTACTCTGGCCATGAAAAAAAGATAAACTGCACGCGCAGGAAGTTGCTCTCATGCTGTCCAAAGTAGCACGTAAAGCACTTATTGGGTGGGAATCTCATGGATCCAGAATCATCCATGCATCTTTCAAAACAAAAGGCAATCACAATGAATTTTACTAATGATTGCAAAAACGACGTTAAAAATAGGTTTCACGAGGGAATGCAATCAACCATAACGAACTGCTCAGGAAAGGACCTGACAACGCTTAATTCGGAATAGACAACACCGGGTATGAATATATCATAGGCCATATGGACTAAGAGAACGAAACGAGGATGGTGAGAGATTTGCAAATTTATTTTCATTCAACAAAATGGTTATAGGTGGCACAATATTCCCTCACAAACGCACAAATAAAGCTACATGGCTCTCACCAGATCACACTAAAAAGAATCAGACTGATCATATTTACATCACTGAAAAATTCAGAAAGTCAATGAAAGATGTGAGAACCAGGAGAGGAGCTGACATAGCTTCATACCACCACGTTGTAGCTGCTAAGATGAAACTAAAGCTAAAGAAGCACTGGACAAACAGCATTACTTCGAGATACTGACAAACTCAACAAATTCAAGATAACTCTTGTCAACAGGTTCAAATCCTTACGAAATCTACTGGAAGAAGAAAATACAATAGAGAACAACTGGAAAGGGATTAAAGAAGTATTAACTTCACCGTCCCAGGATGTGCTTGGCCTCAAAACCCATCATCACACGGGATGGATCTCTATCGAAACCTTGGACAGAATTCAAGAAAGGAAAAACAAGAAGACATCAGTAAACAACAGTCGAACAAGATAAGAGAAAACCAAGATATCCCTTCATCCCAGTGTCACCATCAATACCAGGGTTAGAACCCAGTATCATTCACCGCAAATGACAGCCCATTGTTCATAGAATCGCTTAATCCAGATGGCTAATACCTTGTGCAGTTTGCATTAGTTGTATTTATAACAGTTTGTATTTCCTCATAATTGATAGTAAGAACGGCTATTAATCATTATCCATTGGCATTCATGGATCCTAAGCGGATAGTCTTGATATTGTCATTTAGTCACAATTTTTCAAAGAGATTTTCATTCCGGTTAGCTATAGAATCCACGAAGCGGGTTTTGTCCTATTCGAGACAGGTCGACTGAATATGCGTGCATGTTAATGTTAATGTTAACACTGGATTTCAAACTTACTCCCACTTCAAAAACCCAACATGTTATCCACTGGACTATACAAGCTCTAACAAACAACTAGATGATATTAAAGTGCTCCATTAAACGGTAGTAGGTATACAATTCTATTCAGAAAATTCCACATTGCATCCACATCAGGGATACCGAAGAGATGGTCAGTAGTGTTATATTTTATACTTCGAAATTAATCGTGCTGTTTTGTTTCACTTTTTTTTCTAATAAAAATAATAGGTCATGGGATTCACTGAAGAAAATGTGGCACTATTCATTGCTGTTGTTGGTATCATGTCATGTATTGCACAAGTAAGTACAATTTCCTCCCTTATTATAATAAATTGTAATGTTCTTATGGTCATAGAATTACAAGTACGATTGAGAAGTAGTAACTAACCATCAAGATGTGACTTATGTTTAGCCAGTCTAGTCAGTTGATATGATTGCGAATCTTCATCGCTTGAAATGTCTAAGATATGTATTACATATGCTCAAACATCATCTACGTCGAGTTAGAGTGTAAGGGTGGGTTGACAGGAAACTAGGGTTGGTCAAACCTCACACATGGAATTATTCCCTGAAGCCACTCACTGTTTTTTTCGAGACATATTATCAGCTGAAGACTACCTTTTTGCGATTGTCGCGACTATTTTGATCAATATTTAAGGGCGTGGTTTACAGAGGTTTAGAAACAGGCCATAATGGTGTATATGTATTTAATCTTTGTCTTTTTGTAGATTTTGTTTTTTTCAGTATACATACATACCTTTTCATTCCGTCTTATTAAACCATACTCCTTGTATTCAATCTTCCTCATTATCATTCCAACCACGTAAATTCAACTTCTTTACTTTTCGTCTCTTCATACTGATCTTATGTATCATGACCTGGACTAACTCCTATCTTATTATGGTTGTCTGCAAATAAGACGAAATAAATTATCCAGAGTGAACATTAACTCTGAGATTCAGGTACTTCAAACTGACAAGTTTCAAACAAGATGAAACGTGCGTCCTAGATTCCACTGCTAGCCAATATCCATCTTTGCTTATAAAGCTTGTGAATTAAGGCAATATCGAGGCAATACGCACAGTATGCACATATACCAATAACAGATGGATCAATTACAGTCTTAAACTTCAATGGGAAGATTCAAGGAACAACAATACAAAGTGAACTTACATTATCTAATGTTTCGTAATTGGTCTTTACTTTATAAGAAGAAAACTTCTTCTTCTCTCACACACACTCATGTTGCATCCACACAGAAAATGTATTCAATGAATGTATGAGCAAGCGATTAAATGAGTGATTGAAAATAAGAGATTAGTAATGACAAAGTGTTGAAAATAAACAAATTAAATCCATAATATACATTATTGTTTGTTATTGCTACTATTGATTGAATTTGAGTCATGAAGATGAAGAAGCAATAAAAGAAGGATTTTGCCATTATTATTATCATCATCATATTCTTATAATAATCGTAATAATGATCCGATTGATTATGGATATTGTTTATATAGTTATTATTATTTATCGTACCTGGACTATATCTTGTTTACTCGGTAACTATTTATACTAGTAATTAAAGAAAAATGTATTCTCAATGGTTAAGATCATGAATCAATTGAAGCTAAACCACCTTGGAAAACCTGGAAGCACTGGACGGCCGTTTTGTCCTATTGTGGGACTCCTCAGTGGTGTGCATCCACGACCTCGCCCCCTGCGAGATTCCAACCCAGGACCTACTGGTTTCGCGCGCGAGCACTTAACCACTAGACCACTGAGCCGGAGTCTAACGGTGTTAATGTCTAACTTCAACTAATTCACGAAACTGAGCGACATATCCACCATTGCCTTCTTTAGTGAGTTATTATCTCACAACAGACCTGGTTGAACTCCACTAGTCAGAACTTCTCACTAGAACTCCAGGATATACCTCTTGAAGCCAGTCACTAGTGAGCATATGTTGAATAATATCAGATGGTGGTCTAGCTTCAACTGACTCATGATCTTAACCATTGAAAAATGTATTCATTAAGTGTATTTGTGTGTGTGTGTGTGTTTTTCTCAATCTATCTCATCTTAATAAATATGATTGTTATAGAATAAATCACTAATATGGTACGATTTTATTTTTCCTAAGACTTTGTCAGAAGTTTTATGTTGTTACATTATGAATTGACTATTTGTTATAATCTTGTCGATCTCTTAATCGAATCACATGACGTTATACTCCACTAATACAAGTATGCTCTATACTGATCAGACTAAATTATTCTTCATTTTGATCAATGACCTAATTTGATTAACAACAAATAAACTAGAACAATAAATGCACAAAAAACCCTTATTTTTTATTCCGCCAAAATTAAATTTTCATCTATATCCTGGTAGTAGTTATTCATGATGTTGAATACATCATGTAAATAAAACCCTATATATATTAATAATATCTAAAAATATTGATAAATCCATATACATTACTAATTGCTTGATTACGAAGCGCTACAAATAAGAAATTATAGTTAACACAATAGTTAAATTATAATGTAATAATTGAATTCTTCAAATAATTACTTTGGTGATTAAAATCTTTTGTTTCTTGCAATTAATCAATATGACATTATATATGTAATTATTATGTTACATAACTACTACTCCTAAAGTATTTCATTGTTGTAAATCATACAAGAGATATTTCCTGGAGTTTTAGTGAGAAGCAATGACCAGTAGAGTTCAACTGAGTCTGTTGTAAGATAATAACTCACTGCAAACAATGATAGATGTATCGCTCAATTTCGTGGATTAGTTGAAGTTAGTTATTAACATCGTTCAATGGTCTAATAGTTAAGCGCTGATATGTCGTACATTCGAATCTCACGAGGTGGGATCGTATTACACATTGCTGAGAAATCCCACAGTAGGACGAAACGGCTGTCCAGTGCTTCAATTGACTCATGGTCTCGACTACTAAAATCATATATATGTTCGTGTAAAAGTCATAATGAAGGACTAATTTAAAAAAAAAGTGTCTTTGTTCTATTCATTCTTCTTACAATACATTTCAAAATGAGAATTTTCACTATAAACTTTAAGTAATACAAACTTTAGTAATCGCTCCGTAATTAATTCACAATAGTTTATGATAAATAATCACGTATTTAAAATCTAAGCTCTGATATTTGTACCGATTTCCTGGATAGCAAATCAATTGATGAAGTAATGAGACTTCATTAGTTAAGTTGGCTGGGACATGTGTCACGTCTGCACAACCACCGACTGCCTCGACGTGCGATGTTTTATGGTGTAGGAGTAGATTGTAAGAAAAGTGAGGGCGGCCAGACCAAAACATGGTACAAATCCATGAAGTCACTAACAAGCGAATTGAGCCATGTTGGTTGGGATCTGTGAGATGATAGCGAATGATGGTTAGAGACCTTGAATGCCATAACTCAAAATCGTTTGCAATGGCGCAGGTGAATCTACTCTTTGTGTTCTCCCAAATTCTAATCTTTTGAATTCTTCATGTCCCTTTATTTTTTTCTCTTTCCAAATTTATTTCACTGGATTATACTCCTTGAATAACATCTTCAAACCCTAATGTTTCCGACTATTGCGTATACTTTTATTACCTTTACCATTATGAGATTTGAATCGACAATTGTATCTGTGCTAATGTGGTATGGCAACTTGAACTGATGTACGTACGTACGAAGTTCTACGTTGTTGCTGACTGACTGACTGACCGATTTCCTGCATACTTTTCATTCTTCTATCTCATTTGTCGAATGTCTCATTCTTATGTCGAGCCTTACAGTTTTATTCTCTCTCCATTTTTGTGTGAACTGCAAATGTTACAAGTTATACCGATACTCATTTATGTTATATCATGAATTGTCTATAATCACTTGACTAAATTACTTGATATATCGACATTAAAGTACAAACTACATCATCATAATGATAACAATAGTAGCAATGTTGAACACTTTTGTACATTGTTCCACAATCATATCCAATCTTCTCTATTACCTGTATTTCAATTTCTTTATTGTTGTTTTATGCTTTGTGTGTGTGTGTATGAAAGAAGGAGAGAAAGAGACAGAAAGCCTATGTGTATCACCAATTTTTCGACATGGATATATGTTACTCGATTTGTATTACATACACTGTATAGGTACTAAAACCAAAACACATGTAATTCAGTCCATATGACGTATAATTTTGTAGTTGAAATAGCTCATTTCAGTTGTAGAGTATTTAAACAAACTGAAAAATAAAAACAAATCAAGTACAATCTACCTGTTAATTTATTTTATTTGTGTTTCATACTTATGACTGTTGTAGATTTTATCATTTTAATATCATTCAAACTACTTATTTGTTAATTCAGCATTTGAATCGAACTTACCTTTGATTGAATCAGTGTATAGTTCTTGTTGTAAGAGTTTTAGGGATAAATTTTACATTGTCAAATCAATCTTATTATATCGTAGTCAGTAATCACGGTTATGTTTTCGTTTATTCAATTATTAAATTGTTGTGATTCTTCTCCCATCATGGCTGACTGTCCTACATGTCCGTGGCATAATAGAGTGGTATTTTCGTCGTAGAAAACTACATTTTACATATAAGCTGACAAAAATCTTAGGATAATGTAAATAAAAATTTTCACTTCATTCTAATTGGTCGCCAGGCTCAAGTTCGAAATTACAAACAAAAGTAGAGTTTATCTTCACTCTTGTAAGAGGATTGTAAAGATTTTTTTCATACTGTTTGCCCTGAACCAATAGTCGTTAACAGAAAGCCATTGATAAAAAATTTACATTCAAAGCAAAGCCACTAAATGCCTTTTTACGGTCCAGGATGGGAGAGATTCAGCTCCCCCTCTCGAAATGCTCTTATAGCCATTGTCAGCGAAGTTCTACTCACTGTCTTTTCGCGGTGAGGTTTTTGTTTACGAAATAGAGAGGACGAAGAGCGAATATCCAGTGCTTTAACCGAGTTGGTGGATATAGAGGGTTCATGTAGGGGAGTTGGAAAACCCTGGTTCCAAACCAATGATGTGCATGGACTCCAGGTTTGTGAAGGAACAAATGGAGTATGAACCTATTGTTGGTCTGCGGCTATCACGCGTTCGCGTCTCCTAACGTTGCTCCACTCCCTTGTGGATTAGACCTATATGTTAAAAACTCGGGGTGGCCTCCTAAGAAAACCACCTGTTTCGGTTTGGACACTTGGGCAGTAATCCAGCCCTCACACATATCGAATTACGAAGTGTGATACACACATAATTGATGCCTCTATATACCAATGTTTATGTGCCCAAATGGATAAATGAAGGCAAAATAATCCAATACTCGGAATAGATCATACAAATGCTCTCCAGTAATTACACTCCAATCACACAGGCCTCACTATAAATCAATCATATATCATTTTCCCATCATATCGGTAAAACATATCCATCTCGGTCGTTGAGGATTCTCTACCTCGTTAGCCGATTTGACGCAATTACCAGTCGTTATAATAGTCACGTGGACACGTATCCAGGTAGTCTACACCTATGTACATTGACCAAGTCCCAGCAGTCAGTGTTTCCATGGTCTGATACCATGTTTTCATTTGCCTGATTGTACCTTTCTTCTAACTTCTACTTCGGTTTGCACAACTGGTTAGTATCAATAGCCTTCATAATTTGTGTATGACACATGTCAAACTACCTGATAAATGAGTTAATCTATTTTTCTGTTGTTTTTTTTTCTTTTCTATATTAACAGACACTTATTTTATCTTTATTAAATCGTATTATGCGACCAAAACGTGTTATTATATTTGGTTTAATATTTGAAGCAATTCAATTAACATTATATGGTTTTGTTACAAATTCTGGCTTATTATGGTCAGCTGGTTTAATTGCTGCTACGGGCTCAATCACATATCCTGCTCTAAGTACATTCATATCAACTCATGCTGCAGCGGATCAACAAGGTGTAGCACAAGTAAGTCAATTATTATTGATTATTATCAGATTCTGACTAAATATAAACTTTTCGATTATCATGATTTGATTACATTCACTGATATAAAGTATTCGAGTTTCAGTCATTAAGTCCTAGGTTCGGACCCTACTCCGTCTATTTTGGCTCCAGTAATCGAGTAATATAGTACCTACGACGTCGGGTCACTTAGACTGGTGACCACATTGAAACTTTATTGATATAATTCGATTCGTACTAAGGAGCTGATGTACATGGCATTGGTCACTACCCAGTGATCAATCAGTTGTAAACACATCTCAATCTTACAGGAGGTGGTAACGCCTCTGACTGTGAAGCTATATGACACAGGATCAAGTCCTGAAGGAAGTATCAGTTCTCTCAAGATATCAAATGAGCCTTGATGACGAGTGCCAAATACCATGAAACGTAGGTTCATGGGTTTCTTGTCGACTACCTCTAGCCACCACCTTACACGGAGTAACATCTTTACCCCTCATATTTCCATTGTGAATTATAATCAAGTATCTGTTAAATGAGTTAATTATTAATTTAAATTAACATTCACTAACAAAATGTGTATTTTCGACTAAAAGATGCAAAAATATGTTAAGAGGTAAATCTTATCTATTTTGGAATGTTACATGCAGTCACTAGGTAATTAACGAAAAATGTGCGCGAAAATTATTTTGAATGCTTTACTTCGAAGCCTACTGTAAGTATAGAAAACAAGGGTATCTTTAAGTTTGTATGTGATTTTAAAATCCTAGATGTTTTTGGCAAACATGAAAAAGTTAGTAGTAAATCGATAGTTTTTCAGTCGGGACGATAAAGAAAATCATTTGTTTCTTAGAATTGTACTTGAAGTTTAAAAAGAACACTGTTCATTTGATCTATTATCTGCATTTTCATGGTTTCGAACAACGCTTTCGAGTAATTATCATCGAAGTCAGTGAGCTCAACCTTTAGGCAGACTGTATTACTCCATATCTAACATTACCGTGATAATTATGCAATAAGCATCAATTTTTAATTGTCTTCATTCCGACGTTCTTGAAATAGTTGGATCCCCTAACAGTTACAGTTGAGTTTGGGTATCCATCAACAGTGTTTTCTTTAACTTAAAATCTGAGTTAATTCACTATGCTCTTTGTAATTGTCAGGGTCTTATTACTGGAATACGAGGTTTATGCAACGGACTTGGACCTGCTCTGTTTGGGTTATTCTTTTATATATTTCGAGTAAGTTGTTTAAATTGTAGAGTTTTTTCAACAAACTAAATTACATTTTATTCATTGAACCAAGTATAGTAAACCACTTTGTAATTTTGTAAACTTTAGTGGACTGAAGTGATTTGGACATGTATTACTTATCACCGACCACTGTCTACTTCAATGAGCGATGTTTGCTAATGCAGAGATAAATAGTTTGAGAAAAAGCTAGTGGTGATTTAACAAAAAAGATGTGACTATTTCCTGAAGTAATTAATGGTTGGTCTTAGACAGCTATGTAAATGCAGACTACCTCGATTAAATCTTCAATTCCCATCCTTCTTCGTTCATACAATTTTATCAAGTCTTCTAGAACCATATTCTCAATGCCTAGCCTTTCACCATAATTAAACATCACAATTATCTCGATACCTATGTTATTGTTCCTGCTAATTTCATCTCGGGGTGGGCATCACATACATGGCTGCCTAACTGTTTCCCTAGTTGTTCCTGAAATATACTCTTAGCTTTATCATTAAGTAGGCCCCTAAGAGGTTTCCTTGCAGCGTCTTTCCTACGTCCAGTAAGACGCAGACAGATACGCGCTCGTACTAGAGCATGATTTGAATCTAAGCGTGTGCTCCAGAATGAGCGACAGTCTTCTATCGAGCCCCTCCATCGGTTGCTGATAGCGATGTGATCTAGTTGGGTCCAACGTTGGGACGAATTAGGGGGTCTCCATGTTAAAAGATGTTTTTCCTTATGCTTAAAGTTAGTATTTGCAAGGAACAGGCGATTATCTGAGCATAGCTGCAACAGACGGTCGCCATTATCTGTTCTTTGAGCCACGACACCATAAGATCCACCTAGGTGTCTTTCCCTATCGCTTAGTTTACCTACTTGAGCATTAAAGTCACCGGCCGCTATTACTACATCCGAGCGCCTAGCTTTTCAGAGAAGGTCGGAAAGCTTTCTGTAAAACTCATCTTTTACATCATCTGGGCTGCAGTCAGTGGGAGAATAGGCAGAAACGACGAAGAGGCAACGACGGGTGTCCCTGTCTTTCCGGATTCTTACTGTTCCGTTCAGTCGGACAGCGCACAAACGGCTGTCTACTGGGATCCACTCTAAGAGAGCTAGTTCTGCTCTGGGACTCAATGCTATACCTACGCCGGCGAGGCCATGGGAAGCAGAATCAGAGCTTCCAGATACACGAAGTGTGAATCGAGTCAGTTCTTTATTTTGACATGATGAGGTCAGATGAATGACGCTACTCGGATCCTGTATGCGCGTTTCGGAGACGCAGCACACATCGATGGCGCGGGATTCTAAAGTCCTAGCTGAGGAAGCCTGCTGTCCTATTTGGCACAGTGTTCGGGCGTTAAAAGCTCCTACGTGTAGTTTAGAGCGTGGTTTCAAGAGACCAGGAATAGCGTTCCGCGTACTCGAATCGTTTGCCCTAGCGGTGCGAGGTGATAAAGAGACGTGAGGAGGGTTAGTCATCGAGATAAGAGAGGTATTAGGAAGTGTAGGAAGGATTTGAATGTGACCAACTTGGTCTCGTGTGCTGTTACGGGTATGAGGGCTGATGTCACTTCCCGGCTGCCCACACCGTGGAAGAGTATTTCTTGAGGAACCTGAAAAGGAAATTGGATTAGTGTTGGTCTTGACGACCTGGGAGCGTGACCGCAGAGCCCAAGGGACAACTGCTTGAGGCCGGTCGCACACGGCCTTTTTGTGGAAGGTTTTTGACGTGTTAGCTCCGTTCTTCAAAGGGCCTTACCGCCGGAGACGGAAATCTGTGAGGTAATGTGAGGTGTGACATTTTTAGGGTCGACTTTTTCTAACCCCACCCCTCCTTGTGTGAAGGCAGCATCGCTGTCATGCTGGTTGTCTGAGGGAAACACCTTACTGCTGTCACACTTCTGTACAGTCAGCAGTACGACTTCGCCCTCAGACCTTGAGTTGCTACTTTTAGTCTTAACGTTCACCAATCGACCTGCCTGGCATGGTAGAATCTACAGGAACATATGTTCCAGCCAATATAGCTCGGTTGGGTCATCACGATAGGCAAGCCCGACCAGCGCGTCAAGGTAGCAGCTTCGGTCGGATACAGAAGGCTCGACTAGCTGTTGCCAACTTGCGTCATTTATGGCGTAGGCGAGATATCCGTCTATCAAGTAAAGGACGGGTTTACTGCGCAGCAATTCGTTCCGTCCTTCTTTATGGCAGTGAAACATGGCCGATAAGAGTAGAGGATATTCGTAGGTTACTAGTATTCGATCATAGGTGTCTTCGAAACATTGCTCGTATATCATGGGACCGTCGAGTAAGTAACACAGTTGTTAGGAAACGGCTACTAGGTAGGGATGGCAAATCAATTGATGAAGTAGTGAAACTTCATCAGTTGAGATGGCTGGGACACGTGTTACGTATGCCCAACGACCGACTGCCTCGACGTGCGATGTTCAGTGGTATAGGAGTAGGTTGGAAGAAAGCTAGGGGCGGCCAGACCAAAACATGGGACAAGTCCATGAAGTCACTGACAAGTGGTCTGAGTCATGTTGATAGGTATAGACTACCTGGTTGGGGACCGCGAGATGATAGCAACCGATGGTTAGAGACCTTGAATGACATGGCTCAAAATCGTTTGCAATGGCGCAGGTGCATCCACTCTTTGTGTTCTCTCAAATTCTAATCTCCTCCTTGTCTCTTTTTTTCTCTTCCCAAGTTTATTTCACTGTATTATACTCTTTAAATAACATCTCCAAACCCTAATCTTCCCGATCACTGCTTACATTCTTGCTACCTCTACCACTACGGGATTTGGATCGACAACTGCATCTCTGTGTTACGGTGGTGTGGCAACTCGAACTGATGTACGTCCGTACGAAGTTCTACTTTGTTACTGACTGACTGACTGAATTTCATCTCGCCGTACTAATATAGCACCACAGTATCTTGGGCGAACGTATATATTATGTCACGCTCCGCATCAACAACCACTTGATACATTGAATAATTTATGTAAACCGCATCCCAATATACAGCTATGATCAGGTTTATTCAACAAGAGAAGTGATATTTAAGGAAGTATATATGAGTATATCATTTAAAAAGATATATAATCCGCAAATTGTGTTTAACTGATTAATAGTGATGTGGAGCATAAGATACATGTAAAGTGTTTCATCAGTAGTATACAACAACATTACATTGTTATTGACGAAATACATGTCGTTTTAATAATAACTATTGTAAACAATGAACTGTTATTACTAAGTAGTGTATATAAAACATTGATATCTTAAGTGTGTGTGTGTGTGGAGTATATCTACAAAGTTATGTTTTAAAATGTTACGAAATGCCACACCTTTTCTTTGACAGGGTAAGTACATGAAGAATTTTATCCGTTGTAGTGCAATTTTACACTTAACATCACTTTCGTAATCATTATTGCTTATTATTTTTTTAATTATTGCTGTTCATTTAATTTATGACCCAACCATACCATGTTGCATCATGCTCAGATATTTTATTGATTTTCTGATTGTTACCCAATCAGTCAAATGTGATATAGGATCTTGCTACATATGTACATCAGTTCAAGTTGCCACACTACATTAACAGAGAAAGATGAAATTACTTCGAGACAAATCTCAGAATAGTAGGAAAGATTGAATACAGAATCAAAAGTATAATGAGATTTCGAGACTCAAAGTCTAAACGAATACATAATGTGAATCCACGTGAGCTATCGGGAACGTTTCTGAGCCATTTCATCTCAGATCTCTAATCAGTGATTACAATAATCACATGGACTCCTAACCAGGTAGTCTGCATCTACTTAAATCACTCAATCCACTTATCAGTCATTTCATGGACTGATGCCATGTCTTTGTATGGCCACTCTTAGCTTTCTTTTAACCTACTTCTATACCAAATAAAATCACCCATCGAGATAGGCGGTGGTTAGTCTTATGTAACACATCCATTCAGTTTCATTACTTCATTTTCTAATTTTCCATCTTTACTAACTGTTGACTTTCCTGAACAGATAAAGTGCATGATTGTTAGCCTATTTTTTCCTTACTTTGGCACCATCACTTGTTCAATAATGCGTTAATAATTGTTCGTAAAATTTTCATTCTTGTTCCATGAACAACAGTATTAATCACATGAGCTTGGTTATTCATGGAAAATATCCAAGGTATATATATGGACCATAACTACTGCTTATGTATTTCGCTTCGTCTCGTTGATATTTCTATTTTAAACACTCTTCAATGAATAAACTTCTCTTTCAATATTACAGATAAAAATCTTTTCTATTTCATAACCAGACTAATTGATGCTTTTTTTTCACTAGAAAAGAATATTATTCTATCTAATTATGTTTAGGTTAAGTTAAATTTGTGACCTATTCTATTATTCTCTTTCTTGTGCTCTATAAAGATTGGCATTCTTATTATACAATCGATCATTTTTGTGCTACTTGTTTCTCTCAATGTCTGTGTGTCAGTTTCAGCGTGTGTGTTTTTGTGTATTCATTTGTGTATCATTTTTAATTTAGGTAGATTGTGCCTTCTCAAAGATTATTCTATTAGAATGTAGAAAATTATGGAGTCTACTGTCGACTATTTTTCCTTTCAAGTACAAATACTATGTTCACTTGACTTTGAACAGTATTTTTCATGTATAAATGGTTAGAGGTAGTGATTGGCTACCTCTAGTCTGTAATCGGTATGTTGGGACTCGAGTCTGGTAGAATGCTGATTACTAATTTCTTATTGTTCCACTAGCGTTGTTATTAGGATATGAATCTGCTCAAGTCACCTCTTTCTATTCATATGTAAGAGAGAGTTAGTTTCAAACTATTCAAATATCAAAAGTAAGATAAATATAGTGAGATTCGTGCATGCAGTTCAGATATAATCGATTGTATACACTGTAAAATAACATAAATATTATGTATTTTGTCAAGTTGTTTGTAATTATTTGCTTCTTGTTTTTCAATAGTGTTCTCTTGTCTGAATCTGCTATGCAAATATTTCACTCTTGAAATAGATGAAGTTTTATTTTTTCAAGACGACCGGTAATCTTTTAGAAAAAGGTCGATTACATCATCTAATACTTCAATCCTACTATGTAAGCTGACAAGATATTGTAGGGGTATTTTTCTTACTATTCATCTATCTTAATCCACCTTCCTTATTCTCTTGTTTGAATTGATTCGAATCCATTTGTATTAGCATAAGTTGTGAGCATGTTTTCCTGAATTTCGACATTCAGTTTCTTTGCACAGTTCGCGTACCTGATCGAATGGTTAGTCAAGCGTTCAGAGCGTGATAATGATTAAATCGATTCCTAGGTAGTCATTATCAAAGTAGAGTCCGGCAAAAATGTACGTTAGTTCAAGTTGCCATACTATATTAGCATCAAGATATGAACAGCAAAGGAGATCTAAATAATATAGTAACAGCAATAATGAGAACGGGTCAATATTTGAAATATGGTTTTAAAAAATAATGGGTTGTTATGCATGAAGAAATACTGGAATTCTGCATAGAGACGAAGATAAAGAGTAAATACTTCTGTTCCATGTCATCAAGGCTCTCAAACTATTGATCTCAACCAGATAGTCTACATCTATTAACATAACTGAGATAGTGACTTCACGAACTGATACAGTGTCTTCTTTTAACTACCTTTAACAACTGAGCGTAAAAAATATTACATAATATTATGAGTATAAGAACTGGCGTCTAAATTTGATCGAATAATTCCACAGTATTTAGTTGCCAAGTGTATTTGAGACATTAGGGTGAAAGAATGTATTTTTAAAATATCAGAGAATGGATTTAAAGTAAATCAAACGTTTCGCCTAATAATCTTGTCTAAGCTCTTTTTCAAGGTAATATCATCAAAATTATCGAATATAATTAAGTACATGCTTCTCTGGTTAATTATATTACTAAAATAGGTCAGCTAATCACACCATATAGCTCTTACACATTAAAATTAATATGTACTTTAAATACTGTTAACATTGATTGGATGACCTATTTAATATACAATTAACCAGAGAAGTATATACTTATTTACATTCGATCATTTGGATTATATTTCCTTGAAAAAGCTAGAATCAGATTATCAGGCGAAACGTTTGATTTACTTTAAATCTATTCTTTGAGATTTTAAAACTACATTCTTCCTTCATGTTATTATGAGTTTTTGACGAGTTATTTTATTCAATAAGAAAAATTACTTCAGCGAAGAGTTCTCCCCTTTTCGGTGAATTCATTTTCAAAGCTGTACAATCGTAAATATATATTTTCAATGATTAAGATCATGAGTCAATTGAAGCTATACCATCATGGAAAACCTGGAAGCAATGGACGGCCGTTTCGTCCTATTGTGGGACTCCTCAGCAGTGCGCATCCACGACCTCGCCCCCTGAAAATATATATACTTATTTTAACAGGATGATAATAAACTTCTGTTAGGCATGTTGACAGTGAGGTTAAATAAACAAAGGTATTAAAAAGATTTTTTAAAACAAGGAAAGTTTAATAATCATCGTTTGATTGTTAATGACTGAAGTATTCATCAAAAGATAGATGGGGAAATTATCATTGGGAAAAGATGGCTCAGCATGATAAAATGAAATGTAATCGGAATGATCGTGGAAATAATAGCAAACCAGTTGGAGGTAGAAGATTTAAAGGGAAGATGGAAGGTCAAGCAGATGACTGTAAAGGAACAAGGGTATGAAAAAGGAAAAATTTTAGTACATTAAGACCATGGTAGAAGGAGAGGTTGTAGCAGTCTCTTGTGCACACACAATTCTGGTTTTTCCAGATGTATGGCTATTGCTTCGGCAATTCAGAGATGTAGTCTAATTCGCCGTAAAGAGAACTCTTCGCTGAACTAATCCTTCTTATTTAATGTCTTAATGGGTGTATTCCGTTTATTTTATTCAATTTGAACAATTCTGTAATACATTATTCAATAATTGAATTTTATATGGTTAATTTCTTTCAATATTTATGTATTTTTCATGTTCCAATGTTACTACTTAATACAAGTCAGTAGGTTAATTGAATCACTACTCTTGGTTTTTACTTGTATATAATAATTTTCAAGTAATTTCATTGTATCAAAATACATCTATGAGGGAACACTTTCCATAATTGATCATTTCAACTATTAAAGTAACTAATCTATCATACTTTCTTATTTTGATTGTTTCTTGTTTGTCTTAGTATATATGACATAGAAACATTCTTATTTACTTTCTTCATTTCACGGAAAATGTTATTTAATAACCATTTTCAAAATATTTTTTCTCCTCCCTCCCTCTCTTTCTCTTTAGTAATAACAGTAGTTGTCATCTAAACATAAATTTAATATTATTGATTTAAACCCTATAATTAACAAAAATTAATTTCCACTCGTTATTTCATTCTTCTTCTCTTAGTAACTTTCTAATTTGTCGTGTATTATTATTATTATCATCACTTGCCAGTTTTCTAAGGGGGGTTGTTGTTGCCTTGATTACGTTCTACATGTGCCTTGACTCATTGTGCATTCTTCTTAATTAATTTTTTATCTGGTCATTTTGTTTTTGGATTATTCAACATTTTACATTTCTGTGTTTGTATATCTACACATGTGTTTATGTGTCTGTACCACAACAACTTTTCGTTTGCTTATTTTATGTCCCTCTCACTTCTTGTTTCTATGTCTATGAATTGTCTACACTATTAATTATTTAACTTTTTCTTAGACAATTATGATTGATTCATAAACTGTTATTGATTAACTGAGCGAGCTCGTGCTCTCTGTCTCTCTCTCTCTCTCGCGCGCGCGCGTTGTTCTTTCTTTTCTCAGACTATGCTCGCTACTATGTCTGGATTTTTGTTAACTATTTATATTTTCGAGTTCTTTTTCCTTTTTTTCTCTTTTTTTATTATCTCTAACTCTATTCGTCATTTATCAAGTTCATCATACATCACATTTATTAAAAAAAATCATGTCCCTTGTAAGAATTATGTTTAATTTTTTTTATTTTATTCCTTTTTTATTTGTTGTTGTTGTGGTGGTTACAACTTTTCTCTTCATTTTATGTACTTAATTATTTTAATATAATTCAATTGTGTTTCGGTTTCAATGAAGGAGGAGGAGGGGGATGATGAAAATAGAAACGAAAGTTGTTTTATTTGTGGTTCACAATTACTATCGAAATGAATGTAGAATTTAAAAGAAAACTGGTTTTAAATTCTTTAATTATTTATTCTCTTTTGTTTCTTCACTTTAACGATTTTAGTGAGAATCGATTGATTAATTATGTATTTTCTTTATGTATCCGTCTACATATTAGAATTCACAACTGTTTTTTATGATTGTGACTGATGTGAATAGATAATGATGAAGGATCAAGTGTACTATTGGTGATTAGACAGCTAGTCAACAGAATTTCCTGAAATTATTGTTGATTCTTTTTATAGCATTCCATTACTGATGTTCTCTTTAGGATTCAAATCTTCGGTAACCAGCTGTACAATCTTAGATGTTACCACTAAGCTATTCAGATTTACGACTGACTGTCTGTAGCACTCAAATAGTTACAATGGAAGGACTACTGATTTCTAATTCTAAACTTATGTTTGTCTAGTCTTTTAACGTCGGTCAGATTCTATTGATCAAATTAAAATATGATCGTTAGTCTATGTGACTCGACATCGGAAGCATTGTTTTGATATTAGGTAGTTGACGGGATCGACTGTGAATTACGAGTTTCCTATCATCAATTTGTAATGTTCTCTTCAAAAAGATGCCAACTCAGTTGACATAATTGTAATCTTCATGAATTGAAATGGCTGGAACAAACATTACGTATCTTTAACCACGCTCCAATTTGAATTTTAGTCTCGCTTGGCGTACGTTGAAGCGAATCTAAGGATAACCATATCATATAGCTATGAACTATGGATTTGAGTCGGTATGTGTAACTATTGTGACCACTGGTTGGCGACATTCAGTAACATAACTTACCGTTCTTATTATCATTTATACTACCAATATTGCTATTCCTTTATTGTCAGTATTGTATCTCTTTCTCCTAGTATGTAGTATGACCAAAATGAAAACCAATGGTAGTTGTTACGATGCTTCTGTTAATCTCTCGCAGGGAATTCCTATTGTAAATTCAAACACTAGAAAATATCATAAATATTTGTATTGTGTATTTTGATTAGATCTGCCTATTTTTGGCTTTTTTTCTTCCGACATCATTTTTCTTTAATTTATATTGTATTGGTTGTTTAAATCTTCACATTGACGTTTAAGACTGCAATTAGTCAGTCTCGTATTGACATATGCGCATCATATGGGGATTGCCTCGATAGTCCTTTAATTTCCAAGTGCTATAACCAGAGATGGTTGATGGCTTGCAGTGGAATCCGGCACGTGCGCCTTGATCTGTGTACGGCTCGTCGGCTGTATGTTCCAGCGTCCCAGAGTTGATATTTACTCAGACCTCAACCCAGTACCTTTCGCTTCAAACGCCGTCGCACTATCCACTTAGCTACTGATTTCAGATAGCTACCGGGTTGTGCAATGATGTGGATGTTTTTTACATATATATTGGCAATGGGCTCGATTCTTGAAGTAAATATCAATTCTGGGATGCCAGAACATTAGCTGGCGAGTTCCAAATAGTATGAAACTCATGTCCTGGATTCCACTGGTGATCATCATCCATCTCTGGTTATCATCCTACTTCAGTTAGCATGGTGGATTAAGTTAGAATTTGACTTGTGTGATATAATCCAATCTCAGATCAAAGTAACTTTCTTTATTTCTTAAAGTACTTATCTTTTCAACGAAGTGTAGCTCTTCATCTGACCTCAACACTATTCACTGTACGATTTCTTAATCAAAAATGGATACCATAAATAATGTGGGCTGGTAAACTTTAAACATGTTTAGTGTTTCCTTGTGAAGATAGATGTAAATCACATATTGAAAGCAATTTTTATACCCTGAACTAGCTCACACTCTGTTTCAGTATGTAAAGGTCAACTCCAACAGTCGTGTAATCGATCTGGATCTTTACAAAGTAATGTTTGACTAACATGAATTTCTACTCCTTAATAGAGTTTAATATTTTTAACTTAAACACCATTTCAACTGGTATGTTGTTACATTTTAAACCGTAAGTTACTTTTAAACTGGTATAATTGGATTCTGTCTACACTTTAAGATATATACAACAATTAGTCTTACTTGCAGTAATAAATTGGTTTTCCACTCCTTATCAGTGGGTATACCCTAACATCTCCATAAAATGTCAAACATCGAACTAAGCCAATTTGATAGAATTTAACACATCTTACGTACTTTGATGTATTAGCACGAGTTGATTCAGTAACCGGCTATGGCTTTCAGCCTATTTGATCTTCCAGAGATGTACATCTGGTTAGTCACTTGTGTAAGCACATGATTATATAATTGGTTGTGTACAATTTGAGCGTAATTTTCCACCCATACTTAATATTGTAATCCTGTTGGTTTGTATTTTCACTTAACCACAATCCTTTTTGTCACGATTGTTCCTTTCCAAATCATACTCGATCTATTCACCTTTTTAATTAAAAGATCATTATGCTAGTTACTGACCTTCGAGAAAAATATCTCAATTTATTCATCCACCTTTCAATAAGTGTACGGTATCCGGTATTTTTCATGCTTTTTCCGTTCATTGAATTGGTGATTACTGTACAAAAGAATATGATGTTCATAAAACATTTAATTCCAACCTTACCCCCCCCCTGCATTTTTATTGTATTTGTAAATTGCATCTGGAGTGTTCGAATGCATTACACTGATGTGTTTATAGCATGACTATATGAATAACTTTAGCTCTTAAGTTCAATGCTAACTTAAGCAAACGGGAAATTAGTTGGAAATGCTGGTTACCGCATGTTTATTCAACATTCATAAACCGAATGAATAAACTCACACATAAAATTAGTAATTAAAACTAATTCTTTGTTCTCTAATCATTTTCATGTCAATATATGATTGTTTTATTTGTATGTTTGTGTGTATGTGAATTAACAAGAGCATTATGAATCAATCGTCTGTACTTAACAAACATCATTCAATATGTCTATTTTTATCTCTGTGCAAAATTTCGTCTTAGTAATTAATAACATGTATGTGGGTGGTTTTATCAAATATTCGTTAAAAAAGGTTATGCACGAAATAAGAGACTAGCAAAATACATTTAATTGTAAGGTCAAGGACAATATCTACAGATACCATACTTATATGTGTGTGCATTTTTCTCTTGTCAATTTGAACTTTCACAGATTGAAATCCCATACTAGGACGAAACGGCCGTCCAGTGCTTCCAGGTTTTCAATGGTGGTCTAGCTTCAACTGACTCATGATTTCAATCTGTGAAATTTCTAAAATCTCCACAAAACCCATTCTGATAATAATTTGAACTTTCTCACATAAATATATATATATATATATATATATATATATATATATATATATATATATATATATATATATATATATATATATATTATCAGAGTGGGTTTTGTGGAGAATTTACGAAATTTCACAGGTTTTTAAATCATGAGTCAGTTGAAGCTAGACCACCATTGAAAACCTGGAAGCACTGGACGGCCGTTTCGTCCTGCTATGGGACTCCTCAGCAGTGCGCATCCACGATCCCGCACCACGCGGGGCTCGAACCCAGGACCTACTGGCTTCGCGCGCGAGGTGCGGGATCGTGGATGCGCACTGCTGAGGAGTCCCATACCAGGACGAAACGGCCGTCCAGTGCTTCCAGGTTTTCAATGGTGGTCTAGCTTCAACTGACTCATGATTTAAAAACCTGTGATATATATATATATATATATATATATATATATCCTCACGGATTCCGAAAGCTTGGTATCTGCTAGCTTGTATCATTTGTTTGCCAAACAAAGGGTGTGTATACTGCATGGCAATCCTCTCTCCTGTACTCTATGGCTGTGTAACACGATCTGTGAAAGAAGACACATAGACTGTAGATCACGGGTGCCTTCGAAGAATTTGTTACGTTTCGTGGAATACCCGAGTGAGGAGTATTGAGGTTATACCTCTTGAAGTCAATCACTAGTGAGCATATGCTAATATATAAATGTGAATTAAGTTGGTACTTTAAGATTCACTTCATACACTTACTGGATTACATGTTATTTATTTATTTGAACACATAAATATTGATATAAAGGGACACTGAATACACACAAGCCATTTGATTTTGTGTGTGGGCTGTGATATTGTCCGGGTGTCCAGACCGATAACATATTTTGCGAATCTACATACAAAAATACCAAAAAAATACAATAGATGCTGATTTTGATTAACAGTAGAATTTAAGACTCATCAGTTGAATGTATAATTCATCTACTCATAACAATTTAGGACAAATAATGTTTATCATTAGTCGTGTCTTCGTGACACCATTTTTCATTGCCGAATATACTTGATATATGAACTCTATGGTAATCACTTCTTGTTCTTACAAATGACAAACTCGATGATAAGTGTACAAACTACCTTAGTGCTATTCTTGATTGTTTGTATAATTAGCTTCTTAATAGATTATGAAAGCGTAAATACATGCGATTATTAGTATTTATTTATTTATTTGAACATTTGGATATTGGTACAAGGGGACACCAGATACATATGCACCACACAAATCTCATTTGGTTTGTGTGAATGCTGTGATACTGCCCGAGTGCCCAAACCGAAGCAGGCGGTTTTCTTAGGGGGCCACACCCGGAGCCTTCGACCTAAAGGTCTGATCCACATGAAAGTAGAGCGTCGTAAGCATATTCAGTCCCATGGTAGCCGGTGACCAACAACTGGTTCATAGGCCGTTTGTTCCTTCAGGTTACTGTAGTCCATGTGCACCATTGGTTTGGAATAATCGTTTTCCAACTCCGCTAGGTGGACTCTCCATATCCACCAACCCAGTTAAAACCGGTGTCGGACATTCGCTATTCGTCCTCTCAATTTCGTAAACAACAGTAATGCTGCGAGAAGGCAATGAGTAGGACTTCCCTGACAGGCTATATACGCGCGGCCATGTGGGAGCCTTTCGAGAGGGAGAGGAGACTCCAAACTCTCGGCTGTACTAGATGATGCGATCAATAAACATAATTAGTTGATCTAAACTAATCTGATACAAAGACTTCTTTAATGATAATTCCAAATTTCGATTCTATCACATCCTTGAACTATTTTACCACACAGTCCCTGATTTGCATTAACCAACCTAATTACAATATTATTTAGCATGTATACAAATTACCTTAAACAAATGACATCATCAACTTTTGACAAATTCCTTCCCATCCCATCGAATAATTTTACTCTTTGTTCTTTCTGTTTTCAATCGGTCTACTTTTGGACAGATAAAAGTTTTATCAATTGATGTACATTTCACGATAAGTTTGTATCGATGTCTGTTTGTATGTGTATGTACATTATAATTATTTCAATAAAATCTAATAGACTGATAGCAATCCACATTATTATTTTTATTATTGTATGTATTCATATGTATCTATGCCAATTTATGTGCAGACATCTATAGAGACATAAACACACACATACACTTATACACCTCTGTAACTTAGTGATTGATTTACATTGTAAAATTTTTACAAGCAATTCGTTTATTTTTTTTTGTTCTTGTTGTTGGTGCTAGTGATACACTAATAATAACTGAAAAGATTCGGAATAAAAGGGCATAGACAAGATAAACCATTAATTGTTAGAAATTAAGTCAATGAAACATTATCTAATATAGGGGTTGTGGAGATTATTAAGTTTTTGATTGAGATCATGAACTGATTGATGTTAGACCACCATTGAAAACCTGGAAGCACTAGATGGCCGTCACGTTCAATTGTGGGACTCCTCAGCAGTACACATCCACGATCCCGCTCGCGCGAGAACGAAGACCCAGAGTTCGAATCTCGCGAGCGGGATCGTGGATGCGCACTGCCGAGGAGTTCCACAATAGGATGAAACGGCCGTCCAGTGCTTCCGGGTTTCCAAAGGTGATCTAACATCAGTCGGTTCATGATCTCAATTATCATATCTACTTGATAATTTTAATAGAATCATCATTATCACAAGAAAAATACAATAGTACTACTAACATTAATAATAATAGTACAATGTTTAGGTAACTATCTGTCTGTGTGCGTATGTGTCTATACAAAATTATGTTTAACTGAGAAAACAAGAACCATGGGTATTTACTTCTCAGTAGTAGTCGTACACTAGAACAAAAAATCTATCCAATATCCTTAGATTTTCAATGATGGTCTAGCGAATATCACTTGTTGATTTCAACGATGACAAATATAATATTCATATAAGATTTTTCTTCAATTTGTCTAAAATTAGAATAGTTAAACATTTTTGAAACTGTTTTACTCACAATAATAAGTAGAACTATAACACAGTAAGCCATTACATGTATTACAGTCTATATTGATATACAACTTACAGTTGAAAAATGGACGATTTTTGAAGTCAATAATCAGTTGGATATGTGATTGAAGTGCTGTTATATCCCAGTAAAGATTAGATTATGGTTAACTTCCGAGGACTATTAATGGACTAATATTATCTATATATTCTTATGGTATAACTATTCATCAATTACATTATTTATATTTATATTCCCTTTTATTATAAGCTTTATTTTGACCTATAATTTATTATTGTATGAATTACGGTTCTTAGGCTATGTTCAGTTTATTGACTATGCCTTCCACGCTAGCAGCCACATTTGGCCAAATATTGTACATATGTTATTTTCTATTTTATGGTACGTTGTGGTCCGTCTGGTTGGTATATAAATCGAGTATGTCTGAAATAAACGATTCGATTCATATTGCAGAAACTGGTATTGTGTTCTGGACTCAAGTGGATGGGCTAGGAGGACATAGGAACAATAAGGACACGAGACTGCTCATACCGGTTGAACGTCATTGGTTTGGCATAGTGTGAAGATTTGTATCAGTCGTATTCTGATTGGTGGACAAATTAATTAAGCTCGACACGAGTCTCGGAAATCGTTTGCTAGATCCATTTTGGGGTTATGGACGTACATTAACAAATTGTCTCATATTAGGATGAAAGGGATGTCCAGTGTTTCTTCATTCTCAATGGTTGTCTAACTAAAATCAATCCTTGATGCAAATTGTAAAAAGAATCATATTTTTCACTTTACAATATATATTCACGTCATGGTTTATGGCGCTGTCAATTATCACATGACAGAATCTCCAATCAGAACACCGGCTTATATGACCTTGTCCCTATGCTGAACCACTGATACACCAACCAGCACTAGCAACCTTGTGTCGACTCGGAGTTTTTAGTGGTCCTCTGTATGTATAGTAGCTTCTCTCCTGACCCAGTTCGTTCAGTCCAGAACACGAATATCAGCCTTCACTATATGATTCGTATATTTCAGACACGTGGTTTATGTACAAGCAGGCCAGATCACCTCACACCATAAAATGAAAAATAACAATTATACGAGATCAAGCCAGAAGTGGCTATGATTGTGAGAGAAAGACTGTAACTAATAAACTGGGAATAAATTGAGGATGGTAAATCGTATAACAGTAGCCAATTAGTCAAATGAAAGCTTATGATAAAAGGAATATGAATGTAGATATAATTTAGTTATTTAATAATTATCCAATAAGAATATATATGTAATAATTGTCCATCAATAATCCCTAGTAGTTACCACTCATTTATTCTTTGTTCGAATATAACAATTCAGTACTGATTTTCTGAACTTCACAGTTCTAAATAAACTAATCAAGTACTATAACGTGTATACTTGATTTTACATAGATAGATTCCTTGCCTGAACAATTATTGTCATATTCGCTGTTTATGTTGATTGACCCATACGTGGTTAAACCTTTTTCATCAACATTTGATGATATTTCTTTATCGCCTACTATTCATCTTGATAGTTTACTCTTACAGATAACAATAACTTATATCAGTTTTATGTATTCATAATACAGATCCTTGTCAATTTTCTATGACCAATTGACTAATAAATACACTATTGAAAATTATTACCGTATATGTATGTACTTAAATTTTCTTTTTTTACACAGGTTGATCTCAATGAACATACATCAGGTGTACATATAATCAACAAGGATAAGAGTAACTCCCTAGTATCTGATACTGTACAACTTTTACAGGAAGTAAGTATGATTATGATTAAAATTAAATTCTTAGATGATTATCATTGGTATTTTTATTACTTATATCACTAGTGGTTATAGTGTCAATATAAATAAATCATTTCGTGTTGGATCTAGTACGAGTCTCAGTCAGTCGATCACAGCATTGAGCATGATATATATATATATATATATATATATATATATATATATAGATAGATAGATAGATAGATAGATAGATAGATAGATAGATAGATAGATAGATAGATAGATAGATAGATAGATAGATAGATAGATAGATAGATAGATAGATAGATAGATAGATAGATAGATAGATAGATAGATAGATAGATAGATAGATAGATAGATAGATAGATAGATAGATAGATAGATAGATAGATAGATAGATAGATAGATAGATAGATAGATAGATAGATAGATAGATAGATAGATAGATAGATAGATAGATAGATAGATAGATAGATAGATAGATAGATAGATAGATAGATAGATAGATAGATAGATAGATAGATAGATAGATAGATAGATAGATAGATAGATAGATAGATAGATAGATAGATAGATAGATAGATAGATAGATAGATAGATAGATAGATAGATAGATAGATAGATAGATAGATAGATAGATAGATAGATAGATAGATAGATAGATAGATAGATAGATAGATAGATAGATAGATAGATAGATAGATAGATAGATAGATAGATAGATAGATAGATAGATAGATAGATAGATAGATAGATAGATAGATAGATAGATAGATCGATCGATCGATCGATCGATCGATCGATCGATCGGTTCGAATTCTCGTACCCCATTATCGCTGTCCAAATCTTAGAATAGTAGAGGTAGTAATAGTATCAGTGGTAATAAGAAAAATTAGGCATCGAAGATATGGCTCTAAAACAAAATATAAATTATTGAAATAAATTCAAGAATTTAAAAGCTCAGAATTCAAAGGAAGACAATGAATGGATTCACCTGCACGATTCTAGCCATATCATTCAAAGCCTCTAACCATTGGTTACGATAATCACGCAGACTCCAACTAAGGTAGTTAACACCTATCGACATGGTTCAGTCCAGTTTTCAATGGCATGGTTGACCTTGACTGACAACTAGCAAATAAAAAAGTGCCATAATAATGAAGCATTTCCTAATAAAAATGAAATTAAATTATGAGTAATAAAAAGTTTTGACATGAATAATGGAATTATTCATGAGAGTTATTTCTTGCAGTATACAAATAGATGGATACAAGTGTGTTCTTCCATAAAGTTTGGCATCACCTCGAGAACTTTCAATCTACCTTACAACACACGAGAATTCCCAATGTCTAGTATTTTCTCCTTAAAAAAAAATTAATAAATTTCACATCGTTATTCTAAGAATTGTTCAAAATTGTCTCAATTCTCTTTAGTTTCATCATGTTAGTTTTTATTATCTAAACAGCGAAATATTGGCTTTAGACGAGCTATTCATCATTGTATTTTAAATAACCAATAGTCATTGTCTTTATTCTGGTTGATTGGTCAGGATCATCCATATAAATTTACTTCTTCTATACAATCAGTGCAAAAACGTAAGATTATCTAATCAGTTAGAAAGTCAAAGGAAATTTAAACCTACGCATACGAATCATTGAGTAAAAATGAGATAAAATAAATCAATGAAAGTGTTAGTTACATTTATGATAAGCGTACATTTTTTTAGATGGTAGTTAAACAAAATAATAACTAACATGAAATGAAACAAAATTTTAAGTGATAAACTAAAATTGATTAAGATCTTGAACCGACTGATGCTAGACCACTATTGAAAACCTGGAAGTACTGAACGACCGTTTCGTCCTATTGTGGGACTCCTCAAAAGCGCGCATCCACGATCGCGCTCGCGAGATTCGAACCCTAGGCCTTCAGTCTCTCGCACGAATGCTTAACCTAGACCACTGAGCTGGCCGGCATTCAGCAGTGTTATCGTCTAACCTCAACCAATCCACGAAGTTGCGCGACCATCTTCCATTGTACTGAAGTAGATACCTGTGTCTACCCGACACTGATTAGCTCGGCTGGTCACGGCTTATCACTAGAACTCCGAGAAATCTCTCACGAAGTTAGTCGAATCCCGCGAGTGGGGTCGTGGATGCGCACTGCTGCGGAGTCCCACAATAGGAAAAGATGGCCGTCCAGTGCTTCCATGTTTTCAATGGTGGTCTAACATCGCAATCAATAACTTAAAAATCTCCGCAACCTTATACTAATAAACTAAAATGTCATTTTCTGATTCATTCTTATCGATAAAGACTAAGAGATTATAACCAAAGGGTTGTGATGTATCAATAGTTCCTAGTCCTGTACATTGTTTTTTTTGTTTTACAATACAATAACATAAACTGACGTCCTCTTAAGCAACTTCCCAACTAGTTATCTTTCATATGATCGAATGATCTTGTAGTGATTCATTTATTAAAGTTTAAATGTTAATTCTTCTAATGAATCAACATCAATTTGTGAATATATCTTAAAAAAAGAAACAACAACAGTAAATATTTTGTATCATGGATTCATGATTAAACTGTCAAATCGTAATTGCTAGTGCGATCAACGTTGGTTTGCTCCCGAATGCCTTAGTATAGCCGAGGGTGGGGAGAGCCCGCTCTCCCTCTCGAAATCCTGTCACATGGCCATGCGTATACAGTCACTGCCAGGGAAGTCCTACTCGTTGCCTTCTCGCGCCGGGGTTGTTGTTTACGAAATTGAGAGGACGAAAAGCGAATGTCCGGAGCTTTATCTGGGTTGATGGATATGGAGGATCCACCTGGGGGAGTTGGAAAACCATGATTCCAAACCAATGGTGCGCATGTGCTTCAGGATCCTGAAGAAACAAATGGTGTATGGACTAATTATTGGTCACCGGCTACCATATGAGTTAATATGCCTACGACGCTCCACGTTCATGTGGATCAGACCTTTCGTTCGAATGCTCCGGGCGTGGCCCCATAAGAAAACCACCTGCTTCAATTTGGGCACCCGGGTAGTATCACAGCCCTCACACAAGTCAAATGAGATTTGTGTGGCGCATATGTATCTGGTGTCTCTTGTAACAATATTTATTTGTTCAAATAAAATAAATAAAGAAATACCTTCAAGTATCTATGCGAAAAGCGTTCTACTAATCACATGTACTTTGTATTTCCTAAGTTACTGTCACAAACCAAGGCTAATTAAATAATCATCAATGTTCAAGATCAAGCCTTGAGAAGTGTTCATTTGAGAACACGACTTTTATAGATTGATATACTTTGTAGTTGTCATAATCTCTGATCTAATTAATGCAATCTCTATATATTGCTTTTATGTACATTTATTCAGTAAAGGTTTAAATGAATATAAAAGCTGGAATGTTTGATTTGTAATATAATCATTATGTAATATACCATTACATTAATAAAAATGAATTACATCATCAATTGTCAAGTATTTACTGAATTATAAGTACAAATTTCAATCACATTTAATCATGTCTCAAACATCAATAACAATAAGTTTATTATTACTGTGTTATTCATTAGGGTTTTTATTTACACAGATGTTAAATCTTTTTTTTCTCTTCATTTCAACACTTTTCTTTCTCAAGCGTTTAATGCCAGGACCACCATTTGCTTTTGGTGCTATCCTAGTTCTATTAGCAATTCTAGTAGCTATTTTTATACCAGAAAAACAGACATCACCTGAATTGAATCATTCAAAAATTATCACTGATACATATGAATCAACACATGGTGCCAATATTTATGGCGGTGAAACTCGACTAAGGCGTAGTTCACCATCAGGTCAATCTTATAGAACTACAGCGGATTTTGATCAATTCACATGTGGAATGGGTGCACCTAACGCTGGTGATAGTGACAAGTCGAAATTGATAATGAGTACTGTTGAAATGTCTAAGTATAATCTAAAAAGTGGCATTTCACATAGTAATCCAATTGATAACAATGGTATTTGGAATCGTTTAATGACTGGTCTTACAGATTTTCGTAATCCAGTTTATATAAAACAACGACCAAATCGTGTTTATCGTCAATCAAAAACTCGTTTTAGTACGGCAGGTATTGTAGAACCATTTCGTCGATTATTTATTCGAAAAACTTATGATGGAAATATTGGTAGTTCTGGTGTTAGCGGTAGTGGTGGTGGTGGATTTCTTGATCATGAAGCACGTCTTCATTATTCCAGATTGCCCTTTACTGTTATCTCATCATCAGATAATAGTAGTCCGAAATATTTAGACGATATATCAAAGAATGATTTACTATTTTCTAATCCTTTATTATTAAATCCTGGTGAATCCGAGGAAGCAGCTGATCTCAGTAATTATCGTGCACATCATTTCCGACGTATGTTTATTACTCCTAATACAGCAACTACTACTCCTTTTAATAATAATAATAATAATAAAAGTACTATTACTACTTCTTCATCTGAATTTCATCCATCACAAAACTATAATCCTACTAGCTCATTGTTAATCACTTCTAATGAAACTGGTCAATTAAATCCATTGGGAGAGAATGAAGAAGATACATTTATTAAACATTACAATTCTTCAATATCACCTATAATTAGTCCTACAGGTAGGAAAATAATGAAACAAAAATTTTTTACAACAAATTCTTATAAAGAATCAATTCATGATACATGATGATGATGATAATGTCCTCTTTACCTTCTATTTGATCTAGTAAGTTCCATATTGAATTGTGTATGTAAATTGTATTTATTGTATGACGATTCTGTCATCAATTTCCTATTCTTAACAGTATTACCGGACATCTTTCTTTAAGCTCTACAATTGAAATGGTTGGAACATGTGTTACATATATCCAACTCTTGTCCACCTCGATACGCGTTATTGGCTAGCTGGTGTTAGGATTAGGTTAAAAGAAAGTTAGAGGCTCAGACTAAAACATGGGATCAATTTTTAAGGTCATTGACTGTTGATCAGACCTATGTTTGTAGCTGCAAACTACTCCAAAAGATAACCACACTTACTAGTAACAATCGTGACCAATGGTTAGAGACGGGTGATAATAACTTGAAATCAATCACAACATTCACTTTTTATCTTCATTTACATAATTCCTTCATATATACCTTTTCATTTCGTTTTCTAAAACTATATTCCCAATTTTCAGTACTTCTGTTTATCACTGCTACTACATTAGCTCCACTTCTTCACTATTCATCTTGTTATTTTCTCCTTGTCGTACTCATGTAGCATAAATACCTGAATTGATGCACACTTGTCTCAGACTTTACGTTTATTACTCAATGAATTTGATAATTCAGGATCATATCACCCAGTCATTGTAGGCTAGATTAGCTCGAGTGCTATTACAGTTGTGTAGGTGGTTTTGCTTCGTTGTCTTCCATATCGTGGGAAGATTATTCTTGTCTAGGTAAGTACCTGTAAAGGAAACTGGGTTATGAGTGATCTTGACAAAGCAGTAGTACAATTACTGAATCCACCAGACAACATCGTGAGACCGATCACATATAGGCTTTCCGTGACCGACTTTTCAGGAATTACCGCCAATCACATGTAGTTATCATTTGAAAATTTCTGATTAGCTCACTGTATTTCATAAGAGAAGTGTTTGCACCACGTCACTGTGTATGTAATTTCCTACTAGCATCCAACGTCAAACCGTACACTATGTAAACTTAATCTTTCCTATTAACATTTCGATAGTGTCTATATGTATATTCAACTTTAACTTATTTGATGCAATAAAACATTGAATATTATGTCTCTTATTTACCACTGAATAGTCTAAATGTTAGTTTTATTTCTTCATTACAAAATGATGTTAACCAGTTCTAGCTTATAACACAGTAATAATCTTCAATTATACTCTATTTGTATCAGGAGTTTTGTGGAGATTGTAGTAGTTTCAACAGTTGAGATCATGAGTCAATTGGAGCTAGACTACCATGGAAAACCTGGAAGCACTTGACAGCTGTTTCTTCCTATTGTAGGACTCCTCAGCAGTGCGCATCCACGACCCCGCCTTGCGGGATTCGAACCCAGGACGTATCAGTTTCTATTTCAGATTTTCGTATTTCGTTCTGTATAAAGTATCTTAAGATGATTAAGTTGAAATTAAATGATTTTACATAATTCCTTACCGTAATCATCTCGCAACATCACATAAATGATATCTATGTCATATCTATAAAAAATGAATTATAAATTGAACTGTTTCTACAAATCCAATACTATAAAATTAATTTAACTCATTCTCTTAAATACACGATGTTTTCTTTTTTTGATGGGGTATTAATCTCTCAGCTGGATGGTTTGGTCGTGGAACTTTCATCGTTCTTCTGAACAACCATACAGCTCAGAGAACAAAACTCCATTAAAATCATCCACCTGAGCTATAAATCTTCCCCACCATCACAAGATGTATTTATCCAACTTTAAGGCATAATTTAGAAATAGTAATATTGTAATCTCCACAAAACCCCTTCTGATACTAATCTATAATGCACAAATATGAGATTGTGTAAACTGCATTCAAACTCAGTCAGTCAGTATGAACGTAGAACTTTGTACGTACGTACATCAGTTCGAGTTGCCACACCACATTAGCACAGAGATGCCGTGGTCGATTCAAATCCCGTAGTGGTAGGGGTAATAAGAGTATAAGCAGTAATCGGAAAGATTAGGGTTTGGAGATGTTGTTTAAAGAGTATAATCCAGTGAAATAAATTTGGGAAGAGAAAAAAAAGAGACAAGGAGGAGATTAGAATTTGGGAGAACACAAAGAATGTATGCACCTGCACCATTGCAAACGATTTTGAGCCATGTCACTCAGGGTCTCTAACCATCGGTTGCTATAATCTCGCTGATGCCAACCAGGTAGTCTACACCTATCAACATGACTCAGACCACTTGTCAGTGACTTCATGGACTTGTGCCATGTTTTGGTATGGCCGCCCCTAGTTTTCTTCCAACCTACTCCTATACCACTGAACATCGCACGTCGAGGCAGTCGGTCGTTGGGCATACGTAACACGTGTCCCAGCCATCTCAACTGATGAAGTTTCACCACTTCATCAATTGATTTGCCATCCCTACCTAGTACCCGTTTCCTAACAACTGTGTTACTTACTCGATGGTCCCATGATATACGAGCAATGTTTCGAAGACACCTATGATCGAATACTAGTAACCTACGAATATCCTCTACTCTTACCGGCCATGTTTCACTGCCATAAAGTAGGACGGGCGTACTGCTGCGCAGTAAACACGTCCTTTGGTTGATAGACGGATATCTCGCCTACGCCATAAATGATGCAAGTTGGTAAAAGCTAGTCGAGCCTTCTGTATCCGTGCTGAGATTTCGTCGCATACCAGACCACAAGGGCTGATGAGACTTCCAAGATAAGTGAAGCGGTCGACACACTCAACTACTTCACTCCTTATCACTAGTTCGGGTGTCAATGTAACCCAATCCTGAAGCAACATTTTGCATTTCGAGGGAGAGAATCGCATCCCGAACATGCTTGCATTGTTGCTTAGAGTGGTCAGAAGACTCTGCATTTTGTCAGCGTCTTCACCAAATAAAACTATGTCATCAGCATATTCTAAGTCAACAAGTGAACCTCCCGGTAGAAGTTCAACCCCTGGAAATTTAGATGAGGAGAGTGTTATCTCTAAAAGTACGTCGACCACAAAGTTGTACAAGAATGGAGAGAGTGGACAGCCCTGACGAACACCACTTGAGGTAATCAATTCTGATGACAGTTCGCCATAAGCTCTCACTCTACCAGTTGTGTTCGAGTAGAGAGCCTTTATAAGGTTAATGTACTTCTTTGGTACTCCTTTCAGTGGCAAACACTGCCATAGAACCTCACGATCAACAGAGTCGAATGCCGCCTTAATGTCGAGAAATACTACCATTGTGGGGCGTCTGAATGTGTGTCTGTGTTCTAGAACCTGACGTATTGTGAATATCTGATCTGTACAACCACGTCCAGGTCGAAAACCGGCCTGGTTTTCTCTAATCTGCTCTTCACGAGCTTTGATTAGGCGTCGAAGTATTATTGAAGCTAATATTTTAGACACTATATTAGTCAAACTAATTCCTCTATGATTGTCACAAGAGGACTTTTGTCCTTTCTTATAGACTGGCACAATCAGTGATTGAGACCAGTCAGATGGGATTACGTCCAGTTCCCAAATTCTACCTAAGACCTCGGTTAATCTCATTGCTAATACTGGACCACCATCCTTAAAAATCAAAGGAGTAAACCTGTCAGGGCCTGCTGCTCTCCCTCGTTTCAGATTTCCTATTGCTTTTTCAACTTCGTTAAGAGACGGAGGCCCTACATTAACTTGCCATTCAGGTTGACTGGGGATCGTGGGAAACCGAAGTGTGGCTGAAGGCCAGTTGAACTGATCCCTGAAGTGTTCTGCCCATCTATCCAATCTCCTGGATTGGGAATGAATAATATGTCCATCTTTCTGTGAGAATGTTTCGCTAACGGTCGGGTTCCTAATTCCGGTTTCCTTAACGAGTCTGAACAATTGTCTGTTTCAAGAGACCAGGAATAGCGTTCCACGTACTCGAACCGTTTGCCCTAGCGGTGCGAGGTGATAAAGAGACGTGAGGAGAGTTAGTCATGGAGATAAGAGAGGTATTAGAAGGTGTAGGAAGGATTTGAATTTGACCAACTTGGTCTCGTGTGCTGTTACGGGTATGAGGGCTGATGTCACTTCCCGGTTGCCCACACCGTGAAAGAGTATTTCTTGAGGAATATGAAAAAGAAATTGGATTAGTGTTGGTCTTGATGACCTGGGAGCGTGACCGCAGAGCACAGGGGACAACGGATTAAGGCCGGCCGCGCACGGCCTTTTTGTGGAAGGTTTTTGACGTGTTAGCTCCGTTCGTCAAAGGGCCTTACCGCCGAAGACGGAAATCTGTGAGGTAATGTGAGGTGTGACATTTTTAGGGTCGACTTTTTCTAACGCCACCCCTCCTTGTGGGAAGGCAGCATCGCTGTCATGCTGGTTGTCTGAGGGAAACACCTTACTGCTGTCACACCTCTGTACAGTCAGCAGTACAACTTCGCCCTCAGACCTTGAGTTGCCGCTTTTAGTCTTACCGTTCACCAATCGACCTTCCTGGCATGGTAGAACCTACAGGAACATATGTTCCAGCTAATGTAGCTCGGTTGGGTCATCACGATAGGCAAGCCCGACCACCGCGTCAAGGTAGCAGCTTCGGTCGGATACAGAAGGCTCGACTAGCTTTTGCCAACTTGCGTCATTTATGGCGTAGGCGAGATATCCGTCTATCAACCAAAGGACGTGTTTACTGCGCAGCAGTACGCCCGTCCTACTTTATGGCAGTGAAACATGGCCGGTAAGAGTAGAGGATATTCGTAGGTTACTAGTATTCGATCATAGGTGTCTTCGAAACATTGCTCGTATATCATGGGACCATCGAGTAAGTAACACAGTTGTTAGGAAACGGGTACTAGGTAAGGATGGCAAATCAATTGATGAAGTGGTGAAACTTCAGTTGAGATGGCTGGGACACGTGTTACGTATGCCCAACGACCGACTGCCTCGACATTAGAACTCGAGCACAGTGCTTTTCACTTTCAATTCTGGCTTATCATTATGTAAGCAGGCCTAATATTGAACAGACCACAGTTAGCCAGCATGCCCCACGGTTACCCTCAAACGTTTTAAATAATAATCCTGTAAGACGTAAATTTTCTCAGCACTTTCCCATTGGGAAAGATGGACTACTAAGTTACTCACCATCAACCCAACCCCAACTAGCAGGTGCTTGTCTTAACTGTCCGCCTAGTCAAGTTCAACAAATTAATCCACTTTATCAAAATAATGATTCTTTTGGCCTTCAGAAATCGCTGGTCCCACTAGCACTAAAGTTTGTTCAAGCGATAGCCCATATGATCAGTCAAACATAATAAATCACAGTCTATGCAAATTCAAAATACACAACATCAATAGGGAAGCTCTCAGCTTTTTTACACTCCATAATCCCTTTTTAAACTTATGCACGTTCACTTCTGAACAAAATTTCAGCCTTGAGAACATTAGCTTTTCTAGCCAAGCCTTCTTGCATACTTATCACTGAAACATGGTGCTCTCAAGCAGTATCTGATTCAGAATTAAATATCCAGAACTATCGACTCTGTCCTGAATAGTTTACCAGAATCAGTCTGGACATCAGTCAACACCCTGAACAATGGTCTACTCCTTGGATGTATATACAGAGCTCCTGATAGTTCGAATAATGGGAATGATCTTATTATCAATGCATTCATACATGCATCTGCTCTAAACTTCAATGCTAAGGTTATCGCTGGGGATTTCAATTATCCTGGAATTAACTGGAGTACCGGTAGTTGTCATTCATATAATGATGAGTTCTGCGCAATCATTACAATGCACTGCTTGTCACAGTGGGTTCGTACCCCAACTAGAGGCGATAGTATACTTGATCTAATATTTAGTAGAGATGTTATCCCACTATCTGTAAAAGTATACGATAAATTTGAAAGCAGTGACTATAAGATAGTAGTTTGCGCTTTCCCTATCTATCCCTCTTATAACCGACCTATTCAAAAAACCTTTCAGTATAAAGCCTATAAGCATGCTGACTGTATTTCATTCCACAAGTGATATTATAGGAACTTTAAATGTTTAGTCATCTTTATTAGTGCATCCCCTAAGTAAAACCGCCTACTTACTGTCACTTTATGTTAACACCGTCCCTAACAAGTTTAACTAATTTGAGTTACATCAACGGTATATCACTGTGTCACATGACACATGCATTTTGGTAGACCTAATTGACATAGTTTGGTCATTATTGTTGTGTTGTTCCGTGCTCTCTTTTCGTTTTAATTTCTCTAGTTGTAGATAATTATCATTATTTCTATCTGGCACAGGAAATGACCTTAATATACCACCGTTCATAAATCAACAGGCTGTGTCCATTTAAGAAATATTAAAAGTTTCCGGCTGATGCATTGGATCTATGTAATACATGTACTACTTAAACAACTACTGAACTAGTACACTTAAAACTTTCTTCTATCACATGTTTGTTCTGTACATCTAATGTTCCTCCTTATATCATATTGATCATGCCCGTGTAAACTGACATGAATTCTCTATTTATTATATTCAGAATGTATAAATGATTATTGAATGAGCTACTAAGTTCAAATACTCACTGATTCTCATTCACATTATTTATAGCATCCTCATTATGTGTGGATACTCAGAATTGAATTTTTGATGAATCTTTAATTCATAGTTAGTGAAATTAAAGTAATAATAGTTTATTTCCATGATTATTAATTCTGTTTATCGTTCCTTTTTTTGTTTTTGTTTTGTAAATCCACAGACTAATCCAGCTGGTTACAGTATTCATTTTCATTTCACTTGATGTAAAATTACAAAGTGAGTGCCTACTGTTCAACATTTTTTTAATATTTAGATTGAAAAAAGAAATTCAAAGAAATACACTCTGTATCTATGTATCTCTATTTTTTCATGACTGTCTCTGTCACACTCACACCCCCATATATATAATCACTATGTGCCAATATATCAATGCATGTGTGTATGAACACTGTGATTAGAATATTCATGCTAACACCAACAATGCATACATACATATACACCTATACACACACACACATAAAGGATAAACCAGTTCAAGTTTCAACTTTAGTTACATGTATTTGTTATTGAGTTTTATGTGCTACTTTACTTTTCATTTTATTTTATATCATTTAATCCATTTGTACAGTGTAGTATTAAAGTTTATACTCATTGTGTATATGTAGTAGTGTGTGTATGTGTGTGTGTGTGTAAGTCTTGTATACTTGCATACTACTCGATACATATTATGGTATATTTTGATTACGAACAATTATAACCATAAAATAAGATTTTGTTTTCAATAGTTTTATGAGTAGTATATTTCTTTATTTACATAATACCATCTAATTGTAATACACTTTTATTCTTATTTGATAAACCAAAAATTTACACTTCTTTTTGTTTGGTCTTATAATGATTCATTTTTATGTTTGAATTTTGTTCTAATTTGTATAAAGAACTAGTAAAATGATCTGTTCAATGTACAATTTTCCTTGATAACAATAAAAAAAGCAACAAAAAAAATCATTAACAAATTGTTGTTGATTTGGATTTCTTTTCTTCTGGTTTGTTTGTTTGTCTGTATGATTGTTTTTGGTGGAGTTTTGTTCTCTGAGTTGGATGATTTGGTCGTGGAGCTTTCATCGTTCTTCTGAACGACATCATCTGCACAAACTTCAGATAGACTTCTATCCACCTGAGCTACAAATCTTCTCCATCATTTCTGTATGATTGTGTATTATGTGATTGTGTACTTGTTTATCTATTTCCTTAATCACATTTTTATCATGTTTTTTCTTCTTCTTTTTCACAAGGATTTCTAATGTCAGTAAACAAAATGTTCACTTATAAAATGTATAAGAATATGACATAATTTTGTGTTTCTTTATTCAATTATGATCTGTATTCTTGTGTGTGTGTGTGTGTTTATGTCACCAAATCTACATATTGCATATATACGTATAACATTAATTACGTAATAAGAGCACATTGACTAGTAGCATATATGTTGTATGAATACCCTATGAATTTGGTGTTTATTATGTTGTGCTTATGATGTATGGCAAACTTGGACCGATGCATATATGTGCCTACGTTGTAGCTGACTGACTGTGATACCGACTTTGATAAAGACCAGTTATCCTTTCCCAAATTTGAGCTCATCTTAATATACAAATTAATCTGTCATAATCTATTGAGATAATTGAACGAATATCCGTCGTAAATTATGAGTTTTTCTCTTGAATCTGGTTAAAAATAAGAGAAAAGTTGTTGAATGGAATTGAAGGGAAAAGAAACCAGAATACATTTATTTGTTTGTATGTTACGTTCTTTCACAACCTTTGATGATAACGAACTCTTTTTAAGAGTTGAAGATACTCGTGAGCTACGAGTATTTGACCACAGATGCCTTAGGAATATTACCAGCATCTTCTGGAATCACGGGTAAGTGATAGTGAGGTTAGACACAGTGTATTAGGGAATAATGGTGGATGTTCATCAACTGAGATAGTTGGGTCACGCGTTACGTATGCCCGAACACCGATTACGACGACATGCAATGCTAACCGGTGTTAGGGATGGTTGGAAGAAAGTTAGGGGCGGCCAAACCAAAATGTGGCATCAGTCCACAAAGTCACTAACTTCTAGTCTGAGCCATGTTGGTAGATGCAGACTACTTGGTTGGGGTTCACGTGACTATCGTAACCAATGGTTGGAGACTGTATGTGATATGGCTCAGAATCGATCACAATGGCGTCGGTGTATACACCCTCTGTCTTCCCTTAAACTAAGAGATTAAAATCACTTCATATCTTTCTTTTTACTAACTAATTCTTTCTTCCTGTACTATATCCTTATTGCAATCTTTCTTATATATATTACCACCACTGAATGAACTACTTTTATGAATCTGGTGTTCATCTTGTGCTAACGCGTTATGGCAACTTGGACCGATACATATATGTGCCTGATCCTACTTTGTAGCTGGTTGACTGAACTCTTTTTATTGATTAGAAGCAATCTAGAACTCCTTTTTTTAAGATAAATATCATACATTTTAACGGTGGTTTAGGTTTTTTAATTCCTTGCAAGATATTTAAAAGTCATTCATCTCAATCTGATTAGCTAATTGTCATGGTATAATTTACCGACTAATAAGTAACAGGTCTGTTTATTCACCAATAAACCTTGTGAATGTTCTGTTTATAAACCCAAACAATCTTTCATAATAGATGATACATTTCATAATGCATTCTTACAGAGAAATATGAGTAATCTAACACAGACAGTGTTATCAATATTTATTTATGTTCAAATTCTTATTTTATGTTTTCAGTTATTGGTATTGTGTAGATCAATTTCTTTCTTCCATTATCAAAAACCTTAATATTGTGATGTATACTATTTTTATGCTGATAGATCTAAGTAGTATGTGTTATGTTTTGTGACCTGTTAATTATCACTTAATGAAATCATCAACAAGAACACGATTTATACAATACTAGCACTGTGCTAAACCAATGATGATGGTTTACTCCATCTCAGTTCTCATTCACTCCAATATCATATCACAACGAATCTTATTTCATAGAGTTTCTATAATAATCACGGATTTTCCTAAAAGATATGGAATCATACCAAGTGGTCATTCACAATTGAAAGTGTTATAAAAATACAGTATAGAAATGACCCAATCGAAATAGGAAAGAATGATATTTCAATTTTTAACTAGATATCCAAATATCACTTTAAGTAAGAAGTAAAACTACTTTAATACATTGCTTCAAACGTTTAAAATGATGGCAAGACATTTTTGTGACTACAGTAAAAAGAAAATGATCTTATTAAATATAATGTATCTTCAATTCTTTCATTGTAGCAAAACTTATCCTAATGATTTAACCTGACAAATTAATCATATAGCACATCTTGGATAATTTTTTTTCTTGATTGGAATCCATTCAGCCATAGTAGGTATGGGTTATTTTTATATTATAGCTTATATCAATTCGTGATTATACTATAGGTTGAATCACAAAAACGATATCTATGCTCATTTACTGAGAATTAATTAGGTCAATGTTTATTTATTTGAACACATAAATATTGGTACAAGAGAGCACCAAATATGTATGCGCCACGCATTTTCATTATTATTATTGTATTTGTGTGTGGGCTGTGATACTGCCCGGATGCCCAGACCGAAGCAGGTGCTTTTCTTAAAGAGCTACACCCCGAGCCTTTGACGTAAATGTCTGACCCACAAGGCAGTGGAGCTTCGTGAAATGTACTCCCATGGTAGCTCGTGACTAACTATTGGTTCATACGCCATTTGTTCTTTCAGGATACTGGAGGCCATGTGCACCATTGGTTTGTGATCCGGTTAAAGCGCCGGACATTCGCTTTTCGTCCTCTGAATTTCGTAAACAACACTCATCGTGCGAGAAGGTAGTGTTTAGGACTTCCCTGGCAGAGGCTGTATACGTGTGAGAGCATTTCGAGAGGGAGGGCGGAACCACCACACTCTCGGCCATACCAGAGCATTTGTGGGCAGGTCAATGTACACTTAGTCGAAATTATTATTAAGTTTGTACACAAGATGACAACAGTAATCGATTGTAATATCAGTAAAACTGAAGATGGTGTTGATAGTTTGACTTGTTTTTACTAAAATTGGAGACTAAGAAGAAGAAAAAATATCCTCAAACTGTCAATGTTAACTTGCTACATTAATTATCATTTTCCACCGTAAAGTTTCAACTAACCGGCATTATTTCACTTGATGTTATATTACTATGAAGTTCACCTATTAGAAAGTAGCAAAACTAAAAGTGACTTATATCTTCAGTCAATATTTATAAATATTTACGATAGATAATGTTGTTTTGATCATAAATTAGAAATACTATTAAAACAATGATACTTTATAGTACTTCATTTAATTGTCTAATATAAAGATTAACAGAGAACTTTCGAATCTATTGAAGGAAAAAACTAAAACTAATCACTAAGATCACCAACCATTCAATTTTGATACGATCACTAATATAATTCAGTTTCTATGTTAATCTCTAATGACGGAAGTAGATATCGTTCAATCACATTGTAATTGTACCAGTTAATTATTGACGATATTTTGTTTCATAGAAATCCTGTATGTCCCTATACAAGACAATGAGATCAAATCACTTCTTTCTTTTATAGCATCTAAAATATACTTTCATGGATTATGATTTCTATGAAAGTAATTGATCTATTCTATCGAAAATATTCAAACGTCAAATTATTTTTATCAGAATGGGTTTTGTGGTGCGGGGTCGTGGATGCGCACTGCTGAGGAGTCCCATACTAGGACGAAACGGCCATCCAGTGCTTCCAGGTTTTCAATGGTGGTCTAGCTTCAACTGACTCATGATTTCAATCTGTGAAATTTCTAAAATCTCCACAAAACCCATTCTGATAATAATAATCACCTGCTCACTAGTGACTGACTTCAGGAGACACTTCTGGAGTTCTAGTGAGAAGTCGTTACCAGTGGAGTTCAACCAGGTCTGTTGTGAGATAGGAACTCACTGAGGACAATGGTGTACGGTAGCGCAACTTCGTGGATTGGTTGAAGTTAGACATTAACACCGTTGGATGCCGGCTCAGTGGTCTAATGGTTAAGTGCTCGCGCGCGAAGCCAGTGGGTCCTGGGTTCAAGCCCCGGGTGGTGCGGGGTCGTGGATGCGCACTGCTGAGGAGTCCCATACTAGGACGAAACGGCCATCCAGTGCTTCCAGGTTTTCAATGGTGGTCTAGCTTCAACTGACTCATGATTTCAATCTGTCAAATTATTTGTTGAATATAGAATAATGTACCATTGTAACATCTAACTGAATTGTTTATTATAATTGATTTAATCGTCAAAAAAGATTATCCATATGAAATAATTCATTGAAATTTACTTTAAAATACAATGAGTGATTTATTTGACAGCATTTAACTTCTAATAGATTAAATTATGTGAAATAAATGAATTGATGATATTTTGAAGAAAGACCATGTCATGATAATCTGATACATGTATATAACGTTTCAAAGTTCCAATGAATATTAGCATAGTAACAGAAAGAATTGTATAATGTTAGTGGTGAGGCTGGTGATCAGAAAGATTATTTATGGATGTTGTGATTTGCATAGACCTTAACCATGTAATTTACAACTAATAACACGGATCAGTTCTATAGTCAATGGCTTTATTGACTAACGTCACGTTTTATGTCTACTGTCTTTCTTCTCTCATACTCCTACAACAAACCTGTCCAGCCGAGGTACGCAGTGATTGGTTATAACCAAAACATGTTAGTCGATGGAAATTCACATCATAAATCTATATGGCTTTTTGTCTCGATATTTCTCACTTGATCTTTCAAACGAGCAAGGCTTCAAAGACACTTATCATCAAAGCCTGTAGTTTAAAAATCTTTTCTACTTTGCGGCTCCAAGGTAATACAAACCGAAATAATATGGAGTAAAACCGTTGTTTGGTTAACAAGCGGACGTTTCGCCTACGCCGCAAACGACATAATTTGATAAAAGTTAATAAACCTTTTTGAATTCGTGCCAATGCTTCATAGACACCGAAACATTAGTGATCGATACGTTCGACTACATCGCTCAATACCATTAGTCCAAACGTTGACACAGACCAGTTGTGAAGAAGCATTTGAAGGGATAGAAACCCATCTGAACACGCTTGCATCGTTGCTTAACGAGATATGAACACTATTTATCAGAGTCCTCATTAAACAGCATTTTATCATTTGCATATCCTAAGTCAACAAGTGAGTCATTTGGTAAGAGGTCAATTCCTGAAAAGTTGGACGATGAGAGAGCTGCTGCTACAAGAATGTCTATGACAAAATTAAGTAAAGAAGGAGACAGTAAGCAATCTTGACGAACCCCACTTGAGGTTGAAAATTTTGATGAGTTTGCCGTAAACTCTAACTCGACCAGTAGCGCTTGATTAGAGTGCACTTCTTTGATACTCATTTCAATGACAGGTATTTCCGTAAAACCCGTTGATCTACAGAATCAGATCTCATCTCAAGGTCAAAATATATAACCATGCCCGGAATTTGATACACGCGTTTGTGTTTCAGGACAAGTCAAGGGGTGAATATTTGATCTACACACCCGCGTTTGAAATATGCTTGATCTCCCCAATCTCGCTCTTCTTGGTTAAGCGTTGGAAGATTACTGAGGAAAATATTTTAGACGCTATGTTTGTCGAATTGATTATTCTATGATTATCATAGGCGAAATTGCATCCCTAATCAAAATCTAGGACAATGTGAGATCGAGTCCAGTCAGATGAACCCAGTTTCCAGCCATGATCACAGTTAATTTTACTTCTGAAACTGCTGCTCTCCTTCACTTCAAATGCTGAATGACGGAAATACTAACCCCGTTCCTTTCATCCTTGTAGGACCATACCGAGATATGTTCTCGTATACATTTTGAAAGCGAGCGTAGGCTTCGACCTTTACCTTACTCCACATGAGGTGAGCGAGTCGGTGAGTTTCTGATCTTGCAAGTAACGTTAAATAGTGAGTATGATATCACATGATTACAATTAACTATACATGATGAAAGACGGCATCTTTGGGCTTGCAGTCAGCAATCCAGGGGATGCGTTTCATATTATTAATCGTCAGTTTAATATATCTACACCCAAATATCAATGAGACTCAAAATCAGTAACCATCACTTCAAATTATAACTCGTTACCGACGGGTTCGAAAAAGCCACCAACTGGTTGAGCGAGTATCCTACTGAATGTTTCGTAAATCCATGCGTTTAACATTTAGTCTCTGTGTACACAACACCACAAACTCTAAAAGCTCAATTTTCTATAAGGGACTGAAGTTACAACACACATTACCTACAACTAATATGTTAGTTATTTCAAGGTACGTCCTACCCATATAGATTTTTAAAACAAAGCGATTAATGTCAGACCACCATTGAAAACTTGAAGAACCCCATCTCGTTATAATATCTAATTATAGCGATAGCTTCATCCACTACTACTACTGTATTATTATTTACAATATTTTATAGTGAAGGCTGTTGATGGTCACAAATATGACAACAAAAGTATATTCATGTTCATTTTAACAGCTATTTTATTTTTAAAGAAAAACACTTCTCACTACTTAATCAAATTTAAATTGTAAAAATTAGGTATTAGATTTTTCAATGAGTAAATGAAGATCAAAAGAAATTAGTATATTTTTCGTCTTAACAATATGAATTAGCTATTATTGACACAAGATAGAATTGACTTACACTGAGTGTAGCAAATCTCATATTATAATACTAAATCCCCGATATCTACAAAATACCTTAATCATAACCATCAACAATCGATGAATATATATCCGGTTTTTAGATTGTGATAAACTTGTATATACAACAAAAATAGACGATTGACCTATCTTTACTACATCTTAAGTAATTGTGTCTAATCCTGATTTAGATTGCTCGTTAATCAATGACAAAACATGGATTGATCTTAATATATCTTCATTATGTGATAACAGTTTCATCGCAAACTTTCTAACTAAATAAACCAACAGAACTGGATGGAACTCATTACCTGTAATCTTTAATCATTATTACTTCACACGCAAAAAAAAAGAACAACCTTAACCCTTTTAGCAATTAACCGATCATAATGATTGGATAAATAAATTGATCAGGAAATGATGAACTCATCTTCATTAATTATAAACATCAATAGTGATTTTCTTTTTGTATTTTCAAAACTATATTACCATATTTGTGAATCTATTCTCAGCTAACAAACAAACAAAACAATAATTCACATATGCTCACTAGTGACCCAGGGTTCGAATCCCGTGAGCGGGATTGTGGGTGCGCACTGCTGAGGTGTCCCACAATAGGACGAAACGGCCGTCCAGTGCTTCCAGGTTTTCAATGGTGGTCTAACATCAATCGGTCCATTATATCAATCAAAAACTTAATAATCTCCATAACCCCCCTATACTGGTAAACCTAAATTATGATTAGCCGTTCTGTTTAAAGTGATTACTAATTTCTAACTTATTTTCACAGCTATTTCTATTATAATACGCTTTGAAACCTCATTTAATAATAAAACACAAGCCATAATTAATAATAATTAACAATGAATTAATTAACATAAAGAGAAAGAGAAAATGCTTTTTACAGAAGAATAAAAAGATAGAGAAGTGGAAAAAAAGAAAAAAAATTACGATTAAAACTTGTTTTACACATTAAACATACCACAGAACTATTCTGTGTTATTAATAGTTATGTATATGTATATAGAAACCGATTTTGGTTAAATATGATAACAGTCAACATTTCATCATTGTAAATAGTAATATAAAACAAACAAACAAAACAAAAAAAAGATGAGGAGTCAGCGAAGATAAACTGGTTGTTTTCGCTTTTGGTTTTTTATTCTTTCATTCTTCCAATCTTTCCCTTTTTTTTGAAAGGAAGACATAAAGAAACTCATTTCATTATAACAATGGGATTAGTCGTAGTGGCAACAGTCTAAATAAAAATATATGTCATCATTTATATGATATTTTCAAGTGGTCTACATATATATAGTTATGCAATGAAATATATATATATATATATTGATACGAGTAAGATGTACCGGGTTAAAATAAGAAACAATGTAAATGAATAAATAAATACATAGACACAATTGTTTACCTCTTCAAATTATTATTATTATTCATTAGTTACCTATATGGAAATGATTGTTAATAATAGTGAACTATGATATTGAAGAAAAAAAAACAACAGAGAAATAGATTAAACAAACAAAAGAAAAAATCCATTTTGATAGAATACACTAATTTAGTAATCATAAAAGAAAAAGTATATTCAGTTATTTTCTATTCTTTTATTTGATCGTCTATTAAATATGTTGCTATGTGTAAATTTACGCAAACGATTATTGGAATCATCATCATCATCATCATATATATGTATAAACAATTGTCAAGTTGAATTTATGTTCTTCAGTAACCAATCACCCAACCCCCCACACACACACACATACATACATACAATCACTATCAGTTTACAATTTATGATCTGACAAAAAAAACAAGAAAAAATAATAATAATCGAATAAATTATTCTCATTATTAATTCTTTTTTTTTTGAAAAATTTATTTCAAGAGAAAAACCAAAAAAAATTCTTTCTTTTTTCTTACAAAAAAAAATAAGAAGAAGAAGAAAGAGATAAATGAATTCATTGTTGATAATAATGAATAGATTCTCTTTTCAGATTACCTCCACCACTAGTAGTAGTGGTGGTGGTAATATCCGTGTTATTTTGATGATGATCATCATCATCATCATTTAAAAACAAACCATCCATTAATTTTATATCCATATGAAATAGACTACACAAAACAGAATTGAACTAATTAACTATTCTATGTAATTAATATATGCACTGGTTAGCTAATATTATTAATATTGTCATCATGATGATAAAAATACTACTACTAATTATACTAAATAAGTATTATTATTATAATACATAATAATGATAATACTTGTATTGTATTTATAATGTGAATATTAATAAGAAACAAACATGATATAAACATTACTAAATAGTAGTGATAATACTAAAATGTATATATAAATGAATGATAAAGAGAGACAGATAGAGAGAGACTCATTATTGATTCACCTATTCACTCATTTATAAACACAAGTAAGTAAACACATACACACAGAGTCAGGCAAACAATGAGTGAATGAGTGAGTGAAGAGAAGAAACAAATACATTATACATAATATAAATAAATAGATACATACAAATACATTAATGCATTTAGAAAGATGGATAGATTAAAGGTGTATATGCATAGATTATATATTTATCATTTTTTTTTATTAAAAATAAAACAAACAATAAGAAGGCAAAGAAGAGAATGTGTTTGAATTGAAAATATGCACACGTATATATATGTCTACAAGAGAAATGAAGAGATACAGTGAGGCACACAGAGAGAGAGTATACGTACATCCATACACACACAGAGAGAGATACACGTATATTTACACATACTAATTGTAGTGTGTAATAAATATCAAAAGGAATATTAAAATCAACTCTGTCTATTACTATTATTATTATTATTATGGTTATTTGATTGAAATACAATAATACACATAATAACTAATCAAACAGATATATTGAGGAAAACTGATGACATCTTCTTTGTCTCTATGTATCTATATGTGTGTATGTATGTATGTGTATAAGATTAAAGTTAAATTAGTAATTAAAAAGAAACTAATTCATTTAAAATAATAATCATTTAAGAAAAAAATTAAATGGAACAAACTCCCAGTTACATGATAATGATCATCATCATCTCATTATTGAATGTTGTATGAATAACCATTTTTCTTTTAAAAAATAAAAAAAAGAAGAAAAAATGTAACAAAATACACATTCACATAGATATACAAAGAATAAGAATAATACAATAGACAATAAGGGATTTGTTTTTTTTTAAAAAAAAAATAGAGAAAATACAATACAATAAGAGACAGCAGTAATCATAAGGATCTAAATCCAGTAAATGAGTGAGTGAATGAATGAATGAAAAAGAACAAAAAAAGGAGAAGAAGAAGAAGACGAATATAAACAATTCAGCATTCATACAGTATACTTTGAAAATATACAAAAGATAAAGATATACATATATATATTAATTATTCTCTCTGATAAATGTGTCATTATTATTGTCAAGCAATCAATCAATCAGTTAGTTGGGAATACAAACAAGAAAGGAAACACACACAGAGAGAGAAAGAATAAGAATAGGCGAACAAGACAAAGATTTAAAAGAAATGCAACATCAAAAATAGAGAGAACAAAAAAGAAAACAGAAGACAACTTGATTGAAATCCTCTAAATGATGATCTTTTTTATATCTAACAATAATATATATATATAGGTGTGTGTGTGAGAGAGGGAGAGAAAGAGAGGAAAGGAACGGAAAGTACGTATAAAACAAACATACAAATGAGAGAGAGAGAGAGAAAAAAACAACAACACAGAGATCACATATGAATTGATAATAATCATAATTATACTGAATACCAACAATAATAATGAGATAATAATTAGTAGTTTTAATGATGAGAATCAAATCGATCATTATGGAATAAGACAATTGTAGCAGTATTATTATTATTATTAGTATTAAATAATGAATAAACAATAATTATAATATAAGCAGATAAATTAATGTATGCGTGTAATTGTTGTACACGTGTATATGGCACAAATTTACATCCATACACAGACACGCACGCACGCACGTAAACAAGGGATAAAATGGGGGGGAAATAGAGGGCAATAGAGAGAACATGATCCTAATCATCAGTATAAATTACAATTGGAACGTCTTTTTCATACATAAAAATGAGAAAAAAAAGTTAGTAGTAACCCAGTGTGTTGCATCACTATTTGAGCTATATATATATAGTCATGCATATAAATACATTTATATAAGTGGATACACAAATGTTTTGTATTAGCAAGAATAAATTCTACCAAAGTTCAACTGTTGCTTTCATGTATGTATGCAAGTGTGTGAGTATGTCTACATTTGAGATGCTGCCGAATGTGGTAGATAGTACGGTGAGAAGAAAATGCTCGGTGATGGTTGTAGTACATGTAGTACTGGAGCTGTATTATTATTATTTGAATCGACACCACTTACTCGTGTAGTTGAATTATTTGCTTGAATGTGTTGTTGTTGTAATGTTGCCGTTGTTTGTGCAATTTGAATATGATGTTGTTGTTGTTGTTGTGATGAATCGGACAATGTACTTGTTGGACAATGAAATTGATGGTGTGAATGAGGAGTCAACTGACCATTAATAATAGATCTATCAGATTCTGTTAAGTTATTTTGTATTGAACCATTGAATAAAGGAAGAGTTACAAATGTAGGAGCAGATGTACCACCATTACCAGCTATTACACTAGCAGTCGATAACATAGTTGTACTGGTTGGTTGACTTAAGTGAGGTGGTCGCGGGGCAGTTACAAGTGGTAATTGTTGTTGTTGAGATGATGATGAAGACGGTTGATTAGATTGAGCTAATTGTGTAGGTGAGATCGTTATAGTAGAGAAATGTGAACCAGAAACCATAGCTTGCCTTGATTGTTGCTGTACAATAGAGGAAGGAATTAATTGAGCTTGTGAAACATGATTAATACCAACACTACCACCGCCACCACCTGTGGCTAAAATTGGCCATACTGCAGTAGCAGTAAGCTGATGAGATGTTACTTGTTCTGAATTATGTTGCTGTTGTTCTTGACCTTCAGAAACAGTTAATATATTACTGCCTGATGATAAGCATACTTGTTGAATAGAACTATTAAGATCACCGGGTAAAATTTCCTCAACTTTACTAACTGGTAATAATGTGATGGTTGTAGTTGATTGATTATTCATCGTATCTGATGTTGAATCAGTTTTATGTGATTGACCTAATGCACCACTGACTACTTCTTCTAAACTAGATAATGTCCCAATATTAGTTGATGTAATTGTTCCTAAATTTGATAAAAGATTTAAATTACCAAGATTTGTTGCATTACCACTACTTTTACTATGAGTTCGTCGATGATTTACCAATGAACCATAATGTTTATAGGATCGATCACATAATCCACATGAAAATGGTCTATCTAATTTATGAACAGCTGCATGACGAACTAAATAACCTCTTTGTGTGAATGCACGACCACAATCAATACAAATAAATGGACGAATATTGGTATGGCATCGAAGATGTGCAGCAAGACGACACTGAAAAGCAAAACGACGTGGACAAGCAGGACAAGGATAATTACATGGACGACCTTTACGATCTAATGGAACTGGACCACCGATTGCAGCAGCCGCCGCTCCAGCAGCAGCTGCAGCAGCATTAACATCGATGCCTTCACTTAAATTAATCCCAGCTAATAAATTCAATCCATCACCGGTCTACAATAATAAGAAGTAAAGAAAACCATGCTATTAAATAATTGTATAAATTATGTGCAAATCAAACAATGTGCCAACCTAGTTACACAACTTTCGAATAAATTAAGCATTGGGTTCATTGTTATAAATAAAAATAATATATTTGTAATATCCCAATGAGTAGAAAATTGGATTTTCTGACGTTTCGTGACTTAGTGTAAGTCACTTCTTCAGAGAATAAATAACCAAATTAAAATTAATCCAAGTTTAAATAGTACAACGGAACAATGCAAGAATAATATTGGATCAATCAAAAACAAGTCTGAAGAAGTGACTTACACTAAGTCACGAAACGTCAGAAAATCCAATTTTCTACTCATTGGGATATTACAAATATATTATTTTTATTCTAGTTACACAACGTTATCCAATTCGAAAAATTTCATAGTATTCAACGATTGAACAGATAGAAATAATTTTTTCTTGCTTGAATACACGATATGTATATAATTATAATTTATTATAGAAATATAAATGGGATAAATCACTCTCTCTCTCCATATATAAAGGTAACTAGAGCGGGATTCGAACCTCCAAGCTATTATTGAAAACTTTAGTGCTTTGACTAATATAAGCCATTGCACAGCTAACAGTAGTACCGTTAAGAAGTTTTTAAAAGATATTTATAATTCAACTGATCATATTAGACGAAAGACGAAATACGAACCTATTGTGTGAATCATTTCTAGTTAGTAATTATTATTAACGAATGCTGGGAGTGTAATCACTTGACATATAAAGTGATATACAATTATATCACACACCTTATATAATTTCATGACCTAACACTCTCTTTCACATACACCCGAAAACATGCACTCAAGAAGATTTATAAACAGTTTGTAATGACGACAGTCAACTTCAATTCACAACCGTAAATATCAAACATAATTTGTGCGATTTTCTATCTCCTACGACTGAAAAATTCCAGCTGGTGACTGATTTGATGAAACCAAAAGAAATAGATGATATAAAAAAACATATAGGAATTCATCTAAAAGGTAATCGAAGTTAACCGAAATACGATCATTGTCATCTCTATCATAAAATAATGAATACATAAACACAGCACTATACCGAGTTATGACTGTTAGTGTAAGGAAGGCAAATAAATTGAATGATCCTTAATCGCATTCATACTGAGGAAGATGAAGAAATCGAAACTGTGAATAAGCTGAGCAACTAGCGTCACATTGGACTATATGGTCTCAAATTTCTAATAATAGATTAATTGAGAAATGATTTGAAAAAACTACTGCTTACCAATTTTCCAAACGCGTTTTGAGCTTGTTTCGGTTTAGATTTTCGACGCCATTTCCTTTTATTCGGTGATCCAATATTAGTTGTCGTTGTTGTTGTACCTAAAATAGAATCCATTCTTCCACCATTATTACTAGTGATAGGAGCCATAAGACTGGAAACATTACTACTATTCACATTTGAAGAAGCAAGGGATGTGGAAGACATGAGGGTTTCATTTTGAAGATCACCTGTGAAAACAGGATTATGTATGAATTACATGCTAAGTTACCAATCCTAAACTGGGAGGGGGACAAAACAACTATTTAGTTTATGATCCAAAGATTATGGAATGATCACTATGTTGAAGTAACTAATGTAGTGCGTTAAAGCTGCCGACTTTGGTTGGGTTATCAGGCTTGCCTATTGAAACTACAACAGAACCATTCATAGTGACTAAAAAACAACCTTCGAAGTTTGAATACTGGAAGTGATAGAAATAAAGGTGATAAACTCGAGGTTAGATGAAATCATAATACTGAATGTGCCGAAGTGCAGTAAAAGTAGGTTTTCTCCAAACAGAATATCAACTATCTTCCCACAGTTACAAAACTAAAATCAGAATAGATCAGTTTTGAATATAAACACCTATCTTCTATTATACAATGAGGTTACCGTATATCGTGATTGGAAACAAATGTTGTCAAACAGATTAAGTGCATGGTTAAGAGCAATCAACTCCTGAGTGGTTATCGTCACATTACAACGTCAATAAAAATAATTGATACTAATTCAGATTCCTTAGAGAAGAAATATTCTTTAATAGTGTGAGGTATCCGGAAAGTATTTACCTACGAACGCAACTTGGCTCAAAATCGTTTGCGATGGCGCAGGTGCGTACACTCTTTGTGTTCTTCCAAATTCTAATCTCCTGATTCATCCTAGTCTCTTTTTTCTCTTCCCAAATTTATTTCACTGTATTATACTATTTAAATAACATCTCCAAACACTAATCTTTCCGATTACTGCTTATACTCTTACTACCTCTACCACTACAGGATTTGAATCGACAACTGCATTTCTGTGCTAATGTGGTATGGCAACTCGAACTGATGTACGTACGTACGAAGTTCTATGTTGTTACTGACTGACTAACTGACGAACGCAACTATTATCACTGAAGTCCATGTACTTCATCACTACTAACTTTCCTCCTCGTATCATAAATCTTTTTAGCTTACTCATATATAATCATTCCTTCATCGTTGATTTTATTCTTTTCAGTATGAGTAACTAATGGTAAAGATTTAATTTCACTAAGCCATATACTGAATCTCCTCAAACTATGCTTTAAACTGTATCAGAGTTTTCAGTGCTTAAAATCTGTTAAATCGTACAAATCTCACTAAACTGAATTTTAAGAACACTCAAACACAGTGGTATGTTGTTTATGCTACTGAAATCGGTTGCAATACCCTACTGTGATTATTTTACTTGGTTTTAAATACCTAACATAGGTAAATCGAGACTACATTCTTTTCTCGCCTATAGACAGCAATATTTTGCAACTTCGTAGGTATATGTATAGTAACAAATTAAAAAGTGGAAAATCCAGTTTTCCAGTAGATTCTAGTAGCACACTTGTAACGTGTTTAAATAAAAAGGAAAATTGACTAGACTGACATTACCTTATGAACACCTTTGGTTTCATTTGAAACTAGACTAATTGGTTAATCTTTGCGTTATACTACAACACATAAAAAAGAGGTAGAAATAAACTTGAACAAAGGATGTTGCCGACCGACACCAAGTTAGCAAAAAAAACCTGAGGAATTCAACTATGTCGTGAGTGAAACTGTTAATCAGCCCAGGCTATAGAAGATGATCACACAATACGGCGAATAAGTCGGTGTAGACACTTAAACCACTGGATATCGATTCATTTGTTTAAAGGTTAGGTGTTCATGCGCGATACCGAACTTACTGGGTTAGATTCTTAGGTGCAAGGTCGTGGATGCCCACTCTTGAGGAGTCCCATACTAGGGAGAAATGATTGTTCAGTCCATACAGATTTTCAATGATGATCAGATCATGATTTAAAACCGATAAAAAACAAAACATAATTACAAGTGATACAAGGAGTTTTTATGTTTAAAAAATATTAAAAGGCTTTATCGTTAGCGGATCCTAGTGGCATAATCTGAGCTAACATTGAATGACTGCTACTCCTGTTAAGAAAACAGTTCACTTACTTCCATTTAGAGACATTGTTGGAATTCCGTTAACTGTTGCAGTTGTAACATATGATGTTAATCCTGGTAAATGTGTGAATGCTTCAGAAAGTGAAGATGAACCGTTAGCTGCAGCGGCGGCCGCAGCTGCTGCTACAGCTGCCGCAGCATCAGCACGATGTTTCCACCGAATATGCATCTGAAGACTGGATGAAGAACGGAAAGAACGTTGACAGAAAGGACAAGGACGACCTGTAGCTCCAGCACAATGAAAACGTCGATGATTTGATAAACATGAAGCCTAATGAAAAATGAACATAGAATATGGGATAATAACACAATAGTGAAAAGCATAAACGCACATTAGTGAACAAATTTATTTCTAAAATAGAAAAATAAGAACCAAAAAAGATGTTAATTTCACTTCTTTCATACCATTCAATGTGATATCAAAACTACTGTATATGTTGAGTATTACTTTTGAGCCAGAATTTTGATGGGATGAATGGCGATTTTTTATTTGAATACCCAGACCGAAACAGTATCAATAATTGACTTATTAATTTGAAACTGAGTGTTTCAACAAATAAGCCACCGTTATTACATTGTCTCTGATGTTATCTATGTATCCTCAAGATAATCTTCATATATATTTTTCGTCCCACTATACAAGGTCACTGGTATCTAGAGGTGAATGGAAACAAGGTAGTTAGTCATATGCAACGTAGAACCTGGCAGATGTGTGCATCGGTCTAAGTTGCCACAAAGTAGAACAGCTAGATGAAATGTTCAACGTACATCCCACAACTGTACATGTATGCATAAACAGTAATAGTGGTATGGTGTGAGATAAAAAGAGATTAGTGAGATTAAAAAAAGCAAGACAGTAGGGATAATGTTTCATAATTCCCTACTGTCGGAGTATTAAAAATATTCGCTGATTACACTGTTATTAATATGCAGGATTTGTGGAGATCGTAGAATTTTTAGTTTTAAATCACGAACTAGTTTTAGTTAGACCATCAACAAAAATCTGTAAGGACTGGACGGTCATTTCTCCCTGGCATGAGACTCCTCAAGAGTGGGCATCCACGACCTTGCATCTGAAAATCGAGTTACTAAAATCAATTAACTTCGTCAAGTGCAAATATTAATTAAATAATTGATTACTTGACGGAAAGATTTTCCACAAACTGTACAATGAAATCTTGGTTGACTTGAATGAGTATAACGATGACGTTGTAAATTTCCTCTATCTGAAAAAGCTCGTCCACAATCAGCACAAGGAAAAGGACGTTCACCAGTATGACGTCGAGTATGAGCGATAAGACGACATCGCATACCGAATTCTCGACCGCATACACCGCATCTAAAATTAAATAAACAAAATTAATTGAATTATTTCATTTATATCAAGTTAAAAGTAGTAAACGGTAACCATATACCCACATACAGATGAATTACATTGTACACTTGATCGAAGTTCATAAAGCATCTAAAGTTCACTAAAAATCTAAAAGGTATTATTTGCACTCTAGTGATAAATTCTTATATCACTTATCTTAGAACAACAAATACTAAAGAAAATAAAAAAGAGTAAATGAATCTTATCATAATGTGTATAAACAAACACCGTTATATTCACTTTCCCCGAACGAGTGTGAACATGCAATTATTCAACATAGAATGATCCACATTTGTGAATATGAAATTATAAATATGTGAACAGTTGAATCAACATTTAATGACTAATCGATGTAGGTAGAAAGTCATGACATATTACACTTAATAATAAACAGGAAATGACGTTTATTAATAGTGAGAAATATAGCTAAGTTAGTCAGTTAGTAGGGATCACCAACGTAGAGAATGATCCAACTTGAAGTACTAACAAGATGAATGGGAAAAGACATCGAAATAATGTGGTATCAATCAATGACAATAAGAACGACTGAACATTGGGATTATAGTTTTAAAAGACAAAGTGGGAAAGTATATACGAAGGAATACTGAGATTCAAAATTTTGCCTACACCATAATCAATATAAATTGACAAAAATCAATAGAGCCTCCTGAATTCGTACCAATATTTCATCAGACACCAAAACACTGGGACTGATCAGAATTCCAAGATAAATGAAGTGATTGAAATGCTTAATGTTACATCCGAACGAAGAATAAATGAGTGGTAACTACTAGGGATTATTGATGGACAATTATTACATATATATTCTTATTGGATAATTATTAAATAACTAAATTATATCTACATTCATATTCCTTTTATCATAAGCTTTCATTTGACTAATTGGCTACTGTTATACGATTTACCATCCTCAATTTATTCCCAATTTATTAGTTACAGTCTTTCTCTCACAATCACAGCCACTTCTGGCTTGATCTCGTATAATTGATATTTTTCATTTTATGGTGTGAGGTGGTCTGACCTGCTTGTATATAAACCACGTGTCTGAAATATACGAATCATACAGTGACGGCTGATATTCGTGTTCTGGACTGAACGAACTGGGTCAGGAGAGAAGCTACTATATATACAGAGGACCACTAAAGACTCCGAGTCGACACAAGGTTGTTAGTGCTGGTTGGTGTATCAGTGGTTCAGCATAGGGACAAGGTCATATAAGCCGGTGTTCTGAATGGAGATTCTGTCATGTAATATTTGACGGGTCATAGAACATGATATTCGACTACTTTGCTCCCTACCATTAGACCAAACGTTGACACAGACCAGTTGTGAAGAAGCATTTAGCATTTGGAACGATAGAAACACATCTCAACACGCTTGCATCGTTGCTTAACGAGATATGAACACTGTATTTATCAGCGTCCTCATTAAACAGCATTTTATCATTTGCATATCCAAAGTCAACAAGTGAGTCATTTGGTAAGAGGTCAATTCCTGAAAAGTTGGACGATGAGAGAGCTGCTGCTAGAAGAATGTCTATGACAAAATTAAGTAAAGAGGGAGACAGTAAGCAATGTTGACGAACCCCACTTGAGGTTGAAAATTTTGATGAGTTTGACATAATCTATGGCTTAACGATTAACAAAAAAATCTCGCATACATAAGAAACTCTAACATGTTTATCAAGCATACGTCACTTAGTAAGTTTAAAACGGAATGGTGGTTTAGCAGTAAGCGATGGTGTTCGACTTCCGGCCACTAGATCACAAGCTTGAATTTCGCTACCCGCCTACTTCAGTTAAGGTATTCGGGCAGTATATCACAAGTTCTCATTACAGAGAAACAAGCAGTAAAATAAGAACTAAGTATTCATGAATAATAAACTTACACAAAATGTCCTGTACCATTGTTATCACGTTTCACTGTAGTTGAACTAGCGTCCAAACTACTATTATTTCCTTGAGATGGTGTACCTAGTTGAGTAGACTGGGATAATAGTTCTTGATCAGACTGTTTTTGTGGTGTATGCACTGGTGTAGTAGATTGTAATTTTTCCTCAGTTTTTTGTAAATTTTCATTATTATTATTACTATTATTATTATTATGATTTGAATGATTTTGTGAAGTTGAATGCACCGGTTGATGAGTTTGTTGAGAGGATAGCATATTAAGTTGTGATGCCGACGATATGGAGTTCGGCAACAAAACAGTGGCGGCGGCAGCAGCTGCTGCTGCCGCAGCAACAGCGGCAGTCGACTGTTGTTGTTGTTGTTGTAGATGAACACCTGGATGACCTGTAAGTGTTTGAACATGTTGCATATGTACAGATGTATGTGGATGATGCGGTTGTTGTAATGAATGATGAATTTGAAACTGTTGTTGTGGCGGTTGCTGACCAGTTTGCTGTGTATGATGATGCGGATAAAAATGAGCAGTTGTAAATAAAGGTGCTAAAGAAGCGGAATTAGACACAGAAACCGCATTTGAACCGGATGCACCACCGACGCCACTGCCACCAATTCCAACTAATCCTGCTCCAGATGCAAAGAGATGATTAGCATTATTGACTTGATTCGAACCAGTCGCATTATTTAAAGTCATCATTCCGCTAGGTGTGGCTGATACAAGTCCACCAGTTAATAATTGCCCTGCAGTAGCATGACATGATGCTTGATTAATAATTGTTGCTTGATTACCAGCACCACTACCACCTGGTGTAGACGAACCAATCGACATATGATGAGTAGTAGCATCATTTGATTGTCCAGTATTGAACAATCCATTTGCGGCAGCAGCAGCAGCGGTGGGATAAGGAAAATACATTAATTGACCAATATATTGTGACTGATCGTATGGTAATACAGTTGGTAATGCAGCCGCTGCGGCAGTTTGTTGTAATGTTTGAAAAAATTCAGCATTTGGAAAGACACTTGGATGAGTTGAATGACCACTGGCAGCAACAACATTTTGAGCAATCGATTGAACAGGATGAATTGATGCAGATAAATGTGGCTGAGATAGTCGATGCAATTGAGAATGCTGACTTGGATTGTGCTGTAATTGTTGTTGTTGTTGTTGTTGTAACAAATGTTGCTGGTGTTGTTGATGTTGGTGTTGTTGCTGTTGTAACTGAATTTGTTGATCGAACACATTTGTTGGTTGTAAATTATTTTGTGAATGTTGTTTTTGTGCTTGTGAATTGGACTGTGGGAATGCAGCTGCAGTTGCTTTCATCGTCACTACACTAGTTGCCCCACCACTTGACATACTGTGTGTGCTTTTAAATTAGTTCCAATTCAATGCTTTGAGAAATAGATATATATAGAAAAAAAATGTAATAAGAGAATGCTTAAAAAAGATCTTTTCTTAAAAATAAAAAAGACGAAAAAACAACTCAATCTTTTTACATTAAGTAATGAAAACATAACATGTTTACCTGCGCTATATTGCAAGATTTGTATAAGTTAACGAAATGAGTAAAAACACAATAAATTTATATTATACTACTTAAATCATTGTTTTTGCTTTTCGTAAATTAAGAGAATTACCCATGTATACAAAACAAGTGTTATGTATCATTATCAACATTGATCAAAGTTATCACATCTCATATCAGTACAATGAATAAGTATCAACAAAATAAAATGATGATTTAAGTTTTAATGAATATGGAAACATGATAGATACTAGTTTAAAAATAAAGATTGAGTTAAGAATAACTTATAATTCAAAATTGAGTAAACGAATCAAAGTCTACAAAGTTATTTTATAAACAGGTATCATTTAAATGATATTTATAATAGTCAGTCAGTCAGTCAGCTACAACGTAGGACCAGGCACATATGTGCATCGGTCCAGGTTGCCATACCGCATCAGCACAACAAGATGAACACCGGATTCATAACAGTGGTTAGGTAAAAGGTGGTAGCCAAGTGTATAACGCGATGGCGTTTGGAGAGAACGGTACTGAGTTCAAGTCCCAGAGTGAACATCAACCCGAGATGCAGGTACATCCGGTTGACAAGTCTCAAATAGAACGAAACACACGTTCTGAATTCCACTGTTTGTCCCCAAATGACCCGGTACACCCGAGAGTGGGGAAAGTCCACTCTCCCTGGCCACATGTATATAGCCTCTGCCAGGGAAGTCCTATTCATTGCCTTCTTGCACAACGAGTGTTGTTTACGAAATTGAGAGGACGAAAAGCGAATGTCCGGCGCTCTAACCGGATATGGAGAGTTCACCAAGGGGAGTTGGGAAATCCTGATTCCAAACCAATGGTGTACATGGTTTCCAGTATCCTGAGGGAACAAATGGCCTATGAACCAATCGTTGGTCACCGGCTACTATGGGACTGCATCTCCTTACGATGCTCCACTGTCTTGTGGATCAGACCTTCAGGTCGAAGGCTCTGGGTGTGGCCCCCTAAGAAAATCACCTGCTTCGGTTTAGGCACCCGGGCAGAATCACAGTCCTTACACATATCAAATGATATCTGTGTGGCGCATATGTATTTGGTGCCCCCTTGTACCAGTATTTATATTCAAATAAATACAACTTTGGCCTATTTGATCAAGGTATTCAACTATTAACTGATTAATTAATCTAAGCAGCACTCAGTTATTAAACCCTAAGTTCATAAACCTAAATTTTTTCCTTCAATTTCCTTTAGTTTTCATAAAGTGGACAATTATTAATTCGCCAGAGCTATTCGGAAACAATAATGAATATATAAACACAATATGAGTAGTATCTGTTGTCTTATAGAAAACAAACCATAGATTTTGATTTTTTTTTATTACTAGCACGTATTCTATACCTATTATTTTTGTTAATGCAAGTAAATGAAAAGAAAAAAGACAATGAATCACAACCATTCGGCTGTCTACTAAATAGGACATTGGTAAATCTCGTGATGTTCTCAAAGTGATTTGAAAATAAACGACAGGAACTGAAAGTTTACAGAACATTTTGACAGTAATGTAAACAAAATAACAGAAATGTTTTTGATGACTAGAAGAAAGGAAAGCACCATTCGACCCAGTTGTTCAGTCTATAGGAATTCATCAATCCCTAGATTTAGTAGTGATGTTTCTGAACGCATCACGGTCAATCGAAAAATGCACGAAGTCTTAGTGATTCACATAAGTGTCTAAGTAATCCATGACTTCAACTGCCGACTTATCAACTCCTGTCACAATCATTCAAAACATTCTACTTCAGTGAGACAGATTATTACTCTCTTTGGTGCTAAATATGGTAAATTCAATCGATACACGTTTGCGCGATATTCTAATTCGCTTTTATTCTTACTGAGGGACTAGTTGATGTTCGAGATATGTTGATGCAGGTAATTAGTAAAGAGCATAAAACTAGTACCACAGTTTGACGATGAAATGTTACATAAGATGACATCTTAGAAAAAAATGTACAAAGATATTAAACGAGGATAACACTATCAATGTAATAGACAACACTTTTCATAAAAGCTCACGCTAGCAGTTAGTCAGACAAATAAATCCAACATGGAACCGTTTATACCGGCACAACACAGAGATTAATCAAACGATAAAAACATGAGAATGAACAAAATTTGATAGTGGTATTTGAGACAATGTGGTCTAGACTGTTAGAAGTTTTTATCACAGCTCTTCAACTTTACCTAACAGGAAATACTAGAGTACGGAAACTATGGACGTTGATTTGAAGAACAAAATTATACAATGAAATCGTTAAAACTAGTAAGGCAAATAGCCATGTGAAAAATTTACACAAGTTTAGGTTTGTAAAATTTTTGTTACAGATAATCAAAGCAAATATTGTACAAAAGTGTATCAGTTTACGTTGCCACGCCAAGCGCATCATCATAGGAAGGGAATGCCAACAAAAATGGTATATTTAGGTGAACAAAACAGCGAGTCATACAATAATTAATGATGGGTGATAACGTTTCCATGATTTTAAATCACAAAAGGATGCATTTGTATTATAGTGATCGACATTTATTAGTGATTTAAACCAATGGGTTACGAAAATCCAGTTTATTGCACTGATAGATTCTTGTAAAATCGTTCCATCAGGCTCTGAACAAGATGAAGAACGAAAACTAATCAGATCTAGGTTAACCAAAAGTTTAAGAAACGACCGTAAACAGTGGTTGGCAAGCGAAAGCAAAACATATAGAGAAGGTAGAGGCTGTAGGTAACACCAGACAACTTTTCAGACTTATAAAAGAATCTGGAATTAATAAGTCAAGTGTGAGACAATCTTATCTGTTCCGAGTCCAGACGTTTAGAACGATGGGCAGAACACTTTAAAGAGTAGTTCAGCTAGCCTTCAGCTACTCTACAACTACCCACCAATCCCAGACAGCCTGAATGAAACATTGAAGTAGGTCCTCCGACTCCAGCTGAAGTTCAAAAGGCTATAGCTAATTTGAAACGAGGAAGAACAGCTGGTTCAGATGAATTGACTTCAGGGATGTTGATCTAGTTTTAGCGATTAAGTTAACTAACATTTTAGTTAAAATCTGAGTTGGATGTAATATCATCTGACTGGTCACAATCACTGATTGTCCCAATATATCAGAAAAGGTCAAAATTATCCTTTGATAACCATAGAGTGGTTAATTTGACCAACATAGCATCTAAAATACTAGCCTCAATAATCATCGGACGCCTAACAAAGACTTCTGAACTGCAAACACGAGAAAATCAAGCTGGCTTCAGACCTGGTCGTGGCTGCATCGACCACATATTCACCATTCATCAGGTTCTAGAACATAGGCATACTTATCGGCGTCCGACAATAGTGGTCTTTCTTGACTTAAAAGCAGCATTTGACTCGGTAGACCGCGAGGTTCTGTGGCAGTGTCTGTCATTGAAAGGTGTACCTCAGAAGTACATAGACCTTGTGAAGGCTCTTTACTCGAACACTACTAGTCGAGTCAGGGCTTATGGCGAACTGTCATCTAGTTTTGCAACCTCAAGTGGTGTCCGTCAAGGTTGTCCACTTTCTCCATTTTTGTTTAACTTCATCATAGACTTATTGATGGAAATAAAATTCTCGTCAACTGAATTCTCGGGTATTGACCTCCTTCCAGGAGGTCCATTTATCGACTTAGAATACGCAGATGACATAGTCCTGTCTGGTGAAGACGCTGATAAAATGCAGAATCTTCTGGTAGCACTGAGCAACAATGCCAGAATGTTTGGAATGCGCTTCTCTCCCTCCAAATGCAAGTTGTTGCTTCAGGACTGGTCTGCGTTTACACCTGAACTAAGGATGGAGAGTGAAGCAGTCGAACGCGTTGACAACTTCACTTACTTCGAAGCCCTAATGGGTTAGTGTCTGACGAAATATCAGCACGGATTCAAAAAGTTCGCTAGGCTTTTGCAAACTTATATGACCTATGGCGAAGGCGAGATATCCGTCTATCAACTAAGGGACGAGTATTCTGCGAGGCGGTTCGTTCTGTTTTACTTTACGGATGCAAAATGTGACCATTAAAAGTACAAGATACTCATAAGTTGCTAGTATTTGACCACAGAAATATTGCTCGCATCTGCCGGGATCACTGGGTTTAGTAATAGTGAGGTTAGACATAGGGTATTAGGGAATGATGGTAAATCAATTAGAGGTTGTAAATCTTCATCGACTGATATGATTGGGCCACGTGTCACGTATGCCTGAACACCGATTACCACGACGCGCAATGCTGACTAGTGTAGGGGAGAATTATTACTTGTTTCCCATACACCTAACGATTTTTTCAGCTATTTACAACAAGATTGAAATACGTTTATTAGCAAACTGCATGTGCAATGAAGTTCCAAGTTAAAATATCCGACCACATTAAGCAAAGAAACCAGCTAATTTAGAACAAAGTACTTGCTTGTCGGTGACCTAGTGGTCTAGGGGTATGATACTCACTTAGCCCCCAAATGCCCTGGTACGGTCGAGGGTGGGGAGAGTCCGCTCTCCCTCTCGAAGTGCTCTCACATGGCCACGCGTATATAGCCTCTGCCAGGGAAGTCCTATTCATTACCTTCACGCACAACCAGTGTTGTTTACGAAATTGAGAGAGCGAAAAGCGAATGTCCGGCGCCTTAACCCGGTTAGTGGACACGAAGAGTCCGCCTAAGGAAGTTGGAAAACCCTGATTTCAAACCAACGGCGCACATGGTCACCAGGATCCGAAAAGAACAAATGGCGTATGAACCAGTTGTTGGTCACCGGCTACCATGGGACTGCATATCCTGACGTTGCTTCACTACCTTGTGAACCAGATCCTTATGTTGAAGGCTCCGGATGTGACCCCCTAAGAAAACCACATGTCTCGGTTTGGGCGCTTGGTCAATATTCCTGCCCTCACACAAATTAAATGACGAAGTGTGACGCATACGTATTTAGTGCCTTCTTTTACCAATGTTTACGTGTTTAACCAAAGAATATAAATAAATTTTAACATGTCTCAGCAGGGCCTGTTGTTTTATTTGGTAAAATAAAGGAAACATGTTATAGAATGATGAATCATATAGCGTACGATTACATACTCCAGCTTCCAAGTTACTATTCGTAAAGCATTTTGCTGTTCCGACCATACACCACAACTTACGATATTCCCTTGGTAAAAAACTGTTGTTAGGTCCACATTACGTAACTGGGTGACATGCCTTATGTTCCTAAACTATAATTTGAACCTTACCTATAATATGAAGTGGGATAACCAAACTAAAGTGAATAGAATAAGTCCAAATGTGACACTCGAACGTGAAAAATTGAGTATTTAAACTACTCAGATACAGCTGTTAGTGCTGCAAGCACCCTAGACATATTCGACAGCTAGTAAAAGCTTTTACGTCAATACGGCTATAAAATGTAAAAGTGTATTTAAGATATCTACATAAAAACTCAAAAGTATGTGGCATACTATGAGTTAGTCAGTTATAATCAATCTCGTGCCTGACACAAATATCGATTGACTCAAGTTCCTATAATTCACCAGCACAGAAAGATAAATAGCAGCCTTCAGAACAAATGACAATGATAAAGACTAAACATTAAGGACATAATTCGAGAAGATGGAGTCCAAAAGGACGTAAGGAGATACGAGAATTTAAGACATAAGGCGCGAAAAAAGAGTGAACACATTTGCGCCACTGCAACCTTTGGTCACACGTTTCCATCCACTGATAATGATATTAGGTCAAACCAACAATCTGTGACCATACACTGACTTCATGTCTTAGTTAGCTCCTAGTAACTTCGAACTTACTTCTAATGCAGTCAACATTACACGTCGAGGATGACAGTACATTATGTGACTACAAAGCAGTTACATTTGTTTCCCATTATACTTTGTTTCAACACCAATCAACCACTGGGGTTCCAAAAGTGTATACCGACAATCTAAGATCCATTCCCGAAAATAACTGCCGACAAACACAATTGACAGGGTTTCTTCATTCAGAACACCATTTTGAGTTGCTATCGAGAATTTTGTATGAGTTCATATTATTTCGGAGCATATACGACATGCCTAACTTTCAATAAACAGTGAATAACGTGATGTGTAGACGCACCAGTTAAATTGCGTTTGATGGGTAAGATAATACATTCTTACGCTGAACTTAATTTAGTATGGCCATTTTTAACATTATGAAAGAAAAGTATGCGAATAAAAACCTAATAAAGTTAAGATTGCCTATATACATTGAACCATCAATAAGCTAACTTCACTACTAACAAACAGGGTGAGTCTATAATTTACGGATACATCAATCAGGTATAAGATGACAGGTATCAGATTTTGGCGTGAAATTCACTTAACCATTTGGCCAAATAGAGTCTTGGCATTATAACTGATGTCAGTTCATGATGAAAACCCTAAATCTAATTCCTAACCTTAATCCTCAACTGTGAATCATAGTTCGAATTCCTCACACTAATTTATAACCCTCATTCGCTTCTAGTTATCAAGTAAACACTCAAGAGTGAGCGAAGATTCTGTTTAGAAACGTAGTACAATAAGACTAACCTTTACGAACATGTTTAATAAACACTATATGAATGTATTCGGCTAATACACGACAAACCCCAAGACAATCCAGACAAAAATGGCCCTTTCGGAGTCCCATTTCTATCGTGTTCTACAGGACTAACTTTGAACATCCTAACACATCTACCTGACAGATGTGACGGTAATTTTATTGAGAATAATACCGCCAGTGTATGAGATATTCTGGCTAGGCTTAGAAAGCCGAGTTAGGGTAGGTGAATTGTGATAGAAGTTGGATATTGGTGGGCTAACATGTATGCGGAAACACGTGAAGAGCTTTCAATCACAACTGTAGCTTAAAATGAATATATTTCGCGGTTTTTAAAAATATCTGAGTACTGATATTAAGGGGGGATAAAGAACCAATTTAGTGGTTTACGTGAAGGAGAGTATTTGATACGACCTTCAGAAACCGAAGTCTTGTAGGAAGGATGAACATGAGTGACTGTCCTTTGAAATTTTTGTTGCAGTATGTCTCAGTCAAACTGAAGAGATCTCTAGACGGGTCTTTATATAATGCTTAATAGGACAAGAAAATCAAATCAATCAACTGCAGTTGTTATACTGGTCACAAGCGAATGTGAGGAATACATTCCGAAGGATCTATCTTGCAGAAATATGATACAACTATGTTCATCTGTAACATCTGCCATATAAAAAATTCACATATCTTATTAATGTACTTAACTAGCTCAATGTCCAGAAAACTGTAGGTAAGATTTTACAGAAATGTCGTGTTATCTATCACTGCTCAGAATACTGTCAAACTACTAAAATAACGTAAAAAAGAACTAATTATAAATTAAACTGAAGCATCAATTAACATGGTAAAACTGAAAAAAGTATGAACGAGTAAACCAGAGTTCGTTTATGCTATACTAAAAAACTATGAACATCTAACCAAGGAGTAATAGCATCAACAATTCATGTTAACACTTGAAACGAGAAGTCAGACTTACAAATTTTACATCAAATGTAAACTCCCAGAACAGACTTCCAAGGAATTAATTAAAATTAACCATCCTCAATAGTAAGGAATTTAAAAGATCGCCAGAGGACTATTGATTGTAGAGTAAAACAATCGATTATGATAGTGTCTTGAAAAATTTAAATTATTATCTGTAATTAAACCTTCGTTTACAGATTCCGTTCACATATGTTCCAGACAGCGTTTAACCGTACTGTAATTTAGTAATACATATTAATATCGCAATATGTCATTGTCCCTCATGTTAACGTTTTAGCACTAAGGTTTCCCAGATTTGTGATCTGAAGATAGAACAGTGAAGTCCTGTATTCGTCTATTTCTGGAAATCTTATATGAATCTCCAATCTTCTCTTAAATGAACTGATCAAAGTTGGGATCCGTTCGTTCATATTTTTTCAGCTCGTCCGCTGTCCTCAAAGTAATCTTTATCTAAACTGATTAATGCGCTTCTAATATGAAAAAAAGAAAGCTTTCCTTTAACGAGATTCCTTATCTAGTGGCAGCGGACAACCGATGCTACTAAATATGAACCTAGTTATATTTAACGGTAAATTGGAAATAAATATTAGGTAATTGAAGCTACTGTACTGTCCTTAGTCCTTGAGAAATTGTCAGGTTTTCTCTTGAAGAACTCTCAAGAGATCGCTTGGACGAGCTCAGTTGGCAGCAAATTTCAGCACTTGGTTTCTCTTAAAGAGTAGAAGATGTGTCAGCAGTCCGTCTTGCTATGTTGTGTCCCCAGATTTGGGTGTTATCCCTGGGGTTTGTTTTGGAACTCAGCTAAGATTACCATTTATAGCGATGTACAGAACTGTTTAGGATGCTGTAGGTCACTAGAAGATTATCTCTGAAACGCCTATACTTTACTAAACAAATGTTCAGTTATTTGAGATGCTCTTCATGACTCTTTAATTTGAGTCTCCGAACTGATTTCATGGCTCTCTGTTGGATATATCCCAGTATATTATTACTCTTTAAGAGTAAGAGGAATACGTTATGTTCTCATACTCCAAAGAGGTTTAAACAAGACTGTTGAAGATAACGTGGAATCCTCTACCATCAAACTGGCCAGAAAAAGACTTCAACGTTACCATTGCAAGTTTTGTTCAAAAGGTATTATTGTCGCAGTAAGAGCAGGAATTCAGACCGTAAGATGTTAACAATCCGAGATCTCTTTCAATCTGTGATTTTTGTGGAGAGAAGTTACCTAAGTTGCATTCATAGCTTGAAACATGTCTTAAATGAACTATGTCACACTTTGAAGTGTTAGAAATATATCCGTCGCTACCCGACCACCTTTGAAGTCGAGTCAAATACTCCTAAGGTGCCGACTTGTCACCTTGGTTGACAGCTTTCCAGAGAAGGGTGATGAATCAGACTATATACGATGAGGAACGTCATCTTCATAAGTTAAGGAAAGAGGTGGTTTTAATACTGAATCCTGAAGTACCCCACTAGGATATTCCAAGGTTGATCGTCCATCTGTGCACTCTAATTAGCTGGTTGATTATACGAAAGTGACCTTTCCTGAAACCGTGCTGTCGGGGTGAAAATAGTAAGTTGTCAAGTAGATCCCACAATTTTTGAGGTTGTAGAATTACGGTCTAAGTTCGTAATTATTATTGCTCTAATAATAGACCTAATCCTAAAACTGTAGATTTGTCATGACTACCTAATCTATAAGACCTAATGTGGAAGTCACATCATTGTCTATAATGACTTATCGTAACATGACACTAATATGATACTGAGTGCTATTTAAGGCTAAAGATAGAATAATATCTTTAAAATGAATAAAGACAGGTTACACAGAATAACCACGTCTGCTACGCTGAGCCACTCTATTTGATTCAATTCCCTATCCCTGCGTTCACCATTCATGGGCTTTTTTCTGTGTCAAAGCTTTAATATCTATTTTCCCAGTTACCTCATGTTCAGCTTGGAAGATTGCGTGGTTAGGACCATTACCACTACAAGGGTATAGAGTAAAGTGCTACCAGTCGGTAGCACTTAGGTTCCCTGCATTGACTCACTTTGATAATTAGTGTTATATGAGTCAGCTCACAGTTTTCTGGTATCGTGCCTCGGCCTAGTGAATGTGAGAACGTCACGTTAAGCGGTTTTACCAAGATTGGAACCGCTTCCCTCAGTATGACAGGATGGACCATATCCGGGTCAGAAAAACTGTTTTTGTTTAGGTATAAGGTTACTCAGTCCCCCATCCCCGTTTCTCTGTCATTGCGAAACAAAGACATCCCAGGTATTGCTAGCTCATGGTCCTTAATCTGAGAAGACATCTAAGTTTTCGATATTCCAACCAGATGAGTATTATCGGCATCAGTGGGTTCGCGCAACCTATCCATTTTTTCGGTAAACTCTCAGTATTCATACATAATCAAATTATGCTCTCAATTTGAAACGCGTGAGCCTACCTGTCCTATCCATCTAGTGAAACCTATGTAAATTGACAAGTGACCTACCTAGTTGGTAAACCCTGTCCCTTCAACTTTTTCAATAATTCTGCCAGTCCACAAGTGAAATAATCAGCTTCAACATGCTTTTGTCCTTGAATCAGCTGGCATGTCGGAATGCACGCGGTTTTCATCTTGCAGCCTCTATTAGCCAAAATAATCCGAGAGTGGCAGCTGCCATATGAGATGATAGGAAGGTTATCCTCACTAGCCGGTGTCCAGAATACTCGTTATTTATGGCCAATCATATAGATTCTTGAGTCAATATTTTCTTGAACTTCTATTCCAGCATGTCGTAGTCTGCATTGTCGGGATCTGTGTTTTATAGAACGCCTTGCACAATGATATTTTATTATTAATAACGGCTTTATATATATACATGTATATATATATATATATATATATATATATATATATATATATATATATATATTTCTAGGTACAATATTGAATTCCCAGCACGAGGTATTTCAACAGGGTTCTTTTACAAAAAAATAAAAACAGAAAAAAACAAAAGGAAAAGATGAAAAAGAACTAAATCAGTACAACTTTTCAATTAGAAACATGTTTAAGAATACAGGTTATTGACTAGGTCAACTCGAGCAATTTTTACGTCACAGAGTATATTTGCTGGATAAGGTAGTATATATCTCTTATGCCTGTGCTTGCGTGCATGGGGTTCAATGTGCTGACGTTTTGTTCTACCAGAAACTTTACATGGAGAAAGATATTAGTGAAGAGGATAGTTAGTATCTGATATGATAACACCGGTCAGGTGTTCGCAATACCTTAAATGTCTATCCACAACCGTAATAATAATGGCCTCAAAAGATTCAGTACATCATACCAAACATCATACAGATGTGAGATACTCAGTGGTACGTATGAAACCATCGACGACAGACCAACATTCAATACGAGACGATGCAAAGCGGTAGAAATTGACATACATACAGTGAGATAGTCCACATATTTCACAAAAGTGTTTAATGTGGAAGATGGCAGACCATGCAGAAAAAAGAAGAGGTAAAAGAACAGCTCCTTGTGACATACCATTATGAGACAGTAGGGGCGTTCAACATTTTCATCCAAACACAGTTTACTGTTCTCGTCCAGTGAGGTAAGAACATTTCCAGTTAGCTATTCAAAGCTGATTAACTTTTTGAGTGAAATTTGTCTCGGGATAGAATAAAAAGCAGAAGTATAGTCCAGAAGAGCGCATTTGAACATAATTCTAACCCTTTTTCAAGCTGAACATTATTGTGATACAGAACAACAACGGCATCTAAGTTGCTTCTTTTGCATTTGTAAGCAAACTGATACGGATCAATGTGCTTTTTTATCACAGATTGAGGTGGAAACATAAGTAATTATTCCATTGTTTTAAGTAAAGTTAAGGTTTTTGCTATGGGTCTAAATTTACATTTTTATCACCAGGTACTTTATTAGATATAGAGGTTGTCTTCATCTTTCTACACATTTTCGGTATCAAATTAGTTGGAAGGGACTTGTTAAAAATAGTCGTGGATTGATAACATAGAATGTCAGCTTATTATTTAAAAAGAAGGTTTGGGGTTCCACCAGGTCCTAAACACTGGAACGAATTAAGTGACTGCAGACATTTTCGGACATCAGTTTCTGTGAAACTAGGAACACAACTATTCTTTAAACCTGTGGATATAGACACCATGATATCGGATGACTGACGTACAACTCCGCCTGGAGTCCCTCCGAAGGCTACCGCCGGTCCCAAGCCCGGATAAAAGAGGAGGGTTGGGCATGGGGTTAGCGTCCCCATCCCATAGAAAACTAAATCGCTAAAAAAACACTAACCAGAAAGAATTATTCAAACCTTTTAACCTCTGTCCTGGGAGTCAGAAGGTCTTCATTTAGAAAAACTATGACGCTTCATGATGAAAGCCGAATTGCATCGGAAGTTACGAGGCCGATGCCCCTTCTGACAACCATAGCAACCATTTATTTAGGTACATGGAATGTTCGTTCAATGTGAGAAACTAGGAGAGCCTTTCAAATTGCTGCAGAAATGAGAATATAAAACCTGGAGGTACTTGGGATCAGTGAAACATATTGGATGCAAGTTGGACAACAACGACTAACTTCAGGAGAGCTCCTGTTATACTCCGGCAATGAAGAAGAAAATGCCCCACATACACAAGGAGTTGCATTGATGCTGTCCAAACAAGCGCAAAATGCGCTTATAGGATGGGAATCTCATGGACCAAGGATCATCAAAGCCTCGTTCAAAACAAAAAAGGAGGGCATTACAATGAATATCATCCAATGCTATGCGCCTACCAACGACTACAATGAAGAAGCTAAAGATCAATTCTACAAAAGGCTGCAGTCAATCGTCGAGAAGTGCCAAACAAAGAACCTGACCATTCTGATGGGATATTTAAATGTCAAGGTTGGAATGGACAACACCGGATAGGAAGACATCATGGGACGACATAGACTGGGAGAAAGGAACGAAAATGGTGAGAGATTTGCAAACCTATTTGCCTTCAATAAACTGGTCATAGGCGGCACCATATTCCCACATAAACGCATTCACAAAACCACATGGACTTCACCGTACCACACCACGCAAAACCAAATCGACAATATTTGCATCAACAAAACGTTCAGGAGGACTATAGAGGACGTGAGAACCAAGAGAGGAGCTGATATAGCATCAGATCATCACTTGCTGGTCGCCAAGATGAAATTGACGGAGAAGATTTGGAAGATGTAAAAACCTTTACATATTTGGGCAGCAACATTAATGAACAGGGTGGATCTGATGCAGATGTTAAGACGCAGATCGGCAAATCAAGAGCAGTATATTTACAACTGAAGAATATCCGGAACTCAAAACAACTGTCAACCAACACCAAGGTCAGGATTTTCAATACAAATGCCAAGACAGTTCTACTGTATGGGGCGGAAACCTGGAGAACTACGAAAACCACCATCCAGAAAATACAGGTGTTTATTAACAGTTGTCTACGCAAAATACTTCAGTCCGTTGGCCGGACACTATTAGCAACAACCTACTATGGGAGAGAACAAACCAGATCCCAGAGGAGGAAGAAATCAGGAAGAAGCGCTGTAAGTGGATAGAACACACATTGAGGAAAACACTCGACTGTGTCACAAGAAAAGCCCTCACATGGAATCCTCAAGGCCAAAGGAAAAGAGGAAGACCAAAGAGCACATTACGCCGGGAAACGGAGATACATAAAAAAGATGAACAAGAATTGGATGGAACTAGAAAAGAAGGCTCAGGACAGAGTGGGTTGGAGAATGCTGATCGGCGGCCCATGCTCCATTGGGAGTAACAGGCGTAAGTAAGTAAGTAAGGCGTACAAAAGACTTATTTAATTTACAAACATTCAGCTGGTTATCGCTTATAATGTGCCTGTCATCTGTAAGTTCATTAAAAAGATTTCATATACTTGGAGAGTTTTTACGAGATAGGAGTTTATGGATTAACACGAGATAACATGAGTAGTGTTTTCCAGTGATTCATCTGTAAATATGTACCATTATCAAAATTTGATTCGATAATTTTGAATAAATTGAGCATTGGGTAGATTGTCATAAATAAATAATATATTTGTAATATCCCAGTGAGTAGAAAATTAGATTTTCTATTAATTGGGATATTAGAAATATATTATTTATTTACATCTGCAAATTATTCTCTGTCGCCCGAAAAGTGTTTTTCAGATTTCGAATAACATTTTCTGGGTAGTTTCTATATTTGACTTTCTTGGTATGATGCATGAGTGTACTCTTTCCATGCTTTCCATATACATTAGGTAGAACACGAATCATACAGTGATCCGAGCTACACAATGAAGCACGTTTACGAGTCGCATATATACTGTAGTGCCAGTCATTAGTTTTAGCCCATAATATATCTTATTCTAGTTTTTGGACATCCCATTCTATTCATTCTACTTGAGTCCTATGTTGACCTTGTCAATTATTCGCTTCTTAGTCTTGATTGTTTTTATATGAGCGTATATGTGTGTACATATCATATCTTATGGCTCGTTGCATGTCTGTAGCTTAATTTTGTCTGATTATAAATATTGAGTAACGCTTGACTAAAACGGAGTTGGCTTCCCAGCCATCTTCTCTGCGTGTCATTTTGCTTTGCTCTGTTTCATTCACTTCCTATACAAAATATATGTATTCACAAGTCAATTCTCGTTATTCGACTTATTTAATTCCGTTATTGACTAACGCGATTAAGTCGACGATTATATACGAGAATAGGCGATAACAACCATTCATACGATCTAATTGGAGTCAGATCTATGGGCCACTAAAATACCCACATCATTAATATAAACGAAGTCTAAATGAAGCTGTAACAGGTGTTTGAACTAATTGTAGGTGGCCAGTTTGTACGAGCACATATGTGATTATCCTCGTAACTCAGCGAAAGCCTGTCTAAGTTACCTGTTGTCCTCGGAACTGGCGAACACATGCACTTTACACTGAACTAAAGGTAAATTTGGTATTATTAAGTACAAACCGAACGATTTAAATTAAGACTGCACTACAGTATTAATATGTTTGTGGGTGTTCTGTGTTCCCGATTCCGAAGTACAACCTATCCCGAAAAAGAAGTACTACACGCCATGGATGTTACAAGCCAGGCTTTCTTGAATGAGACAGGAGATAAAGTAAATAAGAGTGGATGGCGATCCAAAGAAAGGGTGGGCTACAAGCGCTTTACATGTTTGATCTAATACAAATTTCAGTTTTAATGTTACTTCGCGATCAATATTTTTACTGAAACAAATTTTCTTGTCAGTAAAAAAATTATTGCTTGTCCATCTTGCTTTTAGCTGGCTTCGCAAGTTTTAACAGACGTAACTGTAAGTTCTTTGTTGGCATTATTACCAACATTATTATACGGTTGATACATCATCCACGCTTTTCATATCGTGACATTTGCTTATAAACTAAGGAATATTTTATTATTTTTGTAGAACATTATGAATGATAATTCAACGTCTACGTGACGTGCTTACGTTACAAAGCAATGAAAAAATGTTGTATAAAATAAATGATTTGTATTTTATAAACCGTAATGAACATTTCGGCTAGGCTCTAATTTATGGACGACCTTTGAATGAATCTTAAGCGACCTTGAGAAATACTAGCCAATCAGCAAACAGCAAGTATGGAGTAAAAATATGTTATACAAAACCAAGGAAATAAAGTGGATACAATTGTTATACGTGGTTCATAAACTTGTCAAAGTTAGAAAGAGGTTCAGAGGTTCTAAAATCGTAATGCATGAAGCAGAGTAAATCATCCATATGGCTACAGAATAGTCGACCTCTGGATCCATGATAAAGTTTACAAACTCCTTCAGCCTTGACCACATAGCTCCAGTATTGTTTATGTGTACTTCGGCTGTAAAGTACACAAAATGCTACTTGTGAATAACGACACAATGCATACAACCAAGCCTATGGAGGAGTCTGTACGCTCTCTAAACATCCGAATATATTGTACCACATTTCTGCAGCCAGTGTTACTGGTGCTTTTATTATTAAGTTCTCGATAATTGTCGTAATTTTCCTTAGTTAGGAATTATAAATTGGGTTTTCATCAAGAACTGACATCAGCTATAATGCCAGAAATTTATTTAACCAAGTGCATGAAAGGCTTTCACGTTAAAATCGGAGATCTATTGTCTCATACCTGAATGATTCGTTCACAAATTGTAGTTTCGCCGTTTTATTTGTTATAGCCGCCCAATTATTATGTTTTGTACAAAATTCTCTGTGAACCGATCGTATGTTAGCATTAAGCACTGAAGTTGGTACCGTAACCTTGAAATTCCTAAAACGCCTCTGATTGGCTCGTTCATAAAAAAGAGTCTTGCCAATAATGGAATATCGCAGTAAAAACTGTACGTATGTATTCTCGCCTGGCTTTTCCTTGATATCTGCAAACATTTATTGAGAAGTATTGCGTTGAAACGAGTTCACAATAGCCAATAACATTACGGTAAAAATTTTGAGAAAAGCGCAATAATCATGGAAATTTAAGAGAAACACGCAAAATTTTCCCAAAATTGTGAAAAGTTCTAAGGTTTTATTATTACATATAAATCAATTTCCCGGAAGTGTAATAAGATTCTGGGGAATTTTGGGGTTTTTGTGCCATTTCCTCGAAGTTTACTATGGCGGCTTCTTCAAAATGAATCAGATTTTCCCCAAAATTGGTAGATTGCATTTTACTGTTTGATCAATCCAGACGATAATTTTTAAAATCACGTAGTGATGCTAAGCAATCGTCCTGTAAGTCATTTATTCGAGAATCTTGAATTGTGATGATATCACAATTACGATGCATAGTGTAGATAGTTAACCTTAATAATAAGTGATCGGCAGTTAGAATTTAGCAGCTCGAGAATCGACATACGATTATTGTTCATTCTTTTAAACACATATTAACAACCACCACAATGTTTTTTTATCGCACTCTTTTGTAACTTGTACGGCGAAAGGTCATAGGCTTTCCATAAACGCGCCTGTGTAGGTTGTGCAATTAAAAGACATAGTGAGACGTTAAAACAAAATAAAAAGCAGACAACTTGTTGAAATATTTAGATGGCAGAAACAAGTAGCCGAAATGTTCAAGCAGGCCCTCACTAATTAACGACTCACAAGAGTTCCCATGGATGATTCTAAGGCGATGGCGCTCAGAATATTGTATATCAGGCTGAATCCACACATACCTTTCTGATTTCAGCAAGTGACTAGCTAGCAGGACACTCTATATCAGCAGTGTTAGCGGATGTCACACGAAGAAGTCTTGGGTGATTTTAATGCTAGAAATCCATCCATCGAGTAGGCAGTGTAACTGTTAGTGGCACAACGTTTGGAATTTTGAGCTTCCTGCTCAACTCTTTCCATGGAATCCTGTCATATTTGTCCTGAAGACTGGGAGGAATGTAAGAGATGTCTTTGAGGTACATGATTATGAGAGAATAATCTCAAACCGTTGTAGATCACCAACGTAGATGATCTATGTCGGAATGATTGGACGCCTACTCAAGTTAGACGTGAATGGTGAGACAAAATAACTAGTGTCGAAGTCACACCTCATGGTCAGTACATTATGTGGACTAGCTCATTGACGTATCAAGGTACCATAAATACTTTGAAGACTGTACAACACAGAGGACGTTATTAAATAAATATATTAGTTGAAGTAGATACAAGCGAAAGTGAGACCACTGCCGCATGGACCAGTCCATGGCATACGATTAACTCATGCGCGTTGTTTGTACTTGACCTTGGCAGGGAGCGATGATCTGTTCGAAATTCAGTGACCCAACTGCCGGATAATTTGGCTATGGCTCAGTGACATTTCACTGGCCCTACACCGTGATCATTTTCTCAGGTTTTTTAGGTACGTCTAGGCTGGTACCATTTTGTCTGACAGTTAGATTGTGTTTTGAACTCTCGTTAAACTACTACCCATGTGTTTTCCTTGAAATTTCATCATACTCGTTTTGAAGTGTTGCTTTTTATTGAAAATATAGAGATCAAAAAGGTTTTTCTTCTATGTAGATTATTGGATTATAAATCTGGAGTATGATCAGGAACGATTCTACGAATGATGAATTTGTGTCTGACTTCCTGAAGTTCATCGGAAAGGATGCCTACAGCACACTAAAACATTTTCCATTTTCAGATAAGCCTATTTCTCTTCCTCACTTAATTCTCGAAGAGCTACTACTAAATAATGTAATATTTACAAATTTCGAATCCGGTGAAAAGGTAAAATTTCATAAAGTGATTTGTCAGAACAACTAGAAGGCCAGGGAATTGAGAAAACCGGATGACAAATTTAATTTTGATGACCAACTTCATGTCGAGGCGCGTGATCGATTAGCTGCCGAATCTCAAAAGAGATTTTATACAAATCCCGAAGTGTTTCTTCCAAAATCTTGATATTTCATGTATTATTTGCGGGACAATAAAAGTTATTGACTTCCCGAACATCGAGAATTCTACTTAATTACTTAGCTATCCTAATCTGACTTGTACTCAAAGTCACACAGATAGAAGTTTAATTAAAAATCATACACATTCCCTTAAATGTATGAATAACAATTCATTGAGGAGTGATCGATAATGTAATCAATGAACTTAAAAGTGTTTAAGTTTATCAAGATTATCGTATTAGTCATATTTCTTATAAAGTAGTTCATGATTAGAGACTTATTGCTTCCTTGCGTAGTTTAATTCAGAAGAATATTACTGTGAATCCAAATAAATGCATAACTTGACGTAACTGCATCTGAAGATCTCGTAGATTAGTTAGTCACATTATGAAAAGTTCACAATATTTTATGAGTTCTTTTTTTTAGTGGCATAGATATTTGCACTTATGCAGACCTTAACTTGACTAACAACGAAATGTACTTTCATGAGTAAGTTGGCCTATCTTTGTTCTCTTGGCTCTGAATGCTGCTGGCTAGTTGACAGAAACTGGGAGGGCTGGAAGGCGTAGCACTGCTAGTCTAACCTGTTCCTTAAAGACAGAAGCGATACTGAGATACAAGTATACTCAGGTGACGAATCTTAAACAGGAAGGAGCATGCATTCCGTATTCTGACATCATATTAGAAACTGAACGGCTAACTAAATGGCAATAGTTCCAATAAGTCTAGAACTTCGAAAGGACACAGTCACGAACTCGAGTTCAATGTTTTCAGTATGAAATTGTATTGTAATGTTAGGGTAGGGTTAAACACAACATAAAATATTTGACTGTACAGTAGATATATTGATTGTTCAACACATCTCTTCTACGTTGATTATCTGTCCAGGTGTCGATAATGTAGGCCAGATTTATTTTCAATTCTGTTAGACCTCAATTGTTCAGCGATCTGATTTTTATTTTCCTCGTCTGCTACTACTACTACTACTTCTACTACTACTACTACTACTACTACTACTACTACTACTACTACTACTACTACTACTACTACTACTACTACTACTACTACTACTACTACTACTACTACTACTACTACTACTACTACTACTACTACTACTACTACTACTACTACTACTACTACTACTACTACTACTACTACTACTACTACTACTACTACTACTACTACTACTACTACTACTACTACTACTACTACTACTACTACTACTACTACTACTACTACTACTACTACTACTACTACTACTACTACTAATACTACTACTACTACTACTACTACTACTACTACTACTACTACTACTACTACTACTACTACTACTACTACTACTACTACTACTACTACTACTACTACTACTACTACTACTACTACTACTACTACTACTACTACTACTACTACATTCGTTGAATGGTTTCTCTCTGTAATCATAAACATTTTAATTATTTCAATCAGTGCTCTCTTCTCCGGACAAATAATTAGTAGTAATTTGTGTATTGGTAATGTTATCAAATTATTAAACCACTCACAATAATCAGTATGATATTTTATAAGTCAATTAAGTTATTTTCATACTCATAAATATATTACTAGCGGTAGTATAAGTAGTCTACCCGTCTATTAAAAAATGTGAAACTAGGGACTAGTTTTTTGTTGTTGGTTGAACACTTCACATCACTTTAACATATAATGGGAATGAAGTGTGTAAATCAATAACAATAGATCTGGTCACTTTATTATTGTGTATTGGTCACGCTATCACGATACACCATCGAACTTTTCACTTTTCTAAATCTTCACTAATTAGAAATACAGAAGTCTAAATGTGAATTAACATAAGTCATATTCTTATTCAAATATGAAACTTGTATCGTAACTGTAATGTCATGTCTGAATGTGAATAATGAATGGTAACTGTTGAGATCTATTTATGAACTAATACCATACATAAATTCTTATTGTATAATTATTCAGTAGCTAAAGTATTCATATTCGTGTCCCTCTTATTATGAGTTTTATTTTGACCTATGAACAGTTATTATACGATTTACCGTTCTTGAGTTATGTCCAGTCTATTAATTAAAAACTCCCACACTCACAACCACTTTTGGTTAGATCTTGTCCATATGTCATTTTCTATTTTATGGTATGATGTGGTCTGGTTGATTTGTATATAAACCCAGCATGTTTGAAATAAATGAATCATATTACAGAGGCTGCGATTAGTGTTCTGGACTCAACAAGCAGGGTTAGACAGGAAGAAGGATCGATAAGGACTTTAGACTGCTCTTACGGGTTTAATGCGTCCTTAGTCCAGTCGATAAGCCTCTGTTTTTCTAATTGGCGGTATCATTACGTTGTAAGTTAGTTGGTCACAGGTCACAACTATAACATTGCACACGTTAAATACAAGAAGACATGACATAATTAACAAATTTCAATAGTTCCTCAAGTAGAACAGATTGTTAGTTAATTGACTTGTGATTAATAAACGATTAAAATAGTGTAATAATTATTAATGAGTTAAAAATAAAGGCTTTACATATTTGGGCAGCAACATTAATGAACAGGGTGGATCTGATGCAGATGTGAAGACGCAGATCGGCAAATCAAGAGCAGTATATTTACAACTGAAGAATATCCGGAACTCAAAACAACTGTCAACCAACACCAAGGTCAGGATTTTCAATACAAATGCCAAGACAGTTCTACTGTATGGGGCGGAAACCTGGAGAACTACGAAAACCACCATCCAGAAAATACAGGTGTTTATTAACAGTTGTCTACGCAAAATACTTCAGTCCGTTGGCCGGACACTATTAGCAACAACCTACTATGGGAGAGAACAAACCAGATCCCAGAGGAGGAAGAAATCAGGAAGAAGCGCTGTAAGTGGATAGAACACACATTGAAGAAAACACTCGACTGTGTCACAAGAAAAGCCCTCACATGGAATCCTCAAGGCCAAAGGAAAAGAGGAAGACCAAAGAGCACATTACGCCGTGAAACGGAGATAGACATGAAAAAGATGAACAAGAATTGGATGGAACTAGAAAAGAAGGCTCAGGACAGAGTGGGTTGGAGAATGCTGATCGGCGGCCTATGCTCCATTAGGAGTAACAGGCGTAAGTAAAGTAAGTAAGTGAAAATATAGACTACAATTAGAAATGTATATAAAAAGAAGCACTTACTGAACAAATTTATAGTTAACTGAACCCAATAGTTAAGTGAAAAACTCAATGAAATCAAAGGTGCTAAATTCAAGCTGTTCCATAATGAATACTAACTATAGTGTAATTCGTCGGTAAATGAAACAAACTATATTCAACTATGTTAAAACTCGAATCGAAGATCCCATTATTAAATCAATTTCATTTATTTTACTGGTTGAAATCATGAGTCAATTGAAGCTAGACCACCATGGAAAACCTGGAAGCACTGGATGGCCGTTTCGTCCTAGTATGGGACTCCTCACCAGTGCGCATCCATGATCCCGTCCCCTGCGAGATTCGAACCCGGGACCTACTGATTTCGTGCCAGGCACTTGACCAACTAGACCACTGAGCTGGCCGGCACGCAACGGTGTTAATGTCTAACTTCAACCAATCCACGAAGTTTCACCACCGTACACCATTGCCTTCAGTGAGTTCCTATCTCACAACAGACCTGGTTGAACTCCACTGGTAACGACTTCTCACTAGAACTCCAGGCGTATCTCCTGAAGTCAGTTACTAGTGAGCAGGCGATTATTATCAGAATGGGTTTTATGGAGATTTTAGAAATTTTACTGGTGGTCTAGTTTCAATTGACTCATGATTTCAACCAGTGAAATTTCTAAAATCTCCACAAAACCCATTCTGATAATTTCATTTATATCATAAATTAGTTAATTATAGTTGGAACATTCATAAATTACATATTCAAACAGATTCGATCAAACACAAAGATTTTCTTTCTTAATCTCTTCTCTATCCATAGATCATTTGTTCTTCATTGGCTACAGCTATACATTTCATTCAGAGTATCATATGAAACAACTATTCGTTGGTGTTTCATTTTGATCTTAGAATACTTTACTTAGTGAATAAGATTCTTATCATCAACTTGTGAAGTACAATTCTGATTGAAAATGTAGCTAAATATAAATTGTAGATTTGACTATCAACGATCATTCAATCTGATTAAAATGTGATTGTATACAACAATAAGACAATGAACAGTATTCAAAAGTGAGATTGTAATTTATGGACGAATCAATCAAGTGTATAGGATAACACGTCTTCGATTTTGGAGCGAAATCCATTCATCCATTTAGCTTAATAGGTTCATATCATTATAACTGATGTCAGTTCGTGATGATAACCCTAAATCGAATTCCTAACCTTAATCATCAACTGTAAATCATAATTTGAATTCCTTACACAAGTTCATAATCCTCATTTAGTCTTAGTTATTAGGTAGGCATTCTCAAGGTCAATCTGGCGGCGTTCAATGGTCGTCAATAAATTATAGTCTCACCGTATTCAACTTGTGTATTTCAAAAGAATTTAATAAATAATCAATTTTTTTTAGAAAATATCAGGATACAACTTTATTTCATTATTACAAGAAGGAGAAAAAACAACTCTTGATGATATCTTCAATTAACTGTTAGATATTATAAAATCAATGGAATAGTGAAAGGTTCCAGGTTCGAGTCCTGAATACAGAATCATGATTGCTAGTTGATGAATTCATATTCATGCCAACAAAAAAAACAACCTTCCAAGATTTTCAATGGAATATACATTAGAAAATATCCATTATATTGATTCAATATAAGTAATATTGAAGATAAATGAATAATATCCATTCAAATCAATAAGATACAAATAAGTATGTATAAATCACGTATTACATAACTGATATTGTGCTGGAGAAAAACAAACAAACATACACACATACACACAACACTAACTAAACTAAACTAAAGTTGGTCTTATATAATAGTTGTAATCACTAAAGAATTGAGTGTTTGTTTATGTAAATAGAAATTGTGTATGATTTATAAATGAACATTCTAATAAGTTTACTAGTGAATTCATATGTCTCATTACACTTTAAATAGTATTCTTTACATAGACAATGATAATGTTATTGTTTGAAATGAGTTAGATGGTTGAATGTACTTACTTTACTTACTTACGCCTGTTACTCGTCGTGGAGGAGCATAGACAGCCTATCAGCATTCTCCATCCAACCCTGTCTTGGGCAATCCTTTGCTATTCATCCTTTTCATATCTGCTCCTATTTCCCGACGTAATGTGTTCTTTGGTCGTCCTCTCCTCTTTTGGCCTTGAGGACTTCAAGTGAGGGCCTGCCTTGTGACGCAGTTTGATGATTTGCGTAATGTATGTCCTATCCATTGCCATCGTCTTTTCCTAATTTAATATTCAGCTGGAGGCCAGTTTATCCTCTCCCACACTAGGCTGTTGTGGATGGTGTCCGACCGAAGGATGTTGAGTATCTTGGGTAGACAACTATTTATAAATACTTGATGATGGTTGTAGTGGTTCTTCAAGTTTCAGCTCTGTACAGTAGGACTGTCTCGACGTTCGTATTGAAGATTCTGACTTTGATATTGGTTGACAATTGTTTTCAGTTTCATATGTTCTTCAACTGTAGGAATGCTGCCCTCAATTTTCCAATCCTCGCCTTTACGTCTGCATCACATCCTCCTTGTTTATCGATGATGCTGCTGACCAGGTATTTGAAAGATTACTCATCATCCAGAGTTTTTCCATCCAATGTGATTTTGTTAGTGTTCTCTGTGTTCTATTTCAGGATCTTGGTTTTTCCTTCGTGTATATTGAGGTCTACTGATACAGATAGTTGGAAGTAGTCAACAGGAAACCCAGTTTGACGTAGGTTTTGTGCTACATGACACTCATCAGCAAGATATACCTATAATTTTGAGGGGAATGATGCTCACTGTCGGATTCAATCCCGTGCCACCCAGCATCACTTTTAGAGATGTTATCACTGAACTATCCGGACCGCGTATGACACGCAACGTCGTCACCTGGACTGATGGTCGCATTGCAACTTGTTTGATAGGATTCAATTGTATATTACCTTAATCATCAACTGTATATCATAATTCTTATTCCTTATACAAGTTTATAGTCCTCATTTGGTCTTAATTATTAGGTAGGCATTCTCAAGATCAGTCTAGCCTCGCTCGAAGATCAACCATAAATTATCGTCTCACCGAAAAATCTATAGTTACCAATGATATACTCAATATGACTTGACTATAACAAACAACTACAAATTAAATCAATTTACTTCTTCAATAAGAATGTTTATACATGAAAGTGTTTCAAGGAATTATCATCATCATTATCATCACATCAAATCATAATAGAAAGCATATGATATTGATTTAAGCATTAACCTTGAAATAGTGAATTACACATGATTGAATTCTACTTTATTGTTGTATTTAATCTACATATGAAACATAATAATAAGACTTTTATTACAAGTAAGTGAAAAAATATTGAATGATTTTCAAATTGTGATCTACCTTTAATTGATTCCATGAATTCAATTATTCAAATGACTACAATCTTTACAAAACCCTCTTTCTGTTATGAATCAATATGCGCTCAATAGTGATTGGGTTCAAGATGGATTTTGGTGGAGTTCTAGTGCAAAGCTATGATCAGTGGAGTTCAATTGAGTTTGTTGTGAGATAATAACTCACTGAAGACAATGGTGGATGTTTCACTCAATTTCGTGGATTAGTTGAAGTGAAAAATTAGCACTATTGGATGCCGGCTCAATGGTCTAGCGGTTAAGCACTCGCATGCGAGACTGATAGGTCCTGGGTTCGAATATTGCAAGGTGGGATCGTAGATGCGCACCGCTGAGGAGTCACATACTAGGACGAAACGGCCATCCAGTGCTTCCAGGTTTTTAAATGGTGGTCTAGCTTCAATTAACTCATGATCTCAACTATTAAAAATCACTGTAATATTCACAAAACCCCTCCTGATATAATCGACATGTCATTATATAATCCGGGTTGAGATACTGCCCAGGTTCTCAAACCGAAGCAGGTGGTTTTCTTAGAAAGCCACACCCCGAGCATTAGGGCAACGTAAAGAGATGCAGTCCCATGGTACTCGGTGATCAACAAATTGTTCATATGCCATTTGTGTCCTGGAATCCATGTGCACCATTGGTTCGCAATCAGGGTTTTCCAACTCCCCTAGATGGATCCTCTATATCCACCAACACGGTCAGAGCACCGAACAGTGGCTTTCTGTCAATTTCGTAAGCAACACCCCTACAACGAGAAGGCGATCAGTAGGACTTATCTGGCAGTAGTTGTATGCTCATAGCCACTTGAGAACATTTCGAGAGGGAGTGCTGACTCGCCCCATTTTCGGCTGCGCCAGAGTATTTAAGGGCAAAGCATTCTTCTGCTCTATTCCTGACTCCAGTTTAAACTCTTAACTCTACATCTGAAGTCGAACTCCTCATGTTAACTTAAACATTTATATTCTAACTAGTATAAAATTGGTTTTTCTTTATTAATAAGGCTCATGATTGTGAGTAAATTAGTTTTAAATTGAATAATCTCCAAGATATTCACAATCTCATTGAAAAATCTTTTGAATATAATTTTATCATTATGAACAGTGATAGATGATGACTAGCAATGACACTTTAAGATAACAACTTCTTATCTTTATCTACATTAATGAAAAAGAAAAAAATAAACCAAACTTTTATTGACACTTTACCGTTTATAAAACTGATATCTTGATACAGTAATGATTATTATTGTGCGATATGATGTTTTGGGTATGTGTAAATTTACGTACTGATATATATAGATTGTATTCAGATATTATAAAGTACATTTAAGTTACCTTCAGGTACATACACACAAATGAAACGATGTACTTTTAAAGGTTATATTCGTTACACATTGCAAATAAATATATGTAGTTTAATAACTAAAATCTCCATAAATCCCCATTCTGATCTTAATAATCATGTGCTCACTAGTGACTAACTTCAAGATGGATTTCTTGGAGTTCTGATGAAAAACCGTGACCAATGGAGTTCAATCTGTTTCAGCTAGAAATAGGCATCCTGTTCAGACAATAGATGAATGGTTGTACAAGATCATGGATTGATTGAAATTATACATTAACAACGTTGGATACAGTCTTTGTGGTCTAGAAGTTAAGCGTTCATGAGCGAAACCGAACGTCCTGGGCTCAAGTCTCACATGCAAGACTGTGGATGCATACTATTGAGAAGACCCATACTAAAACGAAACGGTTGTCCAGTGTTTTTAGTTTGAATATTCATTCTATTCACCTACTACCATTTAAGATTAGACACATTTGACGTGTAAATATACTAAAAATTCATATTTTAGTTCATTGATTCATTGAGTAAACAGTTTTCTACTCTAAATTTTGTATTCTACTGACGTGTGATCTAAGAGATTTTATTGAATAATTTATCCAATCACTACTTTAAAATGGATATAAAGAGGATTGTTCTCAATAAAATATATATTGACATTCTTCAATTCATCAATGAGATGCATCAAGTTTCCAGAGGTAACAACGAAATTTGATCATTGTTGTTGTTGCTAGACAACTCCACTTTTATTATTGTAAACAAAAAAACCCCAGTCGATCACTTCAATATCTTAGTGAAAATCAATACGTTGAACAGGTATATAATCACTATGTATATAACATTGTGAATACCTCAAAAGAAAACATTTTGTGTAACAAAACAGTGAAGAGTGGGTATCCCACTACAATTCAATCTTTTTAAGAACAAATTGAAGTTTTTAAGTAAAGATGAAAAGTGAATAGCAGTAGAATGCAGTGTGACGCGCGTTTCATTCTATTCGGGACTTGTCAGTTGGATGTACCTACATCTCAGAGCTGATGTTCACCCCAGGACTCGAACCCAGTACTATTCGTTCCGAACGCCATTGCGTTCTCCATTTAGCTTCTGACTCCTGACAGCCGCATGCTTGTGCAATGGGGTGAAGTTGCGATTCACTTGGTATTATTTTACTTGAATCTTCCTGTTATTATTTAGGACTGCAATTGACGAGCCCAAAATAGAACGAAATGCGCATCAAACTGAATACCACTGCTATGCACTATCCATCTTCGCTTAAAAAGCTTGTGAATGAAGGCTATATCGAGGCAATCCGCACAGGATACACACATGCCAATAAGAGACTGATCAATTGCAGTCCTAAGTGACAATGGGAAGATACAAGGAAAACAATATTAAGTGAAATCGAAAAGTTTAAGATTTTATTGTGGTACAATGGAAACCGAGAAAATTATGACTTTTGGGATAATTTTACAGACTATTACTATTATTAATTTGATTGTATAATTATTATTTAATTAGATTATTGAATTATGATATTTCTAGCCTTGTTAGCTTTCGGTGGACTTAGCAATTATTACTATGGCGTTGCATTATTCCTTAATTATTGTTCACTAATAATGTACAGTTTGCAATAGTCTTTGCAATTCATGGTAAGGTTGTATGTTGAATACTTCTTATTTCGATTGTGTTGGGATCTAATAATTTAAATATAAAAATTAATGGCTATTTGAAGCGAAGATATTAGGTGCTTGGAACATAAAAACAGAAGTTTGGCTGCACTGTTCTCTTATATGAACTTAAATATGGATGAGAGAAAAAGGTGCTCAGATTAGCGGAACAATAAGAGTCAAGATTATTTCGTCAGTACTCAAGGTTACTAATGTGAACCTAAGCATCTCACTAGTCAAATTCAGAAATCCGTCGGTAAACTGTTACGCCCGAACTCGAAAAGAATATTGATAGGAACCGCGTAAAAAACTAAAGCGTTGCATCTAACTTAACATCATACAAGTATATTTCCTTCTTACGTCACAACTGCATAAACAAAATGCAGTCTAATCTCTCAGATACTGGAATAGTGGATCGCTTGAGCTCCCACAGTCGCTTTGTCATTGACGTGCTTTAAGAGATAACACTTTCCTCATCGCCCCCCTCGAAATGCAAAATGTCACTTCAGGATTGGGTTGCATTGACACCCGAACTAATGATAGGGAGTGAGGTAGTTGAGCGTGTTGACCGCTTCACTTATATTGAAAGTCTCATCAGCCCTTGTGTGTGACGAAATCTCAGCACGGATAAAGGCTCGACTATCTCTATCCAATTTGCGTCATTTATGGCGTAGGCGAAATATTCGTCTATCAACCAAAGGATGGGTTTACTGCGCAGCAGTTCGTTCCGTCCTACTTTATGGCAGTGAAACATGGCCGGTAAGAGTAGAGGATATTCGTAGGTTACTAGTATTCGATCATAGGTGTCTTCGCAACATTGCTCGTATATCCTGCGACCATCGAGTAAGTAACACAGTTGTTAGGAAATTGGTACTAAGTAAGGATGGCAAATCAATTGATGAAGTAGTGAAACTTCATCAGTTGAGATGGCTGGGACACGTGTTACGTATGCCCAACGATCGACTGCCTCGACGTGCAATGTTCAGTGGTATAGGAGTAGGTTGAAAGAAAGCTAGGAGCGGCCAGACCAAAACATGGCACAAATCCATGAAGTCACTGACAAGTGGAGTGAGTCATGTTGGTAGGTGTAGACTACCTGGTTGAGGACCGCGAGATGATAGCAACCGATGGTTATAGACCTTGAATGACATAGCTCAAAATCGTTATCAATGGTGCAGGTATATCCACTCTTTTTGTATTCTTCGAAATTCTAATCTTCTGAATTCTTCGTGTCCCGTTTTTTCTCTTTTCAAATTTATTTCACTGGAATATACTCATTAAATAACACCTCCAAACACTCATCTTTCCGATTACCACTTATACTCTTACTACCTCTACCACTATGGGATTCGTATCGACAACTGCATCTATATGCTAATGTGGTATGGCAACTCGAACTGATGTACGTACATACGAAGTTCTACGTTGTTGTTGACTGATCACACTAACTAGGTGTAGATCAAATAACCACATTTAGATCCCATATGTAGATAGAAAGAGAGTATCAGACAAGTAATCTAATCAATTATGAAATTCATAAAAGAAACTTTCAAAAAGGAAAATAATAAAGAAAAAACAGATTAAAGAAGAAGATGAAGAAGAACACAACGATATAATTTTATTTTTTGCATCTATATTTACTCTAAACAACAAAATGATACTTCATCCTTTAACGAATGAATATGAATAGAATAATATTTGAAATGATCTTTAATAGTTACTTGATAAGAATGAATAAAAGAACAAACAACCATTTTCACAGTATACAATCTACAATTTATATAAATAAATAAATATATCTGATTAACAAAAAACGATACATTTTAACAGAGTAAAACGTTTAACACAAACAAATAAACACACACACACACAGAGACAAAATGAACAAAGAGAAAACCAAGTTATTCAAAATATACACACATTATTGAATAGAAGAAGAACGAGAAGAATAAGGAGAAGAAAAAGAAGAAAAAAAGTGTAAATGAATTTAATAGTCCATGTGTAGAATTTCAATATTGACGGCCTAGAAATTTCACAATAAACAGATTGAAAGAAGAAAAAGAAGAAAAGAGACAAAATAAAGAAGAGATAAATAAAAATGTTGATGATTGTGTATAAACATGTGTGTTATTGGGGATTTGAATTATAAATGGGACAAATAAAACAAATTGTTAAATATAAGAAAAGTTAATAAATATGAAAGGAAAAATAAAAGTGAATTCATCAATTACACATTTATGTTTGTATCTAGGTATGTATGTATGTGTAAGGTAAATGTACAGAGTGAACTGTGTAACAAAATCATAAGAATAATAAACTCAAAAACAAGTACACAGTGTTTACAGTAATTGTACCATACAATTACATCATACACCATATATATAATGAATATTTTGAATAAACAAACAAAAAAAGAATGGCGGGGGGGAGCGGGTGTGTGTGTGTGTGGATTCGATTATTTGACATTTCCTTTCTCGTTTTTTTTTGTTAACGTAATTCCAAAGTAAGTGTTTCTTGTGGAACAAGATCTAAATTAGCTAATGTCATATTTTCATCCATTAAAGTTAACTATAATTTAAATGAAGGAAAGAGAAAAAGGATTAATATTATGCAATAAAGATATTGTAAATCGTTAAGAGCTTATAATAACATATATCATCTATGTCAATAAGTTTAAATCACGAACTGAAAAAATAAAAGCCCTAAATAGTCATTCTATCTTAGTATGGGACTCGTCAGAAGTTCACATCCATGACTACGCTGTTTGGGGATCGAATCAAAGATCTATAACAGATCACATGAAATTGAGTTTATTCACAATGAATTCAATCAAGTCATTTTGTTAAATCATTAACGAATCGAGTCATCCTAACAACAACTTATCTATATCATTGTATCTTTATTACTATTGAGAATGTATGGACATGTATGCTTGAATATTGCTTACGGTCCATGCATTTATTCACTATGTTAGTCTTACTACTAACCACTTATTTGATTCGATGACTCATTCATTTCACTATATATATATATATATATATATATATATATATATATATATATATATCCATGTTATTCATGTTCATTGCTCTCGCTTACTTGTATTCATATTCGCTGACTCGCTTGCCTTTCAGCACAACTCTTCTATGCTTGTTTAACGCATCTGTAATTTTGGATATCTGTGTGTGTGGTCCCGTAATAAACGTAATCAACGCTTCGTATTCGCCTTCTGATTAATAAACCGTTGAGGCGTTATATAGGACGGTTATAAAGACGAATCGTATATGAAGTTTAAGGATTATATTGAATACCGACCACCACAGATCTTCGGTCTCACATGAGAACGCTTAACCTCTAGACCACTGACATGTCATTCAATGGTGTTAATGTCCGATTTTAATTAATTCACAATATTGTGTAGCCCTCATCCATTGACTGAGATGGATAACTGTCGCATACCCAACATGGTGGAACGGCAATGGTCACAGCTTCTCATTACAACTCCAGAACTAGTATTACTAGTGAAAAATGATACCGTAGATTCCAGGAACAGCAACGTTCAGGTGTCTCATACTAATTATCCTTTAACTATGGTCGCTTCGTCATTCCAATCAAAATCAATAATCTCCATAAATTCTTTTATACTATGAACACAATTAAGTGTATGTACTTGAAAAGATCGACTACGGTGATCCAGTAAAATTGTTCCAACAATGTCATTTAAACATGACACTTGTTTGACTGAATCACGATTAAAAAAACTACTACTAAGTGGTCAGTTAATTGTAAATATCTGTCCTATAGGAGGTCAACCGTCGATCGCATAGCTTAGTGATAATGTCTTATACTTTGAATTTGAGTGATATGGTTTCCGATCTCACAAATAGCACTAGTTTGCTTAAGATTACAGGTACCTCTATCTGATGAGTACCGTCTTGTACGAAACCTAGATTCAGAGTTTGATTTTTGATGAGATTGAGGGTGCGTATATACAGATACGAAAAGGAAAAAATACTGTTCAGTGTACACTTTCGTTTACAATAGTTGTCCAATCAAAGTTATTCAGATCTGTAAACCGAGACCTTTGAATTCAGCAATTGGTAGGGGTTTAATCATGTAAATAATCTTCAAATAAGTTGTTACGTGTATACGTATAACAGTTCTGAAAGTGGCTTTTCGATTAAGTAACCTTCTATATTAATGTGTTGAGGTTAGACAAAGGATACTTGGTAGAGGTCGGAGACTGGTAGGTGATGTCAATCAGTATCAACCGCGATGATTAGGACATCTTTTATGTATGTCTAACCACCATCTACCTCGTCGTGCGGTGTTCACTAATGTAGAATTAAATTGCAAGAAAGCTAGGCGAAATTAAACCAATATAAGGCATCTATTCATGAAATGATTGACTGTTGATCTTAGCTATATTGGTAAATATGAATTACCTGGCCAAGGATGGTGCGATAATCACGGCCAGTGAAGACACTAGGTGATATGGTTCAATATTATTCACAGCGGCCTAGATGAATCCACTCCTGAATTTCAGTATCCCTCTATTCACACCCCTCAACAGTCTTTTTCAACAATGTTCCTAATGCCTAGCCTTTTTCGCTACTACTAAATTATTTCAGTCTTTTTTCCCATTCATCTTGTTAATTACGTCTCTTTGTGCATATATCATATGATAACTTGGGTCAAAAAACATATGTGCCTGGCTCTAATGTTGATAATAATTCGACCGAATTCGACGTCAGTATATCTGTTGTTATAATCACTCTACATAGTTTGATGTAATGAAGCATGAAAACCTGTTTGGTTGACGACAACAACATCCATCACAATTCAGCACATTAAAAAAAGCAGTAGCACTACAAACACTTACATCTCGGATTGGATATGTAGTGAAGAGTTTATAATCTGATTTGGAATAACCTTTTGATTCCATAAACATAAATACATGTTTTAAAATATCTGAACCAGCGAAACGTCGAATCATTGTACTATGCTTTACATTCGGATCATTAGAACACTGAGGAGGTAAACGAAAACGCAACGTTGTAATACCGTCAACACCATTTGGTGTAGATAAAAATGCTTCAGCTGCTGGTGTCTTTGGTGTAGGTGGTTCCGGTGGTAAACTAGCAGCCATGAATAATCGATGTTGTGTAGCTTTTATTTCATCATTTATACGTTTTTCTTCTTCAAGTTGTTTACGTTTATCTTCTTCCGCTTTGGCTTTGGCACGTTCCCATTCCTTTGTTGGATGTAGGTGGGGAGCAGGGTGAATGAAATAGGGTACAATAAATATATAACGTTTACAAGTAACTTTAAGAAAATAATTAACAAATAATGGAATTGAATACAACGATTGTAGCTAACAGTGGAATCCAAAAAATGTGTTTCGTCTTATTTGAAACCTTTATTTTGAATAAGCACTCGAACCCAGTAACTTTTGCTACCAACTCGTTTAGCGGAAGTGACAGAGGAGTTAAAACATTTAAAACAGATTCTACTGAAGATGGTATAGTGTGAATTAGCGAACACTGAAACTTCTGAAAAGTAGTTAGTTCAAAATGTGTTTTCTGGAGACCAAGAATAACATTACATTAACTGGAATAGTAAACATCACTGGTGGGTGGCAAATAAGTCATCAGCGAACTGTTGAATACAGGAGATAACAGAATAGTTCAGAAGTGACGAAAGGATTTGATCACTGAAATGAGGACCTAGAGTGTTGTTACAGGTATAAGGGTGGTTATTATTTTTCTTTCAGACACTTCGTGAAGAGACACTTCTACTGAACAGGCCTGAAAAGAAAACTGGACTAGAAGTAACGGTCTTCGCGATATGGGAGCGGACTGCAACGCCCGAAGGACAATTGCTTGAAGCCGGTCACATACGATCTTTTTGAATTTTAAGTGTGTTAGTTAATGATTTTAAGGTATTACGACAGGAGACAGAAGCCTATCAGGTAAGGTGAGGTCTGATACTTCTAGAGATAACCTTTTCTAAACTCCTCCTTCTGTTATAGAATAACACTTCTGTATTATTTTCACAACATCCACAAATCCTCATACTGATAATAATCGTGTGATCACTAGTGACTAGCTTCAAAATAGATTTCCTGGAGTTCTAGTGAGGCACCGTGACCAGTGGAATCCAATCCGTGTCGAGTAGAGAGGGGTATCTACCTCAGATGATGGATGAATGGTTGAGAAAGACCATGGATCGATTAGAGTTAGACAATAACACCGTTGGATGCCCTCTTCGTGGTCTAGAGATTTAGAGTTCGTGAGCGAGCTAGAAGGCCCTGGGTTCGAGTCCCGCGTGCAGGATTGTGGATGCGCACTGCCGAGAAGTCCTATGCTAGAACGAAACGGGTTTCCAGTGCTTCCGGGTTTTCAATGGTGGTCTAGCTTAAATCGACTCGTAAATTCAATTTGAATTGATTTCGATTATGCTTTTGTTGATATTTTGACTGAAATTTGGTAAATCTTAGTAGGTGCATGAAGTTCCTGTGTGGATTCCTTCGATATAGCCATTATGATACAATATGATGTAGAATGGACAGCATATGGCTAGCAGTGAAATTCTGGAGGAGCATTTCCTCCTAACCAGAACTCGTCAGCTGGATGTGTATACGTTTCAAAGTTTGTGACACGAGCCAATGGCTATCCGGACTCAGTAGCTAAGTGGATAACGCATTAGTATTCGAAGCGAAATGCATTGGATTAGAAATCCCATCCTGGACTCTATTCCTAACCAAATTCCATTTATTCGTCATCAATAATAACTATGACCGTATAACTTTTGAAAACTAACTTATATTTATCTGAAAATAAACTCAGATGAAACGTCTCTCTCTCTCTCTCTCTCTCTCTCTCTCTCTCTCTCTCTATATATATATATATATATATATATATATATATATATATATATCATCATTTCATAAAATGAATAAATAATACTCAGAAAAATAACCAACCTTTTCTTGATCACGTCGTAATGATTCTTCATAAGCGGCTTCTTGTTCTTCTAGTACACGTCGTCGAGCAATAATTTCACGTTCAGCTGCACATTCCGGTTCTAACAATTCCAAATATGTTGTATAAGCTTGCCATAATTCTGCAACAATTACATCTGGTTTTAAACTACCACAACTGGTGCCCATTGACGAGGAATTATCATCAGTTTTCATTGGTTGTACAGTTGTTGTTGATGATGATGTAAAATGACTGCTACTACTACGACGTACATTTAGTAAAGGTGGAAAATGATCAATTGGTGGCCACATTTTCACAATCCCAGTACCCATTACAATACATAACACTTCTAATTGACTCGATAATTTGACAATCATTGCTAGAATAGGATAACTATCTACCTATAAAAAAAATTCAAAAGATGTTAGCAACAATATTGATTTTAAAACTATGTACTACGAATCAATAATTGATTGATCACCGAGTACTAATGTTGCGTTTATCCAGTTTTTTAGTGTTAATTAAATTTTATCGATCAAGCTGCAGGGTAGCTACATGAATGTCAGATGGTTGGAGGAAATCTTGGACCTAGATTTTATTAGTTGGCACTTATTAGTAAAATGTACCCAAAATCTTGAGGGGATTGGTGCTTAGTGTGAGATTTGAATTTGTGTCCACAAGCATTACTATTCACAATCGACTTTGGTCTAGTAAATAGGTGGTCCGGGTTCGAGTCTCACAAGAAGCATCAGCTCTGTTTAGATTGCAGGTAGGTTTGGTTGACAAGTGTTGCACAGCACAAAACCTCGGTCTAAAGTTTCCGGTTGCTTACTTAAACCATCAAATACCCTGGTACGGTCGAGAGTAGGGAGAGTCAGTTCTCCCTCTCGAAATGTTCTCATATGGCCAAGAGTATACAGCCACTATCAGGGAAGTCCTACTCACCGCCTTCCCGTGATAGAGGTGTTGTTTACGAAATCGAGAGGACGAAAAGCGAATGTCCGGCGCTCTGACCGTGTTGGTGGATATAGAGGATCCACTTAGGGGAGTTGGAAAACCCCGATTGCAAATCAATGGGGAACATAGACGCCAGGATCCCAAGGGAACAAAAGGTGTTTGATTCTATTGTTGTCCGCCGGCTACTATGGGACTGCTCCACTGCTTTGTGGATTAGACCATTAGGTCAAAGGCTCGGAGTGAGGCCCCTTAAGAAAATAACATGCTTCGGTTTTGGATACCCGGGCAGTATCCCACCTCTCACACAAATGGAATGTTGATGTGTGGTGCATATATATTTGGTACCTCCTTGTACCAATGTTAAATAAATATATAAACACTAATTATCATATAATCAAGTCAATTCCAATCACCGAACACCGAATTCATAGAAGTAGTCAATTCAATAATGGTAATATATAGAAGAAAGGTTGTGTATAAGAATATAATACAGAAAGAAAGGTAAAATGTAATTTTAATCTCATGGTTCAAGGGAAGACAGAGAGTGTATACACCTACGCCATTGTGATCGATTCTGAACCATTTCACCAAGTTTCCAACCATTGGTTACGATAGTCACGTGGACACCAACCAAGTAATCTGTATCTACCAACATGACCCAGACTAGAAGTTAGAGATTTGTGGACTGATGCCACGTTTTCGTCTGGCCGCCCCTAACTTTCTTCCAACAATTCCCAACACTAGTTAATATTGCGCGTCGTGGTAATCGGTGTTCAGGCATACGTAACACGTGATACTAATCGATTAAAAGTATGAATGTTTTATCTACAAAGCTATCATTCTCAGTAGTCTCATCAAGGGCCCCCAAATGCCCTGGTACGGCCGAGAGTGGGGAGAGTCCGCTCTCCCTCTCGAAATACTCTCACACGGCCACGCGTATATAGCCTCTGCCAGGGAAGTCCTACTCACTGCCTTCTCGTGGCGGGGGTGTTGTTTACGAAAATGAGAGGACGAAAAGCGAATGTCCGGCGCTTTAACCGGATTCCAAACCAATGGTGCACATGGGCTCCAGTATCCTGCGGGAACAAATGGCGAATGAACCGATTGTTGGTCACCGGCTTCCATGGGACTGCATCTCCTCACGATGCTCCACTGCCTTGTGGATCAGACCTTCAGGTCGAAGGCTCGGGGTGTGGCCCCCTAAGAAAACCACCTGCTTCGGTTTGGGCACCCGGGCAGTATCACAGCCCTCACACATATCGAATGAGATTTGTGTGGCGCATATGTATTTGGTGCCTCTTTGTACCATTATCTATGTGTTGAAATAAATAAATAAATAATAAGTCTCATCAAGGTCTGTGTACTCAATTTTAGGCCATACAATCTAATTACGTGGAAGCTACTGATATAAATTGCGGCTTCTTTAAACCAAAGTAGGATGGACAATATTAAAACCGATAACCACATCAATCAGCAGTAGTTTTTCTTTAAATAAAAAAGAATATATGAATTTCAATGATTTTGAATTCAAAACTACTGATTGACTTCAGTTAGATAGGCATTGAAGATCGGAAGAAATACCAGATAAAAGTCTCAACCAAGCATAAGACTCCAACTCAACAATCAGAATCCATAATCCTATCAACGAACAAACCTAGAAAGTTCAGGCTTTGTGACAAGAGTTTAATTCTCTCACAAATCACCAATTTAACATTTAATTATAATTTATCATATTAAAACGAGATAACTGTTCAATAAACTTTAGAATTCTGTCTGATTAAGGTCAATCAATGGTGTAAAGCAACCAAAATTCAACCGGGTCAGTTGTGAGATAGTAACTTACTGATGACAATGGTGGATGTGTCGTTCAATTTCGTGGATTAGTTGGAGTTAGACATGAACACCATTGGATGCCAACTCAGTGGTCTAGTGGTTGAGTGCTCGCGCGCGAGACCAGTAGGTCCTGGGTTCGAATCCCGCGACGCGGGGTCGTGGGTGCGCACTGTTGAGGAGTCTCACAATAGGACGAAACGGCCGTCCAGTGCTTCCAGGCTTTCCATGATGGTCTAGCTTCAATTGACTCATGATCTCAACAATTGTAATAGAAATCCATTGAGAAAATCAATAAATATACAACAAAAAAACAATTATTTCACTAACAGTTAATGATGTAATTATTCTTGATAAATTTGGTAGTTTCACTTCAAGCCAACCAAATAAACGTTCTCTATTTCGTGTATGTGTTATATCCCATGGCCATAAACTAAAATCATGATCAGTTAAAAATCTAAGTAAACCAGATGAGCATAATACTTGTTGACAGAAGACATGACATGCTACACTTGCATCATTGTGTAAATATATAAATAATGGTTTACGCTGAGTAAAAAAAAAGAAAGGAAATAAGTTCAACGAATAATAACAGAAGATGAATATAAAGTAAATATATAATACATGTGAACTGAATATTACTCAGTAGTAGGTTAGGCGTTCGCGTGCGAGAATGATAGATCCTGGATTCGAATCTTGCGGGCGGGATCATGTATGAGCACTGCTGACGAGTTCCATACTTGGGTGGAATGGCCGTCTAGTGCCTCCAGGTTTTCCATGATAGTTTAGCTTTAACTGATCCATGAATTCAATTATTAAATTACTACAAGCTTCACAAAACCCTGGTCTGATTATATTTTTCTTAACGTTACTATGCTTCCAGAAAATTCCAGAATAGCAAGGTCACACACAAACCTATTAATATCCTTATTTTTACTGCATTTGTAGTGTCAGTTATGTTAAGCCCATATACCTTATTCTAGCTTTCGGACAGGCCAATCTATCCATTATTCCTGAGTCACACTCTGACCATGTTAATTATTCGCTTGCCAACCTCGACTGATTTTATATGAGCGTATGTGCG